>CM034148.1:738677256-739179179 GCA_019776745.2 Taxus chinensis | reverse complement strand
TATTGTCGTTACTTCTAACATTGATCGACATGTGAAATCTAGTATTCACTAGAAGTGAAAAGCGGGAACTGTTGAGTTCACGTATGTAGGTGAATTGGTAGAAGTTTGATCATCTGGTATAGGATTCAATGTGGTGAAGAAAGATCCAAGCCAGAAATATGCAAACCTAAAGTATACGGAGGCATACGATTCTATTTCCAGTTCTTCAAATGTGCTATCTTCTCATGTTCACACTAAGGGGGAAATACTAGGAAATGAATTATTTATTGTGAACATTAGTTGGCAATATATTTGTGGGTATGCATATATATGTTTGTTATGTGAGTAAAAAATGTATTAGATCAACGTAATATTGTTATAAACCATATTACGTATAAAAGAGTTAAGGGAGAGATTTGTGGGAGTGTTGTTGAACAAACTCCTTGTTTTTAGGAATGCATATTACTATATATATGTAATGGTGTTCAGAGGAGAAATACAATATAGAAATATAAGTTTTCCTATCCATTCTTCTGCTGTACCATTAAGTGGAAAAATGAGAATTTCATCAAAGAGGGTAGAATACTGATAGAAAACTCATTCCTCCATACCTCAAAAATCATCCACCTCATCATACAAGAAATGGATAGGATGAAAGAATATTTTATGAGAAACATTCGCTCCAAATTTTAGGGTTTTTTACCCACTGGATCTTTATAGAATCAAAAAATAAAATTTATGAAATTTGATGTTGTAGCATGTTTGATCATTAATGGAGGTTATATGGGGAATAAACACTAATTTTCTTGAAAATTGATAAAATTTAGAGAGATGGAGAGTTGATGAAATTTCCATGTGTTTTCTAACCTGTTTGAGACCCTGACAACTTGAAGGATTTAGAAAATTTTATAAATGAGGGGTGAGGTAGCAATTTTGTGTCCTCTCCATCCCTTAGGGATAGAGGGGATAGAGGGCACACTTAGGTGTCCAAAGTGTGACCTAGGAAGTTTGAGGGGATGATAGTGAGTTCTAAAGGTTGAAAATGGGCTCTAGAGGATCTAAAGGTGGTCACATGGTGTCTAGGTGATGCATGGATTATTCGGTCACAATTTGGTGTCCCCATTGTCCCTTGGGAGATAGAGGGGAAAAAGATGACATATGGGTTTCCAAAGTGTGACTTGGGAGAAGGAGGGAAGTCATAATTTGGTGTCCCCATTATTCCTATTGAGCCATGAGAATATAAGGAATAGAGGGGACACATAGGACACTTGGGAGTCTAAATTGTAATGTGGGAGGAGGTAGGTTGCACTTTGGTATCCCCCTTGTCCCCCTTGCACCAAGTGGATAAAGGGGACACCTGGGAGTTCAAAGTGTGACTTGGAGGAAAGAGAGAGGTCACACTTTTGTGTCTTCCTTATCTCCTAGGGGATACATGGGACAAAAGAGTGTCCAAATTACAACTTAGACAAATTAGGAAAGCAAATGTTTCCTTGTATGTCCAAATTGGAACACATGAACTGATGTTTTCACCTATGGAGCTTAGGGAAATGTTTTGGGTCAAATATTATATTATTTTTACTCCAAATAACATTTTAACATCATTAGAACCATGAAAAAAATCCAATTATTCCTTCATTTCCAACTTTAGGGCCTATTTCATTTAGAACTGAGAGGGGTAGCTGCAGAGTTTCGAAATACCTTAGGAAATATTTGAGCCTTGATTTTTTTTTATGTTTCCACCTTGTATAGGATTCCAATATATTTTTTTGTTTCCTCCTAACTCCTTCTGGATCTCCCAAAATCATATAGAGAAGTCATTTTCGCCATTTTAGCTTTCATTCCTTATACCCTGAATTACTTGATGTTGAACAAATTTTCCCTGAATCAAATTTTCTTGAGTAAAATTTCCTAAATTTCCTTGGAAACCTTAAATATTCTCCAAAATCACCCTCATATGATTTGTATTTTCCCTAAATTATTTTAGAGGGTGTTTACTTGGCTATAGAATGGCTAAAAATGACCTTTTTAGGTCTTCATAAGAAGTTGCCTTTCATAGAATTTTAGTGAGTTCATCTATCATATCAAAAACTATTCCCTAGAAATTTAAACACAATTAATAATCAAGTTAGTACATTAATTTTAAATTGGATGAGTGTGGTCTTGAAGATATGTTGGCCAGAGGAAGGATGCATAATGACTGGGAATCATAATCTTCAATTATGGGCCTAGTTGTCATGCTCAAAGTTTCCATTTTTCATGCCAGACATTTTGCATGACAAAAACTTTCTAGGCCTAAGAAGAAATGTTTTTAGATGTGTTTTATGAACTTAAAATTCATATACTGATGAAAGATAGTTGTGCAAAGATAAGAAAGTGTATTAAGTGCTATAATGGTGTGCTAAGCAAGAGTGAGGAGATTACATTTGTCCATGCAAGTGTTTGATGTAAATATTAATAGTGTCAAGGGATAGATTTAAAAATTTGAGTGTCTAAATTTTCCCACCTTTAAGTATGAAATGAAATTACATTCTTACAGGAAAATATACCTGAGTGTGTAGACACACTTTGTCTTCACTCGTAATAACTATTTTTAAAAGTATCTAGTTGTGTTGGTGTTGGCACACTCCAAAATGACACTTGCAACATGAGTGTAGTCAACAACCAAGATAAGAAATTGAACCGTAAATAAAAAAATTAATAAAATTACTATAAATAAATGTGCAATTTTTTTTTCTAAAATATAAGAAAAACATGGAAGGAATACACATGTTTGTTTTCTGGAGGGAATGTGCTCCCATTGTCATGCCTTGGATATTCTAGATTTGTTGAATTCTAATGAAGATTTGGGGGTAATCAGTCCCTAATTTTTTCTTAGGATATATTGATGCATTATGTGCACCAACCCAATACACGAATGCTAAAGAGTAGAACCAAAAATATGAGTAGCCGAAGCACCCCACCAAGGAAGAAGACTGTGTATTAAAGTCATTCATCAACCCTAATATCTTCCCCTTAAGTGCAAAGAGGATAAAAAATTTATAGCAAAGAAGAACTTAGCTAATTCAATACATTCCATAACCCCATGGAACATACCACTATAAATGGATATAATCCCAATTTAGTAAATTAGGACACATAATAGAAAATAAAATAAAGTGCCCCATACTCTTCCCATCTGCCGCACAACTGAGTAGAACTGATGCATGCTGAAATATGAGTGGAGAAAGGAAACCCATGACCGCAAGATAAAGAGATAATTAAATACTTAATTCCCCCTAAATTTGTGCCAAATAGAGTCAATATGAGTATGGAATCATATGAAAATGTGTACTAGTGATGAAAAACTTGAGAATGTTGAAATATATGGAGAAAATGTGCCTAGGAAAAACCATATAATAGGGTTAGAACCGTCTCTATGGTTCTAACCAGGATGTATAATTTTGAACCCCTTTAGATTATGTTAATTTTCTATGTTTGATTCTAATTGCAAGGTATTTTTTTCTTCCTTACATATGTCCATGGCCAAATTTTTTTTTGTGTCTAATGGAAATGTAAAATAAACCCTAGATGTTTGCCCCATCTCTTAACGCACATGTAATGAATAATTTTGAGTGTGTGGATCAAAATAAAATATGTATACCCATGTATGAGAAGCTAAGAGCCTATGGAAATCATATAAAAAGATGATGTGGTGGTCATCGAGAATAAATTGTACCTGCAAGTGGGATACATATGGTAGAAACCATGACACAAAACAAGAGAGACAATGCGAAAAAAAAACAAGAAGCATGATAACCACAAAAATTCCAATGCAACAAGGAAGTAATAATAGATATAAAGAACCATGTTTTAGTAGAAAAAAAGTGCATACATAGTAGAAAAAAGTGCAAACATATCAAATAGTGTCACACAAAAGGTGAAATGCTTGAAAACATGAGACACCCACGATGTCGTAAGATAATCAAGGCCCTTGAGCATGAAAACAAGAGATACAAAACCAAACACAAGGCATGATGAAAAAAACGTAAGATACCCATGGTTTCTAAAGACAATAAATTCCCTTACACCATAATAAGGGTAGAAAAAAAGTAAACACAAAAATAACAAGCACGTATAAAAAGCAAGTGTAGCCAAAGGTGATGAAAATCACATAGCCTATGATACAAAAGAGTGAGTGAAGAAATAACTGTAAGAAATACAAAAGACACATGTTTTAGCCATGTTAGTCCAAAATATGAGATATACACATTATATATATGTAACCAAGCATGAGGAAACAAAGGAAATATAATGGAAATATATCACCTAGATATAGTTTACAAAAGTAGATGCCCCCAGAAGTTAGTAGTTTGATTAAAGCGTAGGAAAAAACGTATAATATTGTATCACTATGTGTATGTCCTACATCATACTCAATATGCCACATGAATGCATGTGTGTAAAGAAGAAATGTTATATATCAAACCAAAGGCATCAACACCATGTATAATGTAAAGTGCAAACAATGTATGCTATAAAAATAGGTCCTAATTTTGTTTTTTTTAAATATTTTAATTTGTTTGTATTTTGAAAATATTTTAGCATTTTTGATAAAGAGTATGCAATAAAATATGGGAAATAAGGTTTCCCCAGGTGTGTGTGTGTCTGTCTAGTGAGGTTTAGTTTTGTAACTGCTGCCTCAAATTCAAGTTGAACCTATAAATAAGGTGTGTCATCAAGAAATGATGGGGGAATAAAATGAGAGCTACCGATCATGTGCAAATGGAAGTAGCCTAAGAAGGTTTAGAGGCATAGGATGAAAAATATCACAAAAATGGGCAATGGAGCTAATATATGTAACCATGAAGAAGTATCCCAAATTCTAATGAAATTTCTAGATATAATGTTTTAATCATGATGGGCAATGCCTAAACTCTATCAAAGGTATATCCATGTCACAAGTGGTATTAAAAGAAATATGTATATATGTATTAATAATAGGGCATGGGTTATAAACATATATAATGAGTGTAGTCATAGGGGATGGTGTAACCAAAGGAAAAAGAGCGAAAGTAGCCTCATGGGGAGTAGACATATAACTAGTTCTAGGCCATATAATAGAACTAAAATCCATAGTTAGGGTGAGATCTTGTAAGGGTATGGGAGATGTGCGATCCATAGATGAAGCACTATAAGTAACGTGAGGATAAATAGGATGCTAATTATCTAATTGAAATGTAGTAGATGTGGCAATAAATGTTGAAGAGGAGTCCTATTCAATAACATGTGAATCAATTAAATCTTGAATAAGATGTCACAATGAGGAACATTGATCAATATGGTTTCCACTGTAGCGATGAAAATTACAATAGAGATTAGCATTAAATCTCTTACTAAGAGGGAAAATTGTATTAACCTTAGACGGTGGAGGGAGATAAACAAAACCAAATTTGAGAAATATTTTCAATACATGTGGTGGATATGGTAAACACATGAATTTATTCTTGCAAAGAACATGAGAGAGAGAGAGATGTAGATGCACTATAGGATCTTGGGATTGATGATAATAATTTTTTAAAGGATAAGTATCCTATTTGTATAAGTAGGTAAATTCCTAATGATAAAATCACAAGCCCATAGGTTCGAAAGTAATGTGTGTGGCATGCACCCAAGGGAGTCCTACAACAATGTTATAAGTGGGATGGTTAGGAATAACATAGAAAAGTGCATCAAAGGTTTTATGACCTAGAGTGACGGGGATAGTGATAAAACCAAAAACCTTGTGAGGGAAATTATCATACACACGAATGATGATATTAGAAAGAGCCAAGGTGTTAATAGGAATACCTAAGCCACACACAAAATAAATGGTACACACATTGAGGTCAAATGTTTTGTCAATAAGAAGATGCTTAAAAAAAGTTCTATGCACCATACTTTAAACATATAGGGATGCCCATTATTATGAAGGGGATATGAAGGAACTATCTCAATGAGGGGACAAATATCCTTGTGAGGAAGGGACTCTACATACTCTCTAGATGCTTTATGAGAGATCATTATTTTACGCAATAAATCAAAAAATGCATCCTTACATGCATGATGATGCTTGATGTAATCAAATGAGGATATAGATGGAATAATAGAGAGGCCATTGATGAAAAACATCAGACATCATGTTTCTAATTAACATAAATAAAAAGGATAAATAATGTTATAGGTGGATATTTTGATTTAATTAGCTTCTAAAATTAATTGCACAAATTAGAATAACACTTTTCAAAGTGACTATTGATATTAAAAATTCCAAAACAAGAGGGAAAGATTGCACTTAAATAATTTTGTATGGATATAAGAGAGTTTGAATGGTCTAAGTGTAGGAATAGGTTGATATGAGACTGAAAATTGTTGAAATCATGACTTGAAATTGAGCCCGGTCAAAACCGTGTAACTCGGTCAAAAGTGTTTGTATAGTCCTAAATATTTTGTATGGTCTTTGAGATACTTTGAATCTAGGTCTATATCTTATTAAGTGTTTCACCTACCTATAACTATGAGTCAATGTATTGATCTTCTTCACTCACCTTCAGAATGGATCTGTAAACTCTAATCAAACCATAAAACTCTTGTAGTGCAATGAGGAATTCTTTAAAAATAAATTTAGTTGGGTTACTTTGAAGAGGGTTCAAATTGTACATCGTTATCATAGTATGTGATATCTAGTGTAGTGCAATCAGAAGTTGATAACCATGCTTTGAAAATGCTTCACTTGAGTTTCATGATTTCTCAAATACTTAGGAAGGTTCACTTTGATTTCTTTTAGAATGAAGATAGAGACTCCTAGATCTAGAAGGAGACTTCTGACTTGAAGGATACCCTTATAGATGTGCATGAGTTATTTCACACTTTAGAGAGCTAGGAGTGACTTTTGTGCTTTCTTTTACATGAGGAGTTCTTAAAGTTCTAGGTTACCAAATCATGTATGATTTATTTGCTTATATATGCTTCCAAAGGTTGTTATGTCATGAAATACCAACCAAGGTGATATATTTTCTCATACTAATTTGATGGAATCAAAATAATTAGCTCAACACATGTCAATACAAAACCATACAATAAGATCAAGATTGACATTATCCAATTCCGACTAGAACTTGCATTTTCTTATAGGAAGGAAAAATGATATTTTGAATTTCTGGTCCTAAGAATAGATGTTTTGAGATGTGTTTTATGTAATTAAACTTCAAATACTGGCAATAGAGAGGTTTGCAATGAAATCAAATGTATGAATTTCTATAAGGGTGTGCTAAGCAAGAATGAAGAGAGTGTATTTTTCCATGAAAGTGTACAATGTCAAGACTAGAAGTGTCAAAGGATAGATTTCCAAATTTGAGTGTCTACATATACACAAGATTAAGTCCAATATACTTACCATGTCATCTTTTTCTAAAAAAATATTTTCCTCACCATTAGCATAACTGATATAGGTCTCATCAATAGCATTACATTTTCTTCCACCTATATCTTCAAAGATTTTCATTATTTCATTATATCAAAAATGAAATAAAATGAGTCAAATGAGAAGAGTCGTATATAATCTAGTTCATATATATATAATATGTATAATGGTGAAAACTATTCAATTTTACCTCTACAGGATTAGGCTCTTTATCTTTTTCTTCCGTCCATTAATAATTGGTGAAAATAAGGAGTAAAGTGCGTCCATTTTTTAGTTATCTTAGATGAGAATACCTCCATTTAAAAAAAAACCTCATCTGATAAAAAATATTATATCTTGCAACATGTGACTGTAGTTTTTGGATTTTATCATATTAATCTGTTGAAAGTGGAGATTGTGACCTCCCTTTCATCATCTTATTCTACATAACATTTGATTTTTTAGATGACATAACACATAATTTTTAGGTGATCCATTATGTTTTTGTTTCTATAAAACAACTCAAGAGACTTTAATGATCCTAAATAAGACCATATAAAAGTGTTTCCAAAGTGGATTTCTCACTATCATGTCATGTACACTCATAACATAACTCTCTATTTTGGGATTTTACCCGAAAAGAAGAGTGAAATAAATAGAAAAATGATGTTTAGATGCATTGGATTCTTTGAGAAGGGTTTTATAAAATTTTCTTCAAAACTAATTAAAAAATTAATAGAAAAAAGGATCTTTAGAGACTCTAACATGACAACATTACTTCATGGATTTTGACTGATGAAACTATTGGAGGAAGAAATTTTCACTTTGTATTGCATCATTTGAGTCTTCATAACATCTTATGTAGTCAATACATGTATCTCATCAATTATAGGTGATCTATCATGATGATCCTCCAAGAAAAAGGATCAAAGTTGGTCAAAATCATTTCATTTTAGCACCAATTAAAATCTAAACATGATCAGTTCTGTTAGGTAGAAGAAGGTAAGAAAATAAGTACAAAATTAAAAAACTTTACAAATCTGTCACTTCTTCCTTTCACCCCTAATCTTCCAAAAGCACATTGATATTTCTTGGAATTTATTTCTTTTTGTCCCCTTATACATATTTTAAAAAAAAAACACAGAACACATACCTTATTTTAATGCATTGCAAATCTTTGGATCCAATGCTGAATTTTCTTCCTTTTATTCAAGAATCATGTTTCTGCACTTACGCCTATAATTATTTATGATTTTTCATATTTTGTATCTCTAGTATTTTCATGATACCACCCCACCAATACTCTCAAACATGTTTTCCATTTTTTGAATAACAAGATCTACTTGTATTTAGTTTTTTGTGATAATGTTTCAATGCTAACATCCAAATGTGACCTCACTTGCACCCCTAATATTGTGGCCCACCTTGTAGCATGTCTTCCTATAGGAACAACATGTCTAACATAAATAAAATAGGGAACCTTCACTTCCCTTTCTCTTTAATTACATTCTTTAAATGTGTCCCTATACAAATATTGATAAATTATACATTTTTTATATATATGAACCATGAATTGATGTTGAATCATGAGTATGTAGCTCATTTGACTCAGTTACATTGAAATTTTTGGGTGTTTTGGCTACAAAACTCTTTGAATTATCCATAGAAGGAACTTGATTAACCACTGAAGGTGTTTTGGAAAAGTTATTTGTACTACATTGCATCTCTTTTTTGTTATAGGTGGAGATGGTACTCGATTATTTGCAACATGTGTTAGGATACCATTATGATTATTTTCCCCTCCTTCATACAATTTCTTCAACTCTTGATATAATGCTAAAAAATTGGCATCAACAACTTGATTTAGAAGTTTAGGGTGAACAACTTGATTTAGAAGGGGTCCATGTTCAACGTTTAAATTAACATGTTCATTGGTGTCATTCCCTTCTTGAATCATTCTTTTGAACACATGTTTTTATGAGAAGATGTAATTTCCTCAATATCTTTTAGATTTTTACCTTTTTGTAGACACTTTTTGGCCTACAAATTAGATTACATAAAAAAATATTATATAAAAATAAGAGGTATACAATAATACTTTAATTAAATATATACAAATGTAAATGAGATTCAAATTATTGGAGACATACACAAATGGTTTGGAGTTATTACTTGGTATACCAAGTGACATTAAATATTCATTATTTTTCTTCACATTCTCACGACAGAGATGCTCATAATCACTCATGTTGGACCATGTCTCATTGATGTCATATGGAATTGATGTAAAATAGTTTAGGTGAGGTGTAAATCATTTGGGGGCATGAAGGTTGATTGGTAGTTCCCTCCTTTTACCTCAAATGGTGTGTATTAAGTGGCATGTCATGATGTATTGAGGTGGTATGGTGTATACATAAGGTCTTAGTGCATTCTTGGTACATTGGAATGCATATAAGTGCTATGTGTGCTCCAAATATGTCCCACATGTCCTAAGAGTTGTCACAAAGGTGTGCATGTTCCTTCATAATGAAGACTATGACATGTTACATGCACCATGGGTTGAAACAAACTAAACTAGACCTAATTCTAACACCTAGTGTAAGCATGGCTTAGGGTATGGAGAAAATCAAGCTAAGGAAGGTTAGTACAAGAAAGAGTAGTGTGGTTGTGGCATTATATAGAGGATGGGGAAGGTGGTTCAGGTCAACTTTTAGCTGATAGAGGCATGTTCAAGGTATTTTTAAGGCTTGTTTTCGAGGATAAACAAGGTGTGCATGGACAAGTCAAGGTGGATGATGAGCTACAGAAAGGTGTAGAATTAAATGATCCTTAGAACATGTGAATAAGGTCAACACAGTGCTAATGAAAAATTTTCAAGTCAAAATTCAAAAGGAGAATCAAGAAAAATGATTTTTGGCTTAACTGAGTTCTCAAAATGGCCATTTCCAGCTCAAGGGTTAAGTTTGAAGTGCTCACTCATACATTAAATCTTTGGATGGGGACCTGCATCATTCATCAATGTTGGGGAATGAAGTAAAGAATTTGTTTTACTTGGAATGAGGTAAAATTATTTCCTATTCTTTATGAATGATCCTTAAGAAACTAAGTTGGTCTAAACCCTCCCAAAACCTTAGTTTTTGAGTGATAGGACAAATGTGAAGGTTTTAGTATCCAAATTACATGGGAATTACACAATGATGATTCAATCTTGCATATAACTCTCCATAGTTCATTTTTGTGGTGGATGCATTCTTCAAGTATTAGCACTATTGTTGTGGGCACCATGGGTGACCCTCTTTGGTAAAGTAATATGTCTTGTAATTATTAATTTTTCTTAGGGTGTTTAGTTTGTGTTGTAAACTTGTTTTTGGGAATTAATGATCCCACTTTCATTAAGTTTTGATTTTGTTTAATGATGTACTTAATCAAAAGGGTTTAGGGTCACATGTGAACCCTTGGGTGGTCCCCACACCCTCTACCCTTGTGCCAAAAATGCCACACCCGAAATTGGGTTATTTTGGGTATTTTTAGGGACCTCCTTTTAGTTTGGGGGTTCCCTTATCATAAAAATAGGCCCTTGGACCCTACCTAATAGGTAGGGGGCCATATTTCCAAGGCATAGAGGGAGTTTCCCTCCCTTTTTCTCTCCCCTTTGGTCACATTCATGTAAGGGGTTTGGATAAGTGTGTTTTGTTAAAAGTTGCACTTGTTTGTTTTGTAATCAATTTGGGTAATTTGGGAGAAGAGGGCTAAAAGGCATTTTACCCTTTCTCTCTTTTGTTTTGGATCTTTGACCTTGAAGGAAGAGAGGGGTGACATATGTCACCCCCTCATTTGTAAGGATTTTTTCTTTCTCTTCTTAAAATTCTCTTTCATGGGAAAATAAGAGAACTTTTTTTTGGAGCTTCTGCTTGGATGCTCGTGGATTTAGAGCTAGAGTTTGCTTGAGTCAAGAAGTGGAAAATATTGAAGTTGGAAAGCTTTTTGGAGAGCTTTCTTTGAGGTATGTTTCTTAAGCCTTATTGTATGTGTTGTATTCATGCTAGTTGTTAAATTTGTTTACTTTGAAATGTGGTTGTTGCATGTGGATTTTTATTTATTGTTACTTGTTTTTGCTCCCTCCATCATATGGCATGATGGAGTTTTGGAGTTGTGGGGGAAGAGAGAGCGATTTTCCACCTCTCAATCCTTATAGGCTTGATGGGAAAGCCTTGTAGGATTTTAATGACTCCCCTCAAACAGTTTGAGGTGGAGAAGTTGGTTAATTTGGCTTGAATCTCCTTCCCCATTCTTGGTAAGAAAACCCTTTGGGGTTTGAAAATCCTTCCAAGAAGGGATTTGGTGAAAGGGAGGAGAAATAAGGAGGGTATGGAGATCTTGTTTTAATGAAACTATTGTTGGTTACAATATTTGGAGAACTTCTCTCCTCTCTTCCCCATTTGTTTTAGAGGTAGAACTTTATTTCTCATCTTTTTCACCTTTGTAAAATTTGGAGTCTTGTTTTATACTTGTTTTTTTTTCATGTGAATGTATCATTTTTTGTCCACCCTCACTCTTGTGCAAGTTGTGGATGGTATTCCTCTTTCCCATGGGCTTGTAGGAGGCTAGCATGCATCCCAACCTTGGGAAAGGCATGTAATGATGCCTATGGTTGGGTGGTAAACAAGATTCTTATCCTTGGTTGGATTTATTAAAGGTATGGAAGTTGAATCTCAAAGTTGGAGTTGGTGGCATCTTGGGATCTCATTGTTCTCTCTTCCCTTATGAAACTTTCTTGCATTGTAACCTTTAAAGTATGGATATGTGGGAAGATTCCTTGGCATGAAAAAGTTTTCATCTTGTGTATTGAACACCACTTGTAAGATTGTATTCTATTTGTAAATTAAAAGCCTTCTTTCAATCTTGGGAAGGAGTTGTTAGGTTGCTTTCTTATGTGTTTTAGCTTGGTTCGAAATAAGATGTATAGAAAGATTATGCAAAAGAGCATCGAGTAGAATATAATATGTGATGATTCCTTGTAAAATATTTATATTTCTTTAAAATGCATTGAATAGAAAATAGCTACATTCCTTTAATAAGCATTGTTTTGAATATCCTTTTGAAATGGAAGGTTGTGTAAAGAAAGTATGTTTTTCTATATGATATTTGTAAATTAATTGCACTCTTATGGATCTATGGAACCTCCATTTGAGGGAAAAACAAGGTATTGGATAGTTCATCTATTCTTGTGGTAGATTTTATCCTTGTAAATGTTAAAAAAAAAAAAAAAACTTGTGTTAATGTAAGATTTAGACCATTCTTGGAACACCCTTACTTTTACAAGTTTTGAAAAGTTGGAGAAAAGAATAAGAGTGGTTTTTTTTTCACTCTTTTTTTTTGGTTTCATCATTGCATTATCAAATAGGTAAATCTTTTAAAGAGAGTAGTTGAAAATTTTAAGTTCCTTGTGCATCAAAATAATAAAATTAAAATTTGTCTTTTTATAAGTTGAAATCCCCATTATTTAACATTGTGTACAAATTTTTTTATTATTCAGAATTAAAAATAAAATATAGTCTTAGTTAATTGTTTTACTAATGTAGGTTTTTAATTTGCAGATTTCTTTATATATTGGAATATTTCTATTTGGAAAATTTGTGTGTGTGTGTATATATATATATGTGTATATATATATATATATATATATATATATATATACACACACACACACACACAAATACATACTGCAATATATATATTATTATTTATATTTTCATATATATCTATATAATATATATACTATTCATATATATTTGTGTGTGTGTGTGTGTGTGTATATATATATATATATACACACACACACACACACAAATATATATAATATATATATTATTATTTATATTTTCATATATATCTATATAATATATATACTATTATATATATATATAAAATTTATATATATTATTTTACATATTATATATATATATAAAACCAAAATTAACCCTACTCACATTTAAACCTTTGGCATTTTAAATGTGAATGGTAAATATTAAAAAGGGGAAAATTATAAAAAAAAGGGTTGTGGCAAATTTATAATTAAAGGGGAAAAATAATAAATTTAAAAGATGTGTGTATTTTTTTGGTGACCTTAGTAAGTCAAGTAGAAATAAGTAATTAAATTGTCTTGGGCTAATAATTCATTTGATTTTTGAACATGATTAAAATTAATATAATAAAATAATATGGGGGAGACAGTTAAGCAAAGACAATTGCATTATTTTAGTTCACTTTAAAAATAAATAAATTATTACCCTAATTCTTTAGTGTTTCTTTTGGTGTGTTTTCTGGTGTTCTCGACGGGGCATCACATTTGGTATCAGAGTAGAGGTTCGCACACGCGGACACTCTGGGTAATCAATCAACCGATTAACAACATTGGTAATAACATTAAAAGTGAATAAATAAAAAAAATAATCAAACATTTTCCACAACCATTTAATAACCTCTACGCCCACCTCGTGTATAGGATGGCACCCAAGAGGGGACGATCAGCTAGAGGCTTGGGGCGTAGTGCACCTACGCGGGAGCCACCGACACCCGAATTTGAGCCTCAGATATTAGAGGTCTTGTAGCAGCTGATAGGCATTGTGCAACAACGTCTTCCACCACCGCAGGAGGTGAGAGAGGAGATTCCTTTGGGAGACGAGGAGACGATAGGCGAGGATGTGCATTTAGAGCCACCAGAGCATGATACATCAAGGTAGGAGAGGTCACGTAGCCCTTCCATTCATCATGAGAGGGTAGCCTTGTACCGTCATAGCCACTCACACAGTCTCGAGGGACCATATGGGGATAGGTTACCCCTTTCACCTGTTGTACTACATTGCCAGGATCGGGATACAAGCAGTGTGATCAGGGATCTCCTTCGCTTGTAGCCGCCCACCTACATCAGCTCTACAGATGGCTTTGGGGCTGAGTCATGGCTCCTTAGCTTGGATAGTTGCTTTGGCTTGCACTCTTACGAGAGTAATGTCAAGGCAAGGTTTGACATACACCTCCTTCGAGACATAGCAGGTGTTTGGTGGAGGAATGAGGAGTAGAATCTCCATTTGACTTGAGAGACAGTGACCTGGGAGATGTTTGAGGAGCACTTTAGGGCTTGTTATATGTCAGAGAATTTTGTGTAGAAGAGGATTGATGAGTTTCACGACTTAGGATAGGAATTTGACACATTAGTACAGTATGAGAGCAGGTTCCTGGATCTTCTGCAGTATGTAGACTACTTGTAAGATGAGAAATTATAGGTTAACAAGTTTATTTGAGGCCTTAATCCAGATATAGCAGGAGCAGTTAGGATGTTATCTCCTCCCATAGTTGAGAAGGTCATTGAGAAGGCATACTTAGCTTAGGAGAATAGGACCAAGGCATAGGAGCACTGGGATAGAAACAAGAGCAAGTTTTAGGAGAGGATACAGGCCTTTCAGAGTCAGAGGTCATGGGGTACAACACCACCCCCTAGAGGAGGATTCTGGCCTTCACCAATAGCCACGAGGGCTCCACCACACCTGCAGCAGCAGATGCAACATCATGGCCACCAAAAGCAGAGGGCTAGACAGACTCAGATCTTTCAGAGAGGTGGCACTAGAGGAGGTTTTGGTGGAACCAAGGATAGGAGGTAGGGTACTTAGTAGGTATAGCTAGCTCACACGCAGTAGTCTGCTAGGGTTGGATTGGTAGGATCAGTACACCAGAGTACATGAGGGACCCCATCTCAGAGGGGTACATGAGGATGTTTCATTTGTGGATCTTCTGATCACTATGTGCGTATGTGCCCGCGCAAACCCAATACCATGGATACATAGAGAGCCGCTAGATCTGAGCAGACGGTGGGTGATGTAGGATGCACTCATCGTGTGTATGTAGCAGTTGACAACTGCTAGGTCAAGCATCGGGCCACAGTCATAGAGATGACAGGTACTATCAAGGATATTTCTATCTCAGTACTTTTTGATGCAGGTGATTCAGATTCTTTTATATCACCTTCTATAGTGGACCAGTGTGGGCTAGTGGTGGCTAGGCAACCAGATAGTTGGCAGGTTGAGTTGGCCTTTGGGGCCAAACTTGTCGTGGACTCATTTGTGGAGAGTTACGTACTTGATTTAGGAGCCTTCTCCACTACACTTGACCTTCAAGCTATTCCTCTAGGTTCCTATCAGGTAGTATTGGGTATGGATTGGATCGAGGCTCATCGAGCTAAGGTGGATTGTAGAAATAAGGTCATTGAGTGTCAGGATGATCTTGCTAGTGTAATTGTGATTTCAGGGATGAAGAGGCCTATCTCTTTGCGCATGATCTCGGCTAAGCAACTCAAGCGGAGCATGCGTAAGGGATGTCGATTATTTACTATCACCATCAATGATCGATCAGAGAGCACTCCAGAGCATTCACCCTTGGATGATCATGTAATTTTGAGGGAGTATACCGATGTGTTTCTAGGCGAGCTTCCAGGGTTACCACCCTGCAGAGAGGTGGATTTCACCATTGATTTAGTACCTAGATCTGCACCAGTTTCTAGGGCACCCTATCGGATGATGACTCCAGAGCTTCAAGAGCTCAAGATTTAGTTAGAAGAGTTGTTAGATAATGGTCTCATTCACCCTAGTGTATCTCCTTGGGGAGCACCAGTCATTTTTGTGAAGAAGGATGGTTCTCTCAGACTTTGTGTAGACTTCAGAAAGCTCAACAAAGTCACAATAAATAACTGTTACCTACTCACTAGGATTGATGACTTGTTTGATTAGATGCGGGGAGTGAGAGTGTTCTCCAAAATTGATCTCAAGTCAGGGTACCATCAGTTGTGCATTTCAGGCGCAGACATTCATAAGATAGCATTTCACACATGTTATAGGCATTATGAGTTCACAGTTGTTCCATTTGGTTTGACCAATGTCCCAACTATCTTCACGAGCCTCATGAATGGAGTATTCAGGACATTTCTGGATCAATTTGTCTTAATTTTCCTTGATGACATATTGATATATTCTCATTTCGTTTGAGGTAGGTACTTCAGGTTTTGAGAGAGCAGAAGTTGTATGGGAACTTGGAAAAATGCAACTTCTTTCAGACAGAGATTCAGTACTTGGGTCACATCTTATCAGGCGAGGGTATCTCAGTAGATCTTTCTAAGATACAGGCTATCATGGACTGGCCAGTACCCACATCAGTTACTGAGGTGAGGAGTTTTATGGGTTTAGCAGGGTATTACCGCAAGTTTGTACAGGAATTTTCTAGGATTGCTCACCCTATCACTTCTCTTCAAAGAAAAGGGAAGAAGTTTAATTGGTTAGAAAAGTGTGAGCAGGACTTTCAATTACTTAAGGAAAGGTTAACCACCACGGCACCCATCTTAGCAGTTCCAGATCTGACAGAGGATTTTTTTGTTTGTACTGATGCATCACTAGAGGGTTTGGGAAAATTTCTTATGTAGGAGCGTCAGGTTATTGCCTTTGAGTCTCGTAAGCTCAAGGACTATGAGCTTAATTACCCTACTCATGACTTGGAGTTTGCAGTAGTTGTTCATGCACTTCTGCGTTAGCGACATTTCCTTTTGGGTAGACCTTTCATTTTGAGGATAGATCATCATAGTTTACAACATATCTTCTCACAGCCAAACCTCAATGCTCGTCAACAGCGTTGGATGGAGTTCCTATGTGAGTATGACATGGAGGTTTAGTATATCAAAGGAAAGGAAAATTTTGTTGCAGATGCATTTAGTAGATGATGACATGTGCTTAATTCATTGACACTTCAGTCGGATTTGAGAGGAAGGATTCTTGAGCACCTTCCAGAGGACAGGTTTTATGAGGGAGCTAGACAGATGTTGGAGTCACAGGGTTCTTTAGAGGGTAGATATTCAGGGTGTAATTTGGAGACAGATGGTTTACTTCTGTTCCATAGGCATATCTACATACCTAGGTCAAGTGATCTGTGTAGCTTCATCCTTACAGAGGCACATCAAGCCCCATATACGGCACATCCATGAGTGAAGAAAATGCACGCTGATCTGAGGGAGTTATATTACTGGCCGGGTCTTCGACGGGACATAGTATATTTTGTTGCACATTCCCTTGAGTGTCAGAGGGTCAAGGCAGAGCATTCCCATCCCGCAGGACTCTTACATCCTCATGATATTCCCGAGTGGAAATGGGATGTGATCTCCATGGATTTCATAGTCAGACTTCCTATGTCTTCTTATCGTCATGATGCCGTTATTGTCACCGTGGATAAGTTGACCAAGGTTGTGCACTTCTCGCCAACCAAGGTCACTTATAATGCATAGGACATCACCAAAGTATTTATGGAGGACATTGTTAGGTTGCACGGGATTCTGAAGACCATCATCAATGATAGGGATACCATCTACACTTCAGTTTTCTGGACTTCCTTTCAGACCGCTCTGGGTACTTAGATTAATTTCAGCTCAACATATCATCCAGAGACAGATGGACAGACAAAGAGAGTTAATCAGGTACTGGAGGACATGGTGAGGATGTATGTGATGGACCAATAGAGGAAATGGGAAGATTATTTGCATTTAGTTGATTTTGCCTACAACAACATCTATCATAGTTCCATTGGTATGGCTCCTTACCAGGCCTTGTATGGACGACTGTGCAGGACACCTTTGAGTTGGGACAAACTAGATGAAAGGATTATTCTGGGAATAGCTTATCTTAAAGATTTAGAGCAGTAGGTTGTTCTGATTAGATAGCGTCTTGAGCATGCTAGAGCACGCTAGAAGGTGCATGCAAACACCAAGAGGGTTGATCATCACTTCTTAGTGGGTGACAAAGTCTTCTTGAGAGTTCATCCACATAAGAGTCCAATCCGTTATGGAAAGGGTTCTAAGCTATCACCTCATTTTGTGGGGCCTTTTGATATTTTAAAGGTCATCGGTCTAGTTTCCTATCACCTAGCTTTGCCACCACGCCTTGCACAGGCCCACGATGTTTTCCATGTTTCTATACTACGTAGATATGTACCAGATGTTTCTCATGTTTTGGATTGGTCGGCATTATAGGTAGAGGATAGAGGACAGTGAAGACTGGAGCTCGTACGCATACTAGAGCACTGGAGGTTGGCCCTTCGGGGTCGAGACTTAGACCAGGTTAGAGTGCAGTGGGACTGATATGATGAGACAACAGCTACCTGGGAGGATGTGACACCTTTGAGGGCTAGATATACCTATCTCTTTTAGTGAATTCTAGGAGGAAGTCTAATTTTAGTAGAGGGGGATGTAGTGCCCACACTTTTATAGTTCAGTTACTTGTTGTTCCTCTTACTATTAGAAATGTTTTGATAGGGATTTGTTATATTTTGGACATTACATTAGGATATTTGATCTGATTAGACATGTATGGACATTTAGGTGTATAACACCAATTTAACTTTATTACTATGTTGTTTGCATTATCTTATGATGTCTTGGATACTAATTGATATGATGTTGTTCGGAACATAGTTATATTGATGGATACTTAGTTTGTTGCATGTTGGGATTCTATGGATACATGTCATTTTATCATTATGACTAACTTATGGTGAATTATGTATAGTTGTGCACGATGTCACACTTTTGATTCCAGAAAGATGAAATGTTAGTCTAGAATTCATTGATATCTTATTTAGTAGTTGATTTATATTTTATCGGATAGGTGCGTTTAATGTGTGCAATGAGTGTGCAAGTGACAAGTCACAGGAGAACATGGGACTCAGGCCAGCTATGTAACTTTGTATAAGCAGCCCATGGGCTAAGTCCTATCCATTTTTATTGCTTGAGGCCTTAGCATTAGAACCATTGTTTTGGGCACCATGGGTGATCTTCTTTGGTAATGTAATATGTCTTGTAATTATTAATTTTTCTTAGGGTGTTTAGTTTGTGTTGTAAACTTGTTTTTGGGAATTAATGATCCCACTTTCATTAAGTTTTGATTTTGTTTAATGATGTACTTAATCAGAAGGGTTTAGGGTCACATGTGAACCCTTCGGTGGTCCCCACACCCTCTACCCTTGTGCCAAAAATGTCAAACCCGAAATTGTGTTATTTTAGGCATTTTTAGGGACCTCCGTTTAGTTTGGGGGTTCCCTTATCATAAAAATGGGCTCTTGGACCCTAATTAATAGGTAGGGGGGCTTATTTCCAAGGCATAGAGGGAGTTTCCCTCCCTTTTTGCCTCCCCTTTGGTCACATTCATATAAGGGGTTTGGATAAGTGTGTTTTGTTAAAAGTTACACTTGTTTATTTTGTAATCAATTTGGGTAGTTTGGGAGAAGAGGGCTAAAAGGTATTTTACCCTTTCTCTCTTTTGTTTTGGCATCTTTGACCTTGAAGGAAGAGAGGGGTGACACATGTCACCCACTCATTTGTGAGGATTTTTTCTTGCTCCTCTTCAAATTCTCCTTCATGGGAAAAGAAGGGAACTTTTTTTTGGAGCTTTTGTTTGGATGCTTGTGGATTTGGAGCTAGAGTTTGCTTGAGTCGAGAAGTGGAAAAAATTGAAGTTGGAAAGCTTTTTGGAGAGATTTCTTTAAGGTAGGTCTCTTAAGCCTTATTGTATGTGTTGTATTCATACTAGTTGTTAGATTTGTTTACTTGGAAATGTGGTTGTTGCATGTGGATTTTTATTTATTGTTACTTGTTTTTGCTCCCTCCATCATATGACATGATGGACTTTTGGATTTGTGGGGGAAGAGAGGGTTTTCCCCCTCTCAATCCTTATAGGCTTGATGGGCAATCCTTGTAGGATTTTAGTGACTCCCCTAAAACGGTTTGAGGTGGGGAATTTGGTTCATTTGGGTTGAAACTCCTTCCCCATTCTTGGTAAGGAAACCCTTTTGGGTTTGAAAATCCTTCCAAGAAGGGATTTGGTGAAAGGAAGGAGAAATAAGGAGGGATTGAATTAATTAGGAGAAATAAGGAGGGTATGGAGATCTTATTTTAATGCAAATATTGTTGGTTACAATTTTTGGAAAACTTCTCTCCTCTCTTCCCCATTTGTTTTAGAGGTAGAACTTGGTTTCTCCTCTTTTTCACCTTTGTAAAATTTGTAGTTTTTTTTTATACTTTTTTTTTTTCATGTGAATGTATCATTGTTTGTCCACCCTCACTCTTGTGCAAGTTGTATATGGTAGTCCTCTTTCCCATGGGCTTGGGGGAGGTTAGCATGCATCCCAACCTTTGGAAATGCATGTAATGATGCCTATGGTTGGGTGGTAAACAAGCTTCTTCTCGTTGGTTGGATTTATTAAAGGTATGGAAGTTGAATCTCAAAGTTGGAGTTGGTGGCATCTTGTGCTCTCATTGTTCTCTCTTCCCTTATGAAACTTTCCTGCATTGTAACCTTTAAAGTATGGCTATGTGGGAAGATTCCTTGGCATGAAAAATTTTTCATCTTGTGTATTGAACACCACTTGTAAGATTGTATTCTATTTGTAAATTAAAAGCCTTCTTTCAATCTTGGGAAGGAGTTGTTAGGTTTCTTTCTTATGTGTTTTAGCTTGGTTCGAAATAAGATGTATAGAGAGATTATGCAAAAGAGCGTTGAGTAGAATATAGTATGTGATGATTCCTTGTAAAATATTTATATTTCTTTAAAATGCATTGAATAGAAAATAGCTACATTCCTTTAATAAGCATTGTTTTGAATATCCTTTTGAAATGGAAGGTTGTGTAAAGAAAGTATGTTTTTCTATATGATATTTGTAAATTAATTTCACTCTTATGGATCTATAGAACCTCCATTTGAGGGAAAAACAAGGTATTGGATAGTTGATCTATTCTTGTGGTAGATTTCATTCTTGTAAATGTTTAAAAAAAAATTGGGTTAATGTAAGATTTAAGACGATTCTTGGAACACCCTTACTTTGACAAGTTTTGAAAAGTTGGAGAAAAGAATAAGACTGGTTTTTTTTTTTTTTTTTTTTTTTTTTAACTCTCATTTTTTGGTTTCATCATTGCATTATCAAATAGGTAAATCTTTTAATGAGAGTAGTTGAAAAATTTAAGTTCCTTGTGCATCAAAATAATAAAATTAAAATTTGTCTTTTTATAAGTTGAAATCCCCATTATTTAGCATTGTGTACAATTTTTTTTTATTCAAAATTAAAAATAAAATATAGTCTTAGTTAATTGTTTTACTAATGTAGGTTTTTAATTTACAGATTTCTTTATATATTGGAATATTTCTATTTGGAAATATTGTGTTTTTGTGTGTGTGTGTGTGTGTGTGTGTGTGTGTGTGTGTGTGTGTGTGTGTGTGTGTGTGTGTGTGTGTGTGTGTGTGTGTATATATATATATATATATATATATATATATATATATATATATATATATATATATATAACCCTACTCACATTTAAACCTTTTGCATTTTAAATGTGAATGGTAAATATTACAAAGGGGAAAAATAATAAATTTAAAAGATGTGTGTATTTTTTCGGTGACCTTAGTAAGTCAAGTAGAAATAAGTAATTAAATTGTCTTGGGCTAATAATTCATTTGATTTTTGAACATGATTAAAATTAATATAATAAAATAATATTGGGGAGATGGTTAAGCAAAGACAATTGCATTATTTTAGTTCACTTTTTTTAAAATTTTTTATTACCCTAATTCTTTAGTGTTTCTTTTGGTGCATTTTCTGGTGTTCTCGATGGGGCATCACAGTATATCAATCCTAATGGAGGCTTGATGATAAAATGGTGAGTTGAAAAGGTTTTCAAGGATGTAGATGGAATAGAGAGGAGATTAGTAACATTCAAATACCTTCCCAACACATGTTGCATTGTCTACGATAGTTATAAGACAAAGAAGGATTCATTGAGAAGAAGAAAAAAAGGAATAAACCATTACAAAAGAAGTTGATAGGTGTTAGTGAATTCATATATTCTCTTGTATCAAAAGTGTAGTGAGTTCATATACATTTCTTTGTTCATAATAAGTGTTATAAACGTCTTGATAGTTGAAGGATGGTCTGTGCCTACAATTGACATATTTGCAGATGTAATGATGACTTTGTAACAACTCTAGGTGATGTCACCAAGAATCTTGTATATCAGTCAAAGAGGTAAGAAGGTGAAGTGTTTGAAGAGGAAGTCTAATAGGTGTAAGAGTGTGTCATCCTTATGAGTATGTAAGACTTAATGTGTGTGTCAAAGATGTTTGAAAAAAGTTTGATTTTGCAGGTGAATAAAGTGAGATGAAAAGTGGTGAATCAAGGTGTGTGAAAAAGAAGGATAAACTCATAGGAGATGATGATGAGTTCAAATTTTTTTTGTCTTAATAAAATAGGCCAGATGAATGTGATCAAAACCTTGTAAATTCTAAGTGAATTCTTAACAAAGTAGGGATTAGGTGATTCCTTAAAAGATGTAGCTTGCAAAATTTGTCAAGTGGGTGCTTGACTGAATTTTTGGAGTTGGTGATTCAAGTTGAGTAGGTGATCAACAAATTGAATATTTGTAATCTCTTACGGGGAAATTGTCCACAATATTGCATTGGTTTTAGTAGGTTTTTCTCCCTTTAATGGTTTCCCATATAAACCTTTGTCTTCATGTGTGCTTGATTTTTCATTTGCTTATGTTTGAATTTCATTTTCTCCTCATGGTAAATACTAATCAAGATTGAATGTTTTTTTGAGACATAAAAGTGTTTTCAAAGGTTGAAGAAGCACTAATTCAAACCTCCCCTCTCAGTGCTTATGTTTTCTAACAATTGGTTTTAGAGCTAGGTCCTTTTGGAGTAAGCCTAACAACTTTAAGGAGATATAATAAGCACAAACATGGCTGAAAATTAAGCTCAAAGTGGTTTCTCTACTAACAAGGAATATCTCTTCAATAGAACTAACTATGATTTTTAGAGCATTATAATGAAGACCTATCTCGTGTCCCTAAGCTTTGATATATGACAGTTAGTAGTTGATGGCTACCCCATTCTAAACACACCCCCAACTGATACAGTAGGAAGGAAGGCTAGTGAAAATAACTCAAATGAAATGAATGAAATATTATGTGGAATGTTAGAAGTAGAGTTTGTAAATGTCATGCACTATAGTACAACCAAAGAGATTTGGGAAAAACTAAATACTATCTATTAAGGAAACAACAAGTTTAAGCTAGCTAAATTATAGATCTATCGAAGGAAATTTGAGAGTCTGAGAATGAAGCAAGATGAAAGTATCACATCCTACTTGTAGAGGATTGATGAGGTGAGAAATGTCACTAGAGGACTAGGAGAAAAGATAGAGGAAACAATGGTTGTTCAAAAGGTGTTAAGATCCTTTACATCTAAGTATGATTCAAATATTTCAGCTGTGGAAGAAGAAAAATACTTGAGAAACGTACAAATGGATGAAATTCATGGTATATTAACTACCTATGAGATGAGTATAGGTGAAGCGAAACAAATCAAGGAGGCTGCATTCACAACTGATAAGTGACCAAAAGCAAATAAAAGTAAAGATGAATCTAACATGGAGGAAGATGATGAGAGAATAGAAGCTATGTTTTTAAAGAGACTAAAAAGAGGGTCAGACAAATACAAAGGAAATATACCTTTCAAGTTCTTTAGCTGTGGTCAAATAGGTCACTTTTCTTATGAATTCCTAATAAAAAAAGGAAGAGTAGGATAAGCATGATGAACAAGATAAAATTTCTCATAAGCACAAGAAGAGCTTCAAGAAAAGGTTCTTCAAGAACAAAAAGAATCTCTACACAAAAGAGGAAAAAATTTCATCAGATTCAAGTGACACCAATAATTTTGATAATGAAGATGAGGATATCCAACTTGAAAACCTATTCATGGCCATGAAGACAACCTCTGGAAGCAGTTCAAAAGGTAGAATCTTAGTGAAGATGAAAATTCAGAGGAGGATGCTGAGTGAACCTTGAAGAAAAATTGATTAGTACCCTTGAGGAATTGAATTTATAAAGGAGGAATAACTAAAAATTGAATTCAATTTTGAAATATTATGAAGAGAAAATTAGTCTTTTTGAGAAAAGGAAAAGTAAGAAGGATAGAGAGCATGTTGATGGAATCAAAGAGCATGAATTAAAGCTAAAGTTTATATCAAAATATCTCAAAGCCAAAGAAGAAGAATGCCTCAAAATAAATACAAAGATGAATCTTTTGAAAACTGAACTAGATAATGTATTAAGCAAGTTAAAAGCATATCAGATATTGATAAAAATTTAGGTGACCTAGATGAGCTTCTAAGCAATCAAAGGTTTTCAAATGACAAGAATGGTATAAGATTCAAGGAAGATCACAAGAATGACAAGAAAACTGGTAAGAAATATGAATAGACCACTCAAGAACCACCTCAAGAAAGGAGAATACTAACAAGAATGTCAAAAGGGCCAACTCACTCAGACAATCTCATGTAATAAGGTACATCACTCTTTCTATGGCTATTATTTTCCTGTAATATGTTTAGACATAAAGCTATAAAGTGTATAAGATATGCAATAGGTCATGGAAGGAACTATCTGTAACAACATATGAGAGGCAAAAATGAAATGGTTTGCTATAATTTTGAAAAGCTTGGTCACATAGAAATTTTTTTCAATAAGAGACTCTCAAAGAAAAATAAGGTGTATATAGTAAGGACAGATTACAAAAGCAAGAAAGAGAAAGTCCTAATAGATCAAACTACTTTTCATACTCAAAATGAATACTTACATGGTATATTGATAATGTATGTTCAAGTTATATTATAAGGAACAAGGGAAAATTCATCTCATTGAAAGAGGATGCATCAGGAATGACAACATTTAGAGATAACACATTTGCAACCATTGTAGGTAAAATCACATTAAGTTTAGATAGTGGAAAGGAAATAATTGAGAATTTATTGTATGTAGATGGCTTAAAACAAAACCTACTAAGTGTGAGTTAGATGTGCAAGAAAGGGTACACCTTGGTATTCCATGAAAAAGGTTGTGATATAAGGAAGAACAAATTAAGCAAGCTAGTTGGAAAGACCAAAAGGACCAAAAACATGTATGTATTGAAAGAGATAAACAAGGAGAAATGCCTCACAAATAAGGTTGTTGATAGTTGGATTTTTCATAGGAGGTTAGCGCACCTAAATTTTGACAAACTTGTCAAAATTATCTCCAATGGATATGTGAGAAACATGTCCAAAATTATCAAACATGCTGATACACTTTGTAAAACATGCTTACATGAAAAAAAACCAGAATAAGATTAAAATTCAAGGATTAATCCACAACAAGACCACTAGAAATAATCCATACTGATATTTTTAGACCTAGAAGGACTGAGACCATTCAAGGTGAGAGTTACTTCATACTGTTGATTAATCATAATCCCTTGATAGGTTCAAGACATTCAAATTCTAGTTGAAAATGAGAAAAAAGTAAAGATCAAATGCTTAAGATCTGATAGAGAAGGTGAGTTATGGTCAAATGAGTTTGAGAATTTTTGTGAAAGTCATGGAATAAGAAGCCAATTTTTTAGCAGCTAGAACACCTCAGAAAAATGGAGTTGTGGAGAGAAACAATGGGATTTTTCAAAACATGGAAAGAACCATGATGAATGATGATGAGGCCATAAATTGGCCATAAATTAACATTATTTTTTCCTTCCAAAGGTACCTTTAAAAGTGGATTTAAATGTAATCTTGGAACTTATATTTTTCTTGAGATGGAATATAGGATATATATCTTGTTCATTCTTTATAAGTCTTTTGTTATCTATTTTTTTAACTAATCCTATTGATTATTTGGGAAAGATGTAAACTCTTGTGTATGTAGGACATAAAGAAGAGATAGTACTAGTTTTGGGAAAAATGAAATCGATTATGAAAAATATATCTAAACTTAAATATGATTACATATTCATATTCCTCTCAAAACATTAAGAAATTTCAAACAAAGAATTATCTCAATCCGAGATTGTATGCAAAAGGTATATTTGTTTTTAGTTAGATCTAGAATAATTGGTGTTAGCTACGAAATGAAAATTTTAGTTCTGGAACTTGCATCAAATGAGGAATTGTGAATAATAAGAGAATCTAATGGAAAATATGAGAGAGTTTTTTTTCATAGCAATGTGTTTAACAAAAACCTCCTTCTGAAAAAAAACTTCCTTCCATTTTTCTACAACAATAATCATTTTTGAGAAACACGCATTTGCGTACCGTTGGAATCATGTAATCAACTATGGATATTCATTGAGACTATTTTAAAGAAGTTATTTTCATAGTTATTGCTTTGAATAAATCCACCCAAGAATATGTAGTTATTTCTTGGTGTGTGGACTAAGTAAAATAGGAGAATCAAATCATTATGATTCTTGTTACCAAAAAGAAAGAAGAAGATTTGGGAGCAAATCTTTCTAAAATAGCTAGATAAGACTTTGACTCCAATAATAACTATCTCTCCATATTTTATGGAGATTGAGATCTTAGTTATTAGGATTGACATCAAGATAAGATTAAATTGTATTCTCCAAAATAAGGATTTGGTTTGATGCATTAATTATAAATGCAACCTTCCACACTCTTATATGTAATATTTTTACCAAGCAATGAAAAATCTATTCTTTCTCTCCACTATTCTGAGTAAAATTATTCTGCAGGTTTTGAATTAAAGTTTGCAAGTATAAATAAAGTCCTCTTCCAAGGAATGAGCTTGGCCACTCATTCCAAGGAAGATGGATCAATGTTTTATGTTCATTTCTTTATTTTGTAGTTTTCCTTTTTGTTGTGAATTTCTGATTTTATGTTATGTAATCTTTCTTTCCATACAATTTCTTTTCTGAACCTGTAGGTGTCTTATTTATTTTTCATTTTTTTCAATTCAGCAATTTTATTTTTGTAAGTGTGATTTCTTTTTGCAAGCATGATTTTTTCATGCAATTTTGATTTCTGCAAGTTTTCCCTTTCAATTTATGTAAGTTTGGATTGTGTTTGAAGGAGTTGTTTTCCAAAGATCTCTTTCTCCTATTGCATATAGCCATCAGACACCAACCCTAGATTGACAGTATTAATGAAGAGGATTGACGACCCTCATCATTTTGGCACCATTTCTAGGGATCGTGGTGTTATTAGGAGACTCATGATTTTTCTAAAAGAATATTCTAGTGACAATAGAATACCTCTTAGAAAATTCTGTGACATGAAGTATTTGGTGGTAGTTTCTTTAAAATTTTATTTTCTACAAAATAGATTAATATTTACTTTCATGCACTATAGATTAAAATTTGATTTCTGCAATTAGGAATGTTAGATTGTGAATATTTACCTCCTACAAACTAACTCTGTATAAGAAAAATGGCTGTTGTGTTTGATCAAGAAGGTATAATGGCATGGACAAAGAATTCAGATCTGGATTCTATTTATGAAGAAATGGTAGAAATATGATATTGAATCTGGAAGTATATCTAGTTGATGAAATATCAAATAATGTCATCTTGACAACAACCATCATTCCCCCTTGTATCAACTAACAACTTAGTGATCTTATTGCACATAACCTTAGTAAAAAATTGGCTTATCCAGTTTGTAATAAAGGAGTGGTAGCATTGCTAATTAACTCCATCCATATTCAGGGACTTCATTAGAGCCAAAATAAAAAACCCACTCATAATAAATATGCCCATCCAAATTAGTTTTTCATCCTACAATAAAATTCAATCCCTGAACCATATCCATTAGAAAAATTGTTTTTGTGTCTTTCAATTTCTTCATTTTTGTATATGCTTGTATAACGTTAAGAAGTAATTGTTGTGAATATAAAGGAAAACATTTTGTTCATGCCTAACATCTGGTGACTAAGTGTAATCTACAAGAAATTGATGATCATATTTTAGGACTTTTTGGGTTGCTAAACAAATGTGATTACAACCTAGCTTTCTAGAGTTGTTCTTGATACCAACATACATATTTTTGAGCACCAAAAGTATCAACTAAGGATAATTTTGGAGGGACCTACAGATACTTCCACTCTCTTTTGGAACAAATCTAGACATAACCAATCTAGCTCCTGATATCACTAGTTTGGTCTTTGAAGATTACTATGGTGATCCCGATAATGCACAATTCAAGTTGGACTTTTAAAGACCTAGAAATTTTCTACACAATTTTTAGAAATATTCTTAGAGTTACCAAGTATGCAAAGAGGTTTTCTATGAGATCTCAGACATTTATTCATATTTTACACAAGCTGCACTTTGATGAATATAGTTTGATGATGGATCAATTTTTCTCTAATCTTTCTCATGCTATCATTTCAGCAAAACAAAATTATAAATGTCAAAAAGCTTTGATTGGAAAACCAGTTTGCTGGCCAATCAAAAGACAAAAAAATGAAACTCTTATTAAAAAGTGATCAATAGTTACCTTGTGGCTTCCTTCTCTGCACTATTTCAGCATATTTGACCATGTTAGCAATAAGACATCAAGGACCAACTAGAGGTATGATCAAGTTATTTTGTTCTACTATTTTATTTTTAAGTTTTCTTGTAATTTTTTTTATTACAGCTAGATCCAATTTTAAGATCTCCAAAGAAGGAAAAAAAATTCATATCTTCCCTACTTAGAAATATGGAAAATATATGCACCTCTTTGCAATCAAATTTTTGGAGTCTAATTTATGGGCAACCATGAATAAATAACATTCATGAGGACATGCATGAGCTTAGGTGTGGGAGAGAAGGAGAAGCATGAAGTATGCATTTTGATTTTAAATATGAGGTTGGATCAAGCAATCCACTTTATTATGAGGATTATTTTTTGCATAGATTGATTATATGTTGTAAATTCTCATTAAAATAGTATATGTTGCTCTATGGATGTCCAACATTATTGATAAAGGCACAACATGAGGCTCTTCACACAAGAACCTGCTCTAATCAAAATAAAAGAGAGCAACAGGATGAGTCCCACAACAAGAACTTGTGCCAAAGGTCTTAAAAAAAGAAATGTGCAATATGAGGATTTCCACACAATAACCTATTAATAACAAAAAAAAAAATCAAGGGTAGCAGGAAATATTCCACACAAGAACCTGTTAAAAGTAAAAAAGAGAGAAGAATAAAAACAACAGGAGGGGATCCACACAAGAGCTTGTCCTTGAACTATAGATGGAATGCATAAATGTATAATCTCAATGATGAGAATACTCTAATAAGATGAGATAATAATATAATGCATGAGAACATGCATAAGATTAGGTGTGGGGCAATGATGAGGCCATAAATTGGCCATAAATTACCATTATTTTGTCCTTCCAAAGTTACCTTTAAAAGTGGATTTAAATGTAATCTTGGAACTTATAGTTTTCTTGAGATGTAATATAGGATAAATATCTTGTTCATTCTTTATAAGTCTTTTGTTATCTATTTTTTGACTAATCCTATTGATTATTTGAGAAATATGTAAACTCTTGTGTATGCAGGCCATAAAGAAGAGATAATACTAGTTTTGGGAAAAGTGGAATTGATCATGAAAAATATATCTAAACTCAAATATGATTATATATTTACATTCCTCTTGAAAAAATTATGCAACTTAAAAAAATAGTCATCTCAATTTGAGATCGTATGCAAAATTTATAGTTGTTTTTAGTTAGCTCCAGAATAATTGGAGTTAGCTACGGAATGAAAATTTTAGTTCTAGAACTTACATCAAATGAGGAATTGTGAATAATCAGAGAATCCAATGGAAAATATGAGATATTTTTTTGTTCATAGAAATGTGTTGAACAAAAACCTCCTTCATATTTGCTACAGGTCTTACCACTAAAGAGAAATATAAATTTTATTGAGCTGCAATTCAAGGAAAAAGTGTATCAGATGAGCACCAAAAGTTTCACAATTAGAAATAGAAAATTCAAATGGAAAATATGAGAGAGGTTTTTGGTCATAGTAACTTGTTGAACAAAAAATGCCTTCCATTTTTCTACAACAATCATCATTTTTGAGAAACATATATTTGTGTACCATTGGAATCACGCAGTCAACTATGGATATTAATTGAGACCATTTTAAAGAAGTTATTTTCATAGTTATTGCTTTGAATAAATCCACCCAAGAATAGGTAGTTAGTTCTTGGTGTGTGGACTAAGTAAACTAGGAAGAATCAAATCATTATGATTCTTGTTACCAAAAAGAAAGGAGAATATTTGGTAGAAAATCTTCCTAAAATAGCTAGATAAGACTTTGACTCCAATAATAACACTCTCTCCATATTTTATGGATATTGAGATCTTAGTTGTTAGATTGACATAAAGAGAAGATCATATTATATTCCCCAAAATAAGGATTTTGTTGGATGCATGAATTATAAATGTAACATTCCACACTCTTATATGTAATATTTTTACTAAGCAATGAAAATTTGTTCTTTCTCTCCACTATTCTGAGTAAAATTATTCTGCATGTTTTGAATTAAAGTTTTCAAGTATGAATTAAGTCATCTTCCAAGGAATGAGTTAGCCACTCATTCCAAGGAAGATGGATCAATGTTTTATGTTCATTTCTTTATTCTATAGTTTTCCTTTTGTTGTGAATTTTTGATTTTATGTCTATGTAATATTGCTTATCGTACATTTCTTTTGTGAACCTACAGGTGTCTTATTTATTTTTCATTTGTTTTCAATTCAACAATTTCATTTCTTTAACTATGATTTCTAATTTATGCAAGTGTGATTTATTTCATGCAATTTTGATTTCTGTAGGTGTTCCTTTTCAATTTATGCTAATTTTAGATTGTGTTTGAAGAAGTTGTTTTCCAAAGATATCTTTCTCTTATTGCATACAACCATTAGACACCAACCCTGGATTGAAATTATTAATGAATAGGATTGACAACCCTCATCAAATGAGTCCAAATTACTTGATGGATATTGGACGGAGGTAGTTAATACAATAGTCTACATCTTAAGTAGATATCAAATAATCATAAACAACAATAATACCCCCTATGAGTTTTGGAAAGGAATGTCTGCAAATGTGAAGCATCTAGTAGTGTTTGGAAGTAAGTCTTTCATCAAGAGGGATGAAGAAAACCTAGGTAAGTTTGAATCAAGGATTGGTGAAGGTACATTTTTGGGATAATCCTCAGTAAGCTCATTATATAGGTGCTACAAAAAAATCCTAAAAAAGATAGTAAAAAGAACATATATTATAGTTGATTAGACCTATCCAATTAAGACACAATCTCAGCCAAAGGATTCTTCTAAAAGCATAGACATTTAATACAACAATGATGTTGTGGAGAGAAATCAAGAAGAATATGAGGATGAAGAAAGATCATGTTAGTGTTTGAATATATCTCACCCTTTTATCCAATATACACCTTCGAAAAATTTACTTTGATTGGTCTGCTTGTATTAAAACGTGTATTTGAAGATACAATCATGGTGAAATACATGTGAAAATATCATGTTTAGGGTGTAAATCTTATTTTTTGGTAAATGAATGTAATAGTCGTGTTTCCTCTATAAAATCCATGTTAAAAAATGATCATAAATTGGGTATAATCTTGAAAAACATCCTTGTAAATTATCTTCTGATCACTGCTACAAATTTCATATTTTGTTCTGCCACCTGAAGATACATGGCATGTTCCCATTGGTTGCAGTGTTTCAGGCTTAATTTGTAAAGTTACAACAATTACATAATATATACAAAATGAAAAATTATCCTCGAGGCCCGAAGAATATTCCCAATAGTATCTAAAGTTTAAAGATGTGAAAAAAAGTTTCCCCACTCCTGAATTGGTATACGTATCAAAAGATAATTAGAGTGGGAAATTGGGGTAGATGATGTTCTCTTAATGTTAAGTCAATAAAAGTGCAAAGTGCATAAACATTTCTGAGACCCACCAAGGACACATGGCATATTCTTAAGCCAAGGTCAGAGAAGCGGGACCTCAGGTGGAATTGGTAAGATTGTACTTGGTTAGGAAAAAAGATAGATATGCAGAAAATTCCCATCACTCTGCTATCAATAAGATTTGAACACATGTCATGATCATAATAAAAGTCAGAGGGAGGGTGATCAGGTCAAATTCATAAATATGTTTGCATTTAAAGGTAGTGAAAAAATACAAAAAGACTCCCTGAACCCACATAACATGGAATTTCTCCATGTGGAGGACCCATATTTAAAAATGGGAGGTAGGACGGATGGCCATGATTCAATGCATTTATGAATTCTGCCATTAATGCATTTTCTACACAAATCAAGGAAAAATTGTTTGAAGTATTCAAAAACTTTGAGATTTTTATTATCGCATATAAGGATTTGGATACTCCTACTATTGGAATTTTAAGAGTAAAGTGAAATCATTTAAAAACATTGATTGGGAACTGCAGGTTTGAAAATATAGGAAGCAAAGGAAAATTACATGGATATTTGCACAGGAAATTGGTAAGGATTATATTACTCTCGTATTTTCATTTTCTTTTACTCCAAATTTGTGAAGTAATTGAAAGTAAAAGCTAGGGCATAAAAGATGAAGACATTACTGTCAGGTTTTTATGTCACATCCAGAATTACCAGTGATTTGGATAAGATTATAGACATGGATTTAATGAATGCTGATTTGAATGAATTCCTGCAAAGATTGAACAACCCAAAAAAAAGTGAACTCATGGAAGCAATCAAGGATAGTAACATTGCCTCAGCTGGTGCTATACCTCCCTCTGTGCATTGCTCTGAATTAGTGAGGCTATGTGCTATGAAATATAATCTATAAAAGAGAGAAGTCTTAGATGGGAGTGGTGAAGCAGAATTGACTTTAACACCCAAAGCCATCAGAATAATGCTGAACTTACCAATAATAAAAAATACAATAACCCTAGGTGTTGAATTATCTCTTAAAGACTATGAAGCCAAGAAGAGAGACTATGCTAAAATTATAAATACTAAATGGATGTTAGCAGACAATAAGGTAACCACCAGAGTTCCTAAGAAATTGGTTAGGACATTGTTTATGGAAGAAGCGAAAGATGTAGTTGTGTTTCTAAGTAGGATGACCGGTTTGGAAACAATACATGAGTTCAAAGAATGGATGTGCCCATATATGTGGATTTCTTTAGAAAGGAAAGGGAGCATTTGTTGGGAAACCCTTATAGCTGATTCAATTCATAGTCATCTTCTAGCATTGGCTACAAAGATCCAGTTGGGTGGTGTTGGGAAGTTCAAGTTTTACATGATGACATATCTAATTTACAATATTGTAGGCCATAGGTGTTTCCATGGCCTTATACCAAATACCTCTTTCAAAAAACACAAAGTGCATGAAATCTATCCCCAATTACAATTGAGTAATTAGAAGGGAAATGTAAGATTGGTGAATGATACATTTTTTGCACCTATAATATGCTTGCTCAAAACTGAATGGGAGAAATATATGATATCAGAAGAGGTTATAAACACAATAATGGATTTTGGTTATTTATTTATTCAATATAGAAAATTCACTTACATAAGAGCTAGTGGATTTGAAGGTAAACCTTGCAAATTAAAAAGGTATTTGGATGAAAGGATGGCTTTATGTGAGTTGGAAAGATAGTTGAAATCTGTTCATAAGATGATCGCTGGTAAATATAAGACAAACATCAAATTTCCCTCTAGGATTGGAAGGTATTCTTGTCATTTAATTATAAAAGCTAGACTAATGGAGGAACAAATGGAAAGGTTTGATATGGAAAATTTTGAGGTAAGGCCTAGGTATGACATTAGGTGGTAAATACTTTGGAAAATTCCTTTGAGCATGAGCCTCACTTTGAGGACTACTGGATGAATTACATGGATGAGGAAGAGCTCAGAGCTAGGGATTTCTCGAGAATGACCCTCACAAAAATCATTGATTTCAAAAATTATGTGGTTCCTAAGAGAATTGTAAATGACCAACAAGTTGTGAGTCAATTTTATATTAACTAAGGAATAGAAGTCCAGGGAATGACCCCCATGAAGTGCGATGAGGAGGAATATGATTATCAGTATGGTAGGATTATTCATGTAATGAGAAGAACTTTGATTTGGTTGAAAATAAATAACATTGATTTATCCATTCAAAATTCAAGAGTCCTCAGGAAGTTCAGAGAATTAGGTCCTTTAAAGGAAGATATCCCCCCTTTGAAGGAGGGATCTGCTAAGATGGATCCACTAGGATGAAAATATCCTCAATTACCTTCAAAGAGACAAACTATAATAATTCTTGATGAAAGGACTTCTTCTGTTAGTGGGGCAGGAACCTCCACGTCTGATTTGAAGCAGAAAATAGAAGAAATGCTTTTAAAATATGTGGAAAATGCTCCTATCATTTTTGCAATGCAAATCCAAAAAAAGGAAAATGTTTGGCTGCACAAAATTCCTCTTCAAATATTTTACCGGGATCCAATGGTAGTGAAAAGATGATGAGAGGAGCCTTGAAAAGTGCTAACATCCAATCCAAGTCACCGAGTGTTAAGGGAAGGGTGACACTAGATATCAAGAAGTTTGAAAGGACAAAGAATAAATACAAACTTGTATTTAAACAACCCTTTTTAAGAGAAGGTGATCATGCACATAAAAAAAACAAGCATAAGAAGGATGAAGTGATTGATCCTCCCATGCCCACTAAGGAACATGAAGGAGTAACAATTTCTATGGGTCATCAAGCAACTCCATCACCAAAACAAAAAGATGTTCAAGTAAGTCCTAGTACACTGCCAATGTTTCTAGCTTTAGCTTTATCTCTAGGAATAATAATGGTTGATATTACTCAAGAACAAGTGTCCCCAGGTAATGTCCCACCTAATCCACTAGATAGTTCTTTGTTAGAAAAACAACTGAAGGAATTTGATACAACCACTTGAAGGTATGAATATACCTCTTTTTGATCAATTGCATAAATAAACAAAGAGCCCAATTGACATAATAGACATAGAAAAAAATGAGGAGATTCTTGTACTCGAGGAATTTAATATACCAGCTAAAAGACAAGTGGTGGAAGATGCAAGCATTCTCTAGGAAAGTGAAGGAGTGAAGGAATCCACCCATGTGCCAATTATTAAGTCAGAAATTCCACTGTCAGAAGTATCTTTTGAAGGCCAAACTACTTAAGAAATGAGAAGGTCATAATTTCAAGGAGTTTTTGGTGGGGAAATTATGGTCACTAGGGTACTAGATGAAAATGATCCCCAAAAGGAAACCAAGGTTACCAGAAGTAGTGAATAACCTAAAAAATAAAAGTCTACCAAAGAAAAGGTGATTAAAATTTCAAAAGAAAACACTAAAAAGAAAAATATTGATGATAATCAGAGTGTGTTGGGTATTGATAAAGGTAAAGGATCAGCTATTGATACACAACACAAAGTGCCAAAAAAGGATGTATCAAAAGAACAAAAGGAAATTGGTATACCAGTTCATGAGGATATCTCCACCAAATAACCTCTAAAGGAAGTAGAAAATGTAGAAGAAAAATAATTACCTAAGGGAAGAACACTGACCCAAGAGGTTCCTATTAGTGCAAAATCACAGCACCCCTAAATGATTTCTATAGATCTAATTTTATAAGGAAGAGTCATTTGGTGTGATCCACATAACATTGATCTTTCCCCAAGGTGTGGGACCTTGCAAATGGAAAAGATCTCTAGATTGAAGGTTTGTTCCTATTCCTCCATTTAGGTGCATACATGAGAACATGCAGAGGATCTATCTCTATACCTAATCCAAAATTTTCCAAGGAGAAAAGGATAAAAGGAATGCAGGAAAATCAAACTAAGATATAAGGTGATGCACCAAAGGAATGACGAACATTTTTTTGCTAATAGACACAAACCAATAGAATGCATATAATAACCAAGCATAGATAACCAAACTTATAATAAAAGACCAGATGAAAGCAAAAGAGACACGAGACTTATAATAAATCGATCATAGACGTGTTTTATTGCTCTACAGATTGATACAATACATTACAAAGTGGTAAAAAGGTAGAAAATATATTACAGTCTAGTGGAAGGTCTAAAAACTCCATGATTTCCTTTGCCAGAAGAAAAGGGGAGCTTACAAAACAGAAGAATGTCCAACCCTTCAAAATGAGTCTTTACCCTGTATTTATAGATTTAATCAGAGAGTAGAAAGAAAGAGGGAGAAGTGGGAAAAGTAGGTCGAATCTCAACCACTTCTGTTAATGCCTCTGACAAAATGTACCCCCAAATCTATCTTGACTGTATCAATCTTTGGTTCGGCATCTTGAAGGAAGAGGAAACGACAAAAAAGATCGAATCTGATCTGGTTGTTGAGGTAGATGGATCCGCATTAATGGCCCTAAAGATGTTTTCTCTATTTTTCTTTACCTAACCTCCCCAAACTTAAAGTTTTAGATCTCCATGGCATGGGTGAAGCCGAGATCTTTCCAATGGTACCAGACTTGCAATATTTCAAGCCATGAGTCGAAATATATGCCCCTTTCGAAGTTTGTATCGGGTCCGTACAGAAGGGTGGGGAAACTAGTTTGAAAAACGGGCCCCCTTTGACCTCTGGGACACGTGGAGGGCTAGCACTTGTTTGAAGGAAGCCTCTCTATTTTTCTCTTAGAATAGTGTGGGGTTGACATGTGGCTTCCTCTTCTGGCTCACTCAATTTGTTTATGTCTCAGCTAAGCTCTTTGCTTAGTGGGTTCATATTCCTTGACCGGGGACATGTGGTGGTCTGGAGCTTGTTTGAGAATCCTCTCTTAATTCGATCCTTGAATTAGCACTATTCAGACACTTGGTGCTCTCCACTAGTCTGCCACTATGCATTGACTATTCAACTTGACTTTGTCCAGACTTGATGCATGGAGGCTCTGTGCTTGTTGAAACTCTCAATCAAAATTTTTCCCTTGGAGGAGCATCGAATCGACACTTGGAAGCCTCCGCAGGTCTTTGTAATTTTCAAGGACCTCTCCCTTCCTACAGACCTGGGGCTACGTGGCGAACTGGCATGTGTTTGATTTTTTATTTTTTGGATCTACCCTTGGAGAGGCATCGCTTGGACATGTGGCATTCCCCACCAACACTTCTATACTTATCCTTTTTTGAGGCCCGCTTTTCCCGCCTTTTGACCTTGGTTGACTATTTGTTATGTGGAGGGATGATAGGAGTTTGAGTCTCTATTTTTGGGTTTTCATCCTGGATTTGTGCCGAGCTGACACCTATCTTCCACCTGCCTAGGTGAATAATTTTCAACGGTTGCACAAATTTTGGGGCTCTGGACGCGTGGAAGCCTGGCGCTCATTTGATCTTCCTTCCTTGGATACAACTTGGGAGAAGTGCCATTCTGAAACATGGCTCTCTCTGCTACCTTCACTTAGTCAATTTTTGACTCTTTCCTGAATGGTTTCGAGCTTGAAAAACTTTGAAACTTCACCATTTTACCCCTTCTTGCTCCTAGTTCCTCTGTGGCACTGAACCTTCTTTTCTGACCATGCTATTCCATTTTTGAGTCTACCTGTAACTTGAAAAATGGATTTAAGACATGGAAACAACTTGACAGAGTCGTTTCCTTTTACATAGGGTCATTTAATCTTTCTCAGCCCTTGCTACTCCATTATTGAGTCCCTTTATGATCTATTTACAAGACCTGAATGAGTTCTCTCAGGTTCTTTCTATGTGGGGTCGTGGCTGATCCAATATTTTTCCAGGGGGGAAAAATATGGATAACAATTTGGCGACTCACAGGGGTATCTGTTTGCTAGATGAAAATACCAATTGCCTTGTCATATCCATTGGGCCTGGAGTCAATAACGATGGTCTAATACTGATCTTGCCTCTGATTCATGAGCCTAGCTATTTGCACTCTCAATTTTCATAAGAAATCTTGAAATAAAGGTTTCTGAGAGTTGAAAATTGTTTTGACTTGGGGCTTCATCTGTCTCTCTGAATGGACTACATAAGAGAAACAAAACAACACCATAACAATATACAAAATTTGAAATCATACATGCTCCAAATATAACATGTAGAGCATGTAAAGCACTTTAGAGAAAAGTAACCTAAACTACAACACAACAATGTGCATAAGAACTTAGAGGAAAAGGAATTAAAGTAATATGTACAAGGTGATAACCTTCCTTCTAGTAGCAGTGTTTAAGATAGATTCCATTTACTAGAATCCGCAATTCCTCACCATCCAACGTAGATAATTGGAAGGCATTGCTACTTTTACATCTTGTGACCATGTAGGGGTCACTCCAAATGGTATCAAACTTAGAATGCCTTCCTTATTTTTCCCTATCTGCATCCCATTTCAAAACCAAGTCTCCTTCCTAGAAGGTCCTTTTTTTTTCCTTCTTGTCAAAACCTCTCTTGATTAAGGCCTAATCCTTCTCTATTTCTTGGAGTGCATGCTCTTTGGTTTCTTCCAATTCTATTAGCTCCACATACCTGGCCTCCATTACTTTAAATTCAGACATCTCTAGCTGCTTCATGAGCTCCAATGCTAGCAACTCAAGTGATATAAGAAACACTACCTCTTTCCCATAGACAAGTTTGAATGGAGAGCTTCATGTAGATCTCTTGGGTGTTATCCTATCAACACATAAGACCGATTTGAGCTTTGTGTGCCAGGTTCTCTTATTTTCATCAAGATTTCTTCTGATTATCTTTAACAGGTTCTTATTTGTGGACTCAGCTTGGCCATTACCTTGAGGGTAATAGTTTGATGAAATTCTCAAGTAAGTCCCATTCTTAATAGCCCATCCTGTGATCTTAGAACCTATGAATGCCAATGCATTATCTGATATAATGGTGGTTGGCACTCCAAATCTGGCCATTATCCCTTCAACAAAATCTAGTATACTAGACTCATTAGCTTCCTTGAGTGCCATTGCCTTGGTCCACTTGGTGAAATAGTCCGTTGTTGTTAGAATCCATTTGTGGCCTTGGATTGAATATTCCAATGAAGTCTAATCCCCATTGCATGAAAGGTTGGTCAACTGAAATTTGGTGCAATGGAAGTGCTGCTAGTTTTTCTTTGCCTTTGAAGAATGCACAATTCTTGCACCTTTTGATCCATGCATAGCAGTCACTAAACAGTCTGGGCCAATAATAACCCACCTTCATGATCTTGAGTGCTATCACCCTTGAACCAAAATGGCCTCTAGCTGATTCAACATGGAATTATTGTAACACTCTCTCAACCTGATCTGTCTCAATGCATCTCAGCGGAATGTTATTGATGTCTCTTTTGAACAAGACACTACCAATAAGAACATATGGGATGGCCTGTATTATGAAATGTCTCCTTTTTTATTTACTCATCCCATGATGGCACATGCCTATTTGAAGGAAATGCACCGTGTCTTGAGTCCAATAAGGAGTAGGTACATCATCATTTCCTTCCTCTTGATTATCCTGTAAAATAAAAATAGTCTCCTTTTCACTATTGGCTTCGTCTTGTTTACCTGAGGCTAGTTGTTCACACAACCCCTTCCCATGGAATAGCTTAGTGACCTTAATCTCAATGTCATATTACATGACATGAGTGATCCATCCTGCACGTTTTTCATTCAGATCCTTGCTGATAAGGAATTCTTTAACTCCCGCATGGGAGACTAATGATTTGATTTTATTATTTGAAACCAGATGCTTAAACTTATTTAATCCTCTGATTACTATTAGGACCTACTTTTCGATGTAGTATCTCACCTCATAGTCTTCCAGACCTTGACTGAAGAAAGAAATTGACTGTTTTGTACTTTCTTTCTTCTGCTGAACTAAGATTGTAGAAATTGTGTCACTGCCACCAAAGGCATACAATATGAAGTCTTTAGAAAAATCTAGATTCATGAGAGTTGGGGCTTGTGATATAGCTTATTTGATGGCCTTAAAGCTTTCCTTTGCTTTAGCTATTCACTTGAATGCTAATCTCTTCTTCAACATCAACGTTATTGGCTTAACAAGGGCAACAAAGTTTGGTATGAACCTGCTGAAAAAATTAATTTTTCCCAGGAAGCTTTGAAGAGCTTTCTTGTGGCTTGGCAATGGCAATGCTCTTATAGCTTAAACTCTTTCTAGGTCAATTACCAAACCTTCTTTTGACACAATGTGGCTGAGAAGCCTACTGTCATGGACCAAGAATATGCATTTTTTTGGGGTTCAATTGTAACATTCCCATTTAATACCTTTAGAACAAGATTTTTTTTTTGCACGATCAATGTTCTCTATTCTAAATACATAATTTAGAACACACATATCGTATAAATAATTCATATAACAGATAACCATATGCAGCTATAATGACTCGATGTACCGCTGATCTATTCATCTCATTACTCGGTAACTTCCGATCTATTCATGCGTAACTTGAGCTTTAAGTTTTCTACTGAATACCTTCATATACATGGTTCTCTCATCCCATTCCAGGTTCTGAGTGATATGTCCAAGGAACCTATCTAAATAATTGTTACCATTATTCATCGGCATTCATTCCTTAAACTATGTGACATAGGACAACGCAATCAGAAGCTTGCGATACTTTGGCCAAAGATTCATAAAATACTGTTCATACTTCTTATTCCTTGATGGCATACACGTCAATCCAGAATACCTCCTCCACCCCACTCAATAGTTACATATAATGTCCTTACTGACTCCTATCAGTCCCATTGCCCCAAGGTTTCACTCTTGGTCGGGTTAACATCATAGTCCACATTATGAAGAGGCTCTTAAAGCCTTAGGATAAATTGGCATACAGGGTCAACCCAAGTTAACCCCGTGTGCCAAGGTACCCTGATACTCAAAGGGCTTTGTCATAACCTGATTATGGTCCTAACCAGTCCCGGAGAGTAATCTTGATCAAGTCCTAGGTGTGTAAATCTTAACGATCGATGTAGAAGGGTGCCGCCATATGTCATCTGTATTGCTGTATCCTCGAGAAGATTATAATCTTCTTGAAGGTAAAACCTTACAGTTGACGTGTGTCAACATCCTATGGAATAGTCTCAAAAAGATGTACATACCTCCAAGAATTTACTTACGTTAAGTTGTATTTAGGTTACAAGACTTTTAGGTAGCCTGTTCCATCCCCAAGTCCAACACTTCTAAGTTATCCTTTTTTTTTGTAAAGGCTCAGATTTACGAAGAGGGTCTTAATTTACTTATGAATTTTTCCTGGTTGTCAGCTGGGACCAAACAACCCTTCATCTACAAAAATTAGGACAACAACCATTTAAGTTCTTAAATTAAGAATATAACGCAACTAACGAGGAAAATGTACTAACCTAATAGGTTGAGACATATAAGACTTTATACCGTTAAGCCTCAACGATTATATTTATTTATTCCCATTCATAAGTTATAATGAGCTACTAATTGATAATATAGAAATCAGCCACATCATCAGCTATGGCTTACTTAAGAAGATCCTCTATCATGCATTGTTCCACACAATAAGAATGCACACTTGTTCATATATCCAATAAGGAGATCATTCCAAACAAAGTAAGATACATATAATTTCATAGGTAGATTCCTCACAATTTTATTTATTTACAAAAAACATACAATTACAACTTATACACTTCTGACATGATTTAAGACAATAGCCCTCAGCAAAAGAGATGACCTTTCTTTCCACAATACAGATTGAAAAAAAAAATCATAATTCTTCTCAAAATCCAGATTGGAATAATCAATAAATCATATTAGAGTTCATCTTCCTTTGCCACTTACGAAGTCCATCTGCAAAATTGCTAGCACGGGTCAGTTCAATGAACTGAGCATGATAAGCACTAATCCTTAAAACAATTGCATTCCTCTAATTGTTTCAATTAAACAACCCTATTAGAATGACTTCACTTAATTCATACTTTATACCCCAGAATGAAATCAATATAATGAGGGTCTACGTACACTATTATAATAAAAAGGACAAAATAAATATTCTATTCAACTTATCCTCAATTAAAGCGTAATTGAAATCAACAATTACCTTCACAACTCAAGATCATATTACACCCTGAGATTTCTTTCCATCAGTTATGTTACAATTTCATATTACACATAAATTACAACTTAAAATTCAACTAAATCTACTTTGGATGATTCATCTCATTTCTATCCAAAGAGTAAGAAGAAGTATCTTGATTTTTATGCACCTAATCATCCGAAAAAGGCTGAAACTGTGTATATCATATTTATCTCTCCTTTATTTAACACTAGACCAATTGAAATATTAAATTCAACAGTCATACGAGAGAAATTTAAATGAGAGAAATGGATTACCATCATTTGTAAGTTCACTTGTTAATCAGTCCATCTTATATAACTGATTTTCAATCATATAATTATATAAAGAAATAAATAAAGGATTAACTTACGATAAGAATAACAACAGTAAGTTTATACCCATAACATAACCTGCTGTAAAATGTAAAAAGTTTCCTAGATTAGGATTCCCAATCCTGATATTCCTTCCAAAAGAAATCGACATAATTTTCCCTCTTTTTACAGCCTCTTTCTAATCTATCCTTTCAACTCGAAGATAAACAGAGCTGACCAACACTATTTTAACCAAGTTCTATAACAAAATCCATATTCCATGAAATAATAACCATTTATCATACCTAATAAAGGCATATTGATCTGTTACCGTCACTTAATTACATACCATAGTACGATTCAGGTAGAAGCGCTAGATATAGAATGGCCCCTAGATCCTTACAGGATCTACCACTATACATTCAATGAAACCAAAATTATAGTCTACATAAATGCATTACAACCTATCAACTTGATACAGACCCAACTCAAATAAATAGGCTATTATCCTACATATGCTCGAACCATTCGAGATGAAAATTGAGTACTTACCATTGGACCAAATCATCGTTCGGTGCTATTTTTTTTATAAAATAATCAAGATTAGAAATTTAGTATATGATACGTATTCAAACCCTAATTTCAAAAAACCTAAGATCACAATATTTTTGTCATTATAAAGGTTATGCAACGGCAGTCAAAGTAAGACAGATCTTCTAGAAACTTCATCCATTTTTTATTCAAATGTCAAATTCAAAATATCATTATAACAACCCAGACTTGATGAACACCGTCCATCTCTACAACTTAACAATCAACAACCAAAATTTGAAAGAAGAATAGAGCCTCATTCAATAGCTAATCATTTCGTATAACTCATATTGCCATCGTACATAGACACCTTAAGATTTTACAACTAATGCCATAAAATGCAATAATCACAGTAACTGAAAAACGAACAAACACCATAGCAAGTGGTGTAAAGAACTCAGTTGTTCCATGTTTCCAAATACATATTATGTAATAATCAAGTCTTCCTTTACTAAATTTACACACAACCAGCTATTGCAACATTTTCCAGTTCTATTGATTTTAAACTTGTTACAGTAATAGTTCCTCATGGTAGCAACAACCTATTACTCCATTCATAGCAGGAACAAAGAAACTAATCTTGACCAAATAAAATAGATATTCTTTAAAAAAAATTTCATCCGTGTAAACAAGTTTTCCAGTATAGCAAACAATCATACAGAAGCTTACAATAGTCACTAGCTATATACCCAAATGGGTATGATAACACAACACTTCACAAAACCCAAAACAATGAATACAACCAAAATGTTTAGCATCAGCATGGATCCTACGAAAGTGAACACCTTATCAATTCATCACCCCAGAGAATCCTATGAATTCTGGTAAAGTTTCAAGTTACCATTACACAATAAGGAAAAACAGTGTGACAACTCTAACAGAGTAAGGAGTTCCGAGCCTAGTCCAAAGCAAGGAACAAGAAAACAAGTTTCCTTTGAACTAACATTTCCATGTACAAACCCGTACCCAAAATTTCTTAAAACCCACAAATAATTCTTACCAGCCAAGAAAAAATGCGCAAATATCATCAGATTAAAGTTGTTTTAATGAAAAAATTTAAAGGAAAGCAAGATTTTTAACAGTTAGGGCATATCATGTCTGATGGTGTTGCTCAAAAGTCGAAGAAGACCTTTGGACGAGCTTGCCCCCTTCTTCTCCTTTCCACGAAAGATTAAACTACATAGTATTTCTTCCTCCATGCCTTATATATTCCCCACGACACAGTAGTAAATTTGAAACTTTCAAAATTGCCATGCAACTAAGAGTAAACTGCTGGTTTGAAACACCAGTGCTCATGTAGAGTGAAAAACGGAAGGCATAACAAAAGAAACAACCAAATAAAATTCCTTTTGCATGTCTCGCTTAGTGGCCTGAGCTCGAGAACCCATGCAATTTAATTACATTAAATCCTTTTACCCCACCCGTTTTCCATTGCCACCGACCACCAAAGTTTGCGAGTTCTACATCGTAAAACACAAGTGTTTCCATCTTTAGTGTTTCTACCACGTAAGTTTCCCCTTTTTCCAAATTAACCTATGCTAACCTTGGCAGTACTACCTGCCCCTTCATCCTTATCCTCATCTTAAATGCCATTGAAAACACCGCCCCAAAGCTTGCGACCCCTTTTTAGGTTCCTTTTTAAAAGCATAAGTTTAGGATAGGTTAGTTCATATGTTAGCTTAATCTTAAAATCTTAGGGTATAACATAAGTCACCCCCTCCTTAGTATTATGTTTGGTTAACCCTTAGGGATATCAAGTTCATAGTTTTTAGGACTAGGTTAAATCAACTAGTCCTTAGCAACAACAGGTTTAGTTTAGGTCTAAAACTAACAACTGTACTGATCCCCCCCCCCTTTTTTTTTTAAGTCTATTTTAATAGACTGAGTCATCATACTGAATTCAAAATAGAATACAACATTCCTAGATTAGATTCTGGATTTGCATCAAGTAAATTAGTTTTAGATGGAAAGCCTACATATCTTACCTAGCTCAAGGTCCAGGTCCTTTCCGATGCCAAATGATTTAGACCGGATTCCGATTGCAATGACCTGCTAGGATTAATTTATGAAATCCTACAAAACTCCCAATACAGAAATATTTTCATATGAAGAAGGTTTTAAAAGAAATTATACTTTTCTAAGTTCAGTCAGACTTAATAATTCACAAAATGTCAGTACACAATTGTTCATCCCAAATATAATTAAAACATCCCTTGGATCAATTCAATTGATCCAAGGATGAGTCATATAGATAGATAAGTCTACGATCTCATGGAAATCAGATTGCACTCAATGTAAGAAATGAAGAAAATAAATCCAAGCATATTCTCATTCAATCACAGATCCTGAGAGCATAAATAACACAACCAAATCCAAGTATGATTTTCCCGTAATCAAAAGAGCATATCAACACTCAAATACAAAGGAGAAAGTAACAACAGTTCAGGGTGTTACATGCTTCCCTCCTAAAATAATCATCGTCCCGATGATTACAACTTTTATTTACCATAAGGTCAGTCAATTTCCTTCACTTACTATTAATCAACTATATCAACTTTTTAAAGAGTTCCAGAAATCTGCATAATTTTACTATTTATCTCATCGGGATAATTGTTTGCTCCAAAACTGGCTTACTTAATGCCGTAAAAAAATAATAATAATAAAATAAATTCACAATTTCTTTATTAGTCAACAGATTCAGGTTTGTTCAAAGAGAAAAGGAAAAGTTGTTCTCATATCTTCTAGATTCTCCCAAGTTGCACTTTCTTCATTAAACTGGTCCCACTGGACCTTACATTGTTGTATTTCATGATTCCTTAAATGCAACCAACAAATTTCTAGCACTCGAATGGGTTTAACCACAAGTATTCCTGGGTCTTGGACCTATAAGGAATTCCAATTCAACACATGTGACAAATCGGAAACGTATTTCTTAAGTAAAGAAATATGGAAAACATCATGCATTCATGAAAAAGTAGGTGGTAATGCTAATCGGTAAGCTACGATATTGATTACTTTGACAATTTTGAAAGGTCCCACAAAACGAGGTGATAACTTGGCAGCCTTGCCAAAAGTTATAGAACTCTTTCTTGGTTTAACATGAAGAAAAACCTTTTCACCAAGTTCAAATTTTCGGTCAACCCGCTTTAAGTCAGCATAACTCTTCTATCTATCTTCTGCTTCTTTCAAGCATTCACGAATCATTTTAACTTGCTGTTCCATTTCAATAAGGATTTCAGGCCCAATTACCTCTCTATCCTCAATGTTGTCCCAACTAACAGGGGTTCTGAATTTTCTTCCATAAAGTGCCTCGAAAGGTGCCATTTTAAGAGAAGAGTGATATGTGTTGTTGTATGCAAATTCAACTAATGGGAGATACTCTTCCCATTTATACTGTTGATCCATGCAATACATTCGTAACATATCTTGTAATACCTGATTTACTCTCTCAGTTTGTCCATCCGTTTTCGGATGATACGCAGAACTGAAGTTCAGTTTAGTTCCAAGAGCTGCACTAAGCATTTGCCAAAATATTGATGTCATTCTAGGATTCCTGTCTGATATTATTAATTCGGGTACTCCATGCAATTTAAAAATTTCGTGTACAAATCTTTTAGCTAACACCGGAGAATCATCCTTTAGATTTCCAGAAATAAAATGTGCTACTTTTGTTAGTTTATCAACAACTACTAAAATAACATCATGCTTATTTCTTGACACAAGAAACCCTTGTACAAAATCCATGCTTATTACTTTCCATTTGTACTACGGAATGCTATGGGGATATAATAAACCAGCTGGGTGCATATGTTCCACCTTCACTTGCTGACATTCAAGAAAATGAGTCACAAAATTAAGAAACATCCTTTTTCATTCCCTTCCAGAAATATTGTTGTTTTATATCAGCAAGCATTTTAGTAATACCTGGATGTCTCGAAAAAGGTAAATTATGAAATTCAACTAACAATTTCTTTCTCAAGTCATTAAGCAAAGGTACATATACTCTGTTTTCATAATGTAAGATTCCTTCATTGTCAAATTGAAAACCTTTATACCTTTCATCTTTCAAATCTGCAACAAGCGCTGTTTTTACTTGCTAAAAGTATAAATAAGATTCCATTGCTCTTTTTACTTCATCTTTATACTGAATTCTTAATGTTATAAGGGTAGAAATGTGCTACCTATGACTTAGAGCATCTGCTACTCTATTCTCTTTTCCTTTGATGTAACTTATATCAAGATCGTATTGAGACAAAAACTCTAACCGCCTTTGTTGTCTTGCATTCAGATTAGGCTGAGTAAAAATATACTTCAGCCCAAGGTGATCTATTTTCAACTCAAAAGGTTTCCCAAGAAAATAATGCCTCCAAACTTGAAGTGCATGTACTATGGCAGCAAGCTCTAAATCATATGGAGCATAATTCAACTCATGTAACTTAAGTTTTCTACTTTCATATGCTATAACATGATCATTTTGTAACAAAACACCTCCAAGGCCTTCCCCGAATGCATCCGTTACAACAGTATAGTCTCCATTAGGATCAGGTACAGCTAGAAGAGTGCTGAAGTCAACTGAATTTTTAAACTTTTAAAAGAAGATTCACATTTATCATCCCAAGCAAATTTCTTATCCTTTTTCTACAACGAAGTTATCGGTGCAGCCACTTTAGAAAAATCTTTAACAAATTTTCTATAATATCCAGCAAGGTCCATGAAGCTTCTTACTTCATGTATATTCTTTGGTACAGGCCACTCAGTTATTGCCACTATTTTATAAGGATCTATAGCAATTCCTTCCTTACTTATAACATGACCCAAATAATGAACTTCGGTATCAAAGAAAGAACATTTGGATAACTTACCGAATAACCTTCTTTTTCTCAAAATTTCCAAGACTACGTTCAAATGCTCATTATGCTCCTCGACAATTTTAGAATATATGAGAATGTCGTCCAAGAATACAAGCACAAAATTGTCCAAGTATTCTTGAAATATGTTATTCATTAAGTTCATAAAAGCGGCAGCTACATTAGTTAATCCAAAGGGTAAAACCATGAATTCATAATGTCCATACCTTGTCTGGAAAGCTGTTTTATGAATATCTTCATCTTTAATTCATAATTGATAATACCCCGATCTAAGATCTATCTTGGAATATACCTATGCTCCATGCATATGATCAAATAAATCATCAATTCTAGGAAGTGGATATCTATTTTTGATTGTTGCTTTGTTTAACATCCGATAATCAATACACAATCTAAGTGTTCCATCTTTCTTTTTCAAAAATATCACCGGTGATCCCCAAGGTGAAACACTAGGTCTAATCAAACCTTTGGACAAAAGTTCTTGCAACTGAGCCTTAAGCTCAACTAATTCTATGGTAGTCATTTGATAAGGTGCTTTAGATATAGGTTTTGTTCCTGGTTTGATCTCAATGGTGAAGTCAAATTCCCTTTTGGGGGGTAAACCCAGTAATTCTTCCAGAAATACGTCTCTGAAATTTTGTAACAATGGATATCATTTCATGAAATCACTATTTTCTTCTTCAGATTAAGATATTTTTACCGCATACAAGGTACAACCTTTATTTTTGGCCTTTTTAAGTTGCATAGCTGACAATTTCCTAACTAAAATTTCTCGCTTTACACCTTGAATCTTAGTTGTTTTCTGTAGATCATCTAAACGTCCTATATGTTTTTCAAAGTAGTCCACTCTTAATTTATGCTCAGCTAACCAATTAACACTGATGACAACGTTATAGGACCCCAAAGGTGCAACATAGAGATCAACTTCAGTGGAAAAGTTAGGTAAGTCAAGGATTGCCCCAAAAAGACACATACTAACTGTATGAACAAAATTATTACCATAGTGTACAATCCATGATTTATCCATTTTTCATGCTTTTCTTTTAAGTTTTGAAGTGAGTTTACTAGAAATAAAACATTTAGTAGCTCCCGTATCAAAAAAAACAGTCACAAGTATGCCAAATAACTTACCAGGAACTTCTATAGGTGTCACTTGTTTTTCAGCTTGCTTGCCTGCTACTGCAGCATGTATCTTATGCTGCTGATTATGATAATCCTTCTTCAAGGGACATTTATTTGCGTAATGATCCTTGCCACAATTATATCAGCCTCCTACTGGTCCCTTCTTAGGCTCTGAATTATTTCTAGCCTTAAAATTGTCATGTTGGCCTCTATAGGACTTTTGTCCATTATTATAATTCTTTGCAAAATTATTCCTTGCATTCCCAATAGGTTTGTTCACTGTTGTCTTCTTATTATTATCAAATGAAAACTTATTTCTGTTACCAAACTTTTTCCATGGTCCCTTCTTAGGTGCAAGAGAAGATGAAGAAGGGTTTGGAATATTCTTCCGCACCTCCTCTTTATGAGCAGAAATAGCTTTTAATTTATGTTCCTGCCTTATGGCCTTTTCAACAACCCCTTCCATAGTGGTTGGGCTATGGACATCAACCTCTCCCCCAATCACAAGATTCAGTCCCATGATGAATTTTCATATTTTGAACTTCTCGTCAGTTTGATACTACGGTACATACTTGAGGAGTTTCGTAAACCGCTCCCAATACTCAGTTACAGTTAGCTTCCCTTGAGCTAAGTTCTGAAATTATATCATTTTCTGATCATAATAAAGTTGTGGCAGCCAACGTTGCCTAAAATAACCTTTGAATTGATCCCAAGTGATGTTAGTTTCATCGATATTTAACTCAGCATTACGACTGTCCCACCATGAAGATGCTTCATGGGAAATCTGATATGCTCCCCAAATAGCTTTGGTTTCCTCCGAGAAGTTTCTTATTGCAAAATAATTCTCCATTTTGCTGAGCCAATTCTCAGCTCCATCTCCTAATGTGGTGCCATCAAATTTAGGCGGACTTATCCTCTTTATATCATTAGTGAGTTCTGCTGCCAACCTGGCCTTTTTGTCTTCTGGTTAGATGGGCACATTACCATTATTATTATCAACACCCAATTCAGGGTTGCCCTCTGGAGGTGGCTGATTGTCATTACCAGCTTCATCTTCCTCCTCATTTCCCATCACTTGCTGCTCAAGTACAGTCAAACGATCTCTTGTATTCAACATGGAAGCAAGGATCTCATCAAGTTTCTGTGTTGTTGCTGCTCCTTCAACAAGTGGAGCATTATTTGTAACATTTCCCCTTGTTCTAACCATTTTCTATTACAATAAAATTTAGGTTTTTATCAGATTATGGACACAATAGGTCCAAGAGCTGTAACCTTCAGCTCTGATACCAAGATGTAACATTCCCATTTAATACCTTTAGAACAATATTTTTTTTTGCACGATCAATGTTCTCTATCTAAATACATAATTTAGAACACACATATAATAGCAATCATTCATATAACAGATAACCATATGTAGTTGTAATGACTCAGGTTACCACCGATCTATTCATCTCATGATTCAGTAACTTCCGATCTATTCATGTGTAACTTGAGCTTGAATTTTTCTACTGAATACCTTCATATATGTGGTTCTCTTATCCCATTCCGGGTTCTGAGTGAACTGTCCAAGGAACCTATCTAAATAATTGTTACCATTATTCATCGGCATCACGATCCTTATACTAGGTGACATAGGACAACGCAATCAACATCTTGTGATAATTTGGCCAAATATTCATAAAATACTATTCATACTTCTTATTCCTTGATGGCATACACGTCAATCCAGAATACGTCCTCCACCCCACTCAATAGTTACATAGAACGTCATTACTAACTCCTATCAGTCCCCTTGCCCCAAGGTTTTACTCTGGGTCGGGTTAACATCAAAGTCCACATTATGAAGAGGCTCTTAAAGCCTTAGGATAAATTGGCATACAGGGTCAACCCAAGTTAACCCCGTGTGCCAAGGTACCCTGAGACTCAAAGGGCTTTGTCATAACCTGATTATGGTCCTAACCAGTCCCGGAGAGTAATCTTGATCAAGTCCTAGGTGTGTAAATCTTAACGATCGATGTAGAAGGGTGCCGCCATATGTCATCTGTATTGCTGTATCCTCGAGAAGATTATAATCTTCTTAAACGTACAACCTTGTAGTTGACGTGTGTCAACATCCTAAGGAATAGCCTCAGAAAGATGTACATACCTCCAAGAATTTACTTACGTTAAGTTGTATTTAGGTTACAAGATTTCATAATTAGGTAGTCTATTCCATCCCCGAGTCCAGCGCTTTTAAGTTATCCTTTTTTTTTTTGTAAAGGCTCAGATTTACGAAGATGGTCTTAATTTACTTATGACTATTTCCTGGTTTTCAGATGGGACCGAACAACCCTTCATCTAAAAAAATTAGGACAACAACCATTTAAGTTCTTAAAGTAAGAATATAACACAATTAACGAGGGAAATGTACCAACCTAATAGGTTGAGACATATCATACTTTATACCGTTAAGCCTCAACGATTATATTTATTTATTCCCGTTCATAAGTTATAATGAGCTACTAATTGATAATATAGAAATCAGCCACATCATCAGCTATGGCTTACTTAAGAAGATCCTCTATCGTACATTGTTCCACACAATAAGAATGCACACTTGTTCATATATCCAATAAGGAGATCATTCCAAACAAAGTAAGATACATATAATTTCATAGGTAGATTCCTCACAGTTTTATTTATTTACAAAAACCTTATAATTACAACTTATACACTTCTGACATGATTAAAGACAATAGCCCTCAACAAAAGAGATGACCTTTCTTTCCACAATAAAGATTAAAAAACAAATCATAATTCTTCTCAAAATCCAGATTGGAATAGTCAATAAATCATATCAGAGTTCATCTTCCTTTGCCACTTACGAAGTCCATCTGCAAAATTGCTAGCACGGGTCAGTTCAATGAACTGAGCATGATAAGCACTAATCCTTAAAACAATTGCATTCCTCTAATTGTTTCAATTAAACAACCCTATTAGAATGAATTCACTTAATTCATACTTTATACCCCAGAATGAAATCAATATAATGAGGGTCTACGTACACTATTATAATAAAAAAGGACAAAAGAAATATTCTATCAACTTATCCTCAATTAAAGCGTAATTGAAATAAAAAATTACCTTCACAACTCAAGATCATATTACACCCTGAGATTTCTTTCCATCAGTTATGTTACAATTTCATATTACACATAAATTACAACTTAAAATTCAACTAAATCTACTTTGGATGATTCATCTCATTTCTATCCAAAGAGTAAGAAGAAGTATCTTGATTTTTATGCACCTAATCATCTGAAAAAGGCTGAAACTATGTATATCATATTTATCTCTCCTTTATTTAACACTAGACCAATTGAAATATTAAATTCAACAGTCATACGAGAGAAATTTAAATGAGAGAAATGGATTACCCTCATTTGTAAGTTATGTTGTTGCAGACTCACAGCACCCCTGGATGCAGATCAGGCTTCTAGGTTGATGTTTAGGCATCCAGTGTGATTACACAACATGGAATCCTTCCTCCAAGTGTGGGACTTGTAAAGATGAGAAAGGATTCTCCAGAGAAGGCTGGTTCCTATTCCTCTATTCAGATGCACACAAAAATGCAGAGGGTTTACTAAAACCTAATCTAACTTGTCAAGGAGACAGGGTGAGAAAATGCATAGAATAAAACCTAAACTACAGAGGTGATGCACCAAGGAATGTTAGACACTCATTTTTCAAATCTAACACAGACCACATAGATGCAATACAAACACTATGCACAGGTAACCAAACTGCAATAAGAGATCAAAATAACAACAATGAATACATGAGAGGGTTGAGAATCAATCACAAACATATATATATTGCTCAAGAGTCGATACAGTACATTGCAGTGGCCAAGAGGTAAAAACTGGCATTACAATACATATGGGAGGTTTGAAAAAGCTCCACAAATTCTCCTGCAAGTAGGGAAGAAGAGAGGATACAAAACAAGAATGTCCGACCTCTTAAAGGAGCTCCTCTTTACTATATATATCTAAGAAATGAGAGAAGGAAGAGAGAGGAAATCTCGAATCTACCCACAACCACTTCTAGATAGCATTTAAAATCATCTCATTATGACAGAAAGTGGTGGATCCTAGCAAAACGGCGGGCCTGTCTAACAGGAGCGGCGAGCTGTCTGCTTCATTAAAGTTGGTTGTTGAAGCATTACTTCTGTCTATCACCACGTGTCAGAGGACGTTTTCTTAATTTTCTCCCTCCACCTAACTACACCAAAATGTGAGATTTATCCCAGAATCATGTAGAGAATTTCAACAGCTATTCTGTTGGATATCAATAATGTGCAAATCTGAGCTCTGGATCGAAAGATATGAAGGTCTAAAGATTTAGGGCACAAAATAGGCAAGAACATGTTTTAAAATCTTTTCCTGCGCTCTGTTATCTGGACGACACGTGGCAGGCTCTAATTCCGCTGAGAAATTCCCTCTCTCCACCTTTTCGCTGGCTTTTCTTGTGGGCCTCTTGATGGATTAGACACGCTGGAAGTGCACTATTTCTCTCGGTGAGGTTCGGATCAGTGCTCACTATAACGACTCGCCTCTGTGTTGACTTGATTTTGGGACTTTTGTGTCGTTGGCGGACACGCGTCATGTGTGTGATTTGTCCACGGGCCTGCCGGATTTTTGCGTCCACCGCGTCTTTTTGTCCTGGATGTCCCAAACTATCTGGGACAAATTCTTTTGGTTCTCCCGAAATGGGCTTCCACGTCCCCTTTCTGCCGATGACACGTGGCGTGATCTGATTGGCTTTCGGCTCCTTCGGTTATCCGCGTCCTGCGCATCCCTTAGTCCCACTTGTCCTTGTGCTGAAGTTTCCTGTTTCAACCGAACCGGCCGGTTCGCATCTTTCACGTCCTTGCGGCCCAAATGTCCCAGCTGCTTAGTATGAAAGTTCTCCATTTAGGCCGATCCAGGCAGTTCGCGTGGTTCGCATCCTTAAGGCCCAAATGTCCTAAGCAGTTTAACCATTTTTCTTCTCCTTCGGCCGAACCAGCTTTCCGCGTCCCTCATGTCTCGACGGCCCGATTGTTTCTGTGCTAAAATTTTCCTTTTCGGCCGAACCGGCCGGTTCGCAGGCCCTCCACGTACATTTGTTCCACTTGTCCCCAGTGCTTTGCGGGCCACCTGGAGGCGTTTCGGCCGAACCGCACCTTGGTGTCCCGAATGTCCCAAACAGTCCCTAGGACAAGGACCTTAGCCGATTTTCACAAATTTTTCCTGAATCAATCTACTTGCTTGGAACTGAAAACTCTAATGCATGTTATCAAATTAACTCTGGGGGGGAATTTTAGATAACAATTGGCGACTTTTCGAGGTCACCTTCCTGCTAGGTGGAAGATCAGTGCCCCTTTTTTTTTTGCGATCCATTGTGCATGGAGTCATAAGCAATGACCTGAAATGAGCCTGATACTGCAACTCCCTCTTCGAGAGCACGCTGAACTATAAAACTCAATCCAAGAGAGACAAAACCTACGCCAAAGCACTTAGGGAAACTGAAACCTAACTACAACAAGACATTGTGCATACGCACTTAGAGGAATTGAAATCTAGGCTAATATTTACAAGGGTGAACCTCTCATTTTCAATGGCAATGTTTGAGATAGATTCCATTTACCAGAACCCTGCAGTTATTCACCGTCTCAATGAGACCAATTGGAAAGTATTGGTGTTCTTGCACTTTTGTGACCATGTATGGGCCACTCCAAATGGCATCAAATTATTGAATGCCTTACCAGTTTTGCTCTATCCACATCCCATTTCAACACTAGATCTCTAGCTTGAAAAGATCTAGTCTTTGGCCTTCCTATCAAAGGTCTTCTTGATCAAAGTTTGATTCCTTTTCTATTGCTTGGGATTCCTGACTTCTGATCTCTTGCAGCTCCATCAACTCTACATACCTCACCTCCATGGGCTCAAATTCAAGTAACTCCAGCTGCTTCATGAGTTCCAATGAAGGCAACTCAAGTGACATGGGCAAGATTGCCTCTCTTCCATAGACAAGCCTGAATGGAGAGTTACTTGTGGATCTTTTAGGAGTGATCCTATCAGCCCATAAGGCGGATTTCAGCTTGGTATGCCAAGACCTCTGATTCTCATCAAGATTTCTCCTGATGATCCTCAACAAGTTTTCGTTTGTAGACTCGGGCCTGGCCATTACCCTGAGGGTAATAGTTCGATGGAAGTGCTTAGGTAAATATCGTTCTTGATAGCCCACTCAGTCACCTTAGATCCAATGAATGCCAATGCATTATCAAAGATTATTGTAGTAGGTACACAAAAGCTGGTTGTTATCCCCTCATAGAAGTCTAAGATGTTAGACTCATTCACCTCTTTGAGTGCTACTGCTTCTGTCCATTTGGTGAAGTAGTCTGTGGCCGTCAAAATCCATTTGTGCCCTTGGCTTGAATTGGGATTAATGACTCCAATGAAGTCCAAACCCCATTGCATGAATGGCTGGTCAACTGAGATTGGATGCAATGGAAGGGCAGCAAGTCTTTCTTTTCCTGTGAAGAATGCACAATTCTTACACCTCTTGATCCATGCATAGCAATCACTGAAAATTTTAGGCCAATAATAACCAGCCTTCATGATTTTTAGAGCTGTCACTCTTGGTGTGAAATGGCCGCCAGCTGGTCCACCATGAAACTCTTCCAACACCCTTTGAATCTGACCTGTGCTAATGCATCTCAGCAGCACTCCATTCACGTCTTTCTTGAACAAAACTCCATCAACAATGGCATACGGAACAGCCTGCAACCTGAAGTGTCTCCTTTGGGTCTTGTTCATCTCTGGAGGGCATAGGCCTGTGCCTAGGAAGTGTATGATATCTTGGGTCCAGCAGGGAGTGGGGGAAGCATTGTCTTCTTCTTGATCGCCACTTGGCTCATGGCTGTCCTGGACTGTTAAAACAGCCTCTTCCTCATTGCATACTCCCTTTTGCTTCCCCAAAACCAGCTGCTCACACAGTCCTTTCCCTCTCACCAGCTTGGTGATCTTGATATCAATGTCATATTCCATGACACGGGTGATCCATCCTGCCCTTTTTTCATTCAAATCCTTGTTGAGGAGGAAGTCCTTAACTCCAGCATGTGAGACCAGCAACTGGACCTTGTTGTTTGAGACTAAATGCTTGAATTTCTTCAAGCTTCTGATTACTGCAAGTACATGCTTTTCAATAAAAGAGTACCTCACCTCGCAGTCATCTAGGCTCTGGCTGAAGAAGGCAACCGGTTGCTCATCATTATCTTTGTTCTTCTGTACTAGAATGGCGGAAATAGTGTCATCACCTCCAAATGCATAGAGGATGAAATCCTTGGAGAAGTCTGGGTTGATGAGAGTTGGTGCCTGAGAGATAGCTTCTTTGATTGCTTCAAAACTCTCCTTGCCTTCTGCTGTCCACTTAAAATCCATGCTCTTCTTTAACATTTTGGTGATGGGCTTGACAAGGGCTGCAAAATCTGGGATAAACCTGCGGACAAAATTGATCCTTCCCAAGAAACTTTGAAGAGCCTTCTTGTGACTTGGCAATGGTAGTGCTCTTATGGCTTCAACCCTCTCTGGATCAATTGCCAGTCCCTTTTTCGAGACAATATGGCCAAGGAGATTTCCTTCATGTGCGAGAAAGATGCACTTCTTGGGGTTCAAAGACACTCCGAAACTTTCTACACCTCTGAAACACTTGCCTGAGGTGAAAGAGATGGTCTGCTGCATTCTTTGAGAAGACAGTGATATCATCTAGATATATCAGCACTATCTTGTTGATCAAGCCTTTGAATGCCATGTCCATTGCCCTTTGAAAGGTAGCACCAGCGTTGGACAGCCCAAATGGCATCTTCTTGTAGGCATAGGTCCCCCATTTGGTGGTGAAAGCCGTCTTGAACTGGTCATCTTCTTTCACCATCACCTGATTATACCCTGAGTAGCCATCTAGGAGAGAGAATCTCTCATGAACCAGCTACAACCTGCAATATTTGCTCCATGGAAGGGAGTGGGTAATGATCTTTGAGAGATGCCCTATTTAGGTCTCGGAAATCCACACACAGCCTGATTTCTCTGCTCTTCTTCCTGACCGGAACCAAGTTAGCAACCCAGCTTGAGTGCTTGATCGGGAATATAATGCTTGCCTCTATTAGCTTATTTAGCTCTTTCTTCATTAGAGGCTCAATGTGAGGGTTGACTGGTCTCTGCTTCTGTCTGATGGGCTTAGCATCTGGATCCAATTCTATGGTATGTTGTGCCAAATTTGGATCGAATCCTCTTAAGTCTTCATAGCTCCAAGCGAAGACATCTGGAAATTCTTGGCAAAGTTGTATAAAATCTGATTTCTCCTGCTCAGTGGCCACTTTACCAATTTGAAGTGCTTTGCCTTCCCCAACCAGAATTGGCTCTGAATCTTCTCTCTTGACCTGTATGTTAGCCTTTTCCTTACGAAACTAGTCGTTAGGGTTGAAGATAGACTCCAACGTTACTAAACCCTTGGGAAGCTTGTTTGTCCGCAGCTGCACTACTTGATCCCCATACTGCTGCTCTAATCTGTCCTGATTCCTAGCTGAGAATTCAGCCTCTTCTTGTAAGAAATTGACGATCTGCTGGTCATTCTCAAACACCTGCCAACTGACATTGTTGTCCGGCACTGAAGGCCTCACAATCACGTGGATGTTTGGTTGTACCTTGTCTTGTTGAATGCTTTCCATAATGTCGAAGGCTGCCCCTACTGTTGCAAGCCTGTCAGCAGCTTGATTCTCTTTCCTAGGAATGGATTCGATGCCAAAACCTTCAAAATCTTCCATGAGGTCCCACACCCTGTTCTTGTAGCACTTGAGTAGATCATTCTTGGCAGCATGTCGTCCCTTGACCTGATTTACAATCAATTCACTGTCCCCAAAGACTTGCAGATTCTTTATCTTTCTCTTGATTGCCCAATGCATCCCTTGCACCAAGGCTTCATATTCAGTAATGTTATTGGAGCATGCAAATTGAAATCTAAAAGCTGAATAGTACTTTATTCCTTGAGGTGAAACAAGCATGGCTCCACCTCCTGCACCTTGCCTACTCCTCGATCCGTCAAAAAACAGCTGCCATACCTCATTGTCATCGTTATGGCTTGGCTTGGTGATGCTAGGAACAGGTTGATTTTCTTCATGTATACAATAGACTCCCAGCTCAGATTCTTCTACTTCTTGATAGGGATCAAAAGCATGTATCTTGTTTGCCCATTCATCAAGAGTTAGGTCCAGGATACTTCCAACCTTGGTGTCAGCCTCATCAGTACTGGGGTGATCTTCTTGATCAAATGCTGAGCAATTGGCATTAATCTGACTTGGAGTGTAAGGCTCTATATGGAAGTTTGCAATAGGTTCAGACCTAATTGTAGCCTTAGTTCCATACCTTGTTCTAAACAGCATGTGAGACCAATCAGCAGACAAATAGCCCCCAATTTTGGCTGTGAAGTCCCTTGACAAGCAAAGGGCAAAGAGTGGTGGCAAATCTATGACTGATACATCTTGTAAAACAACAACATTTGGACATGCATGCAAGGTAAGACTCAAATTTCTAATCACTCCAACTGTTGCTATTGCTGTCCCATCTAGCTGCACTACCCCTTTAGATGTTGTTTCATACTGGAGCCCTAGTTGATCAGCTATTTGCTTGGGCATCATGAGCTACTTGCCCCGGAATCAATCATGCAATTGTGTACTAGTTTATCCCCAATGATTAATGAAACATAGAAAGGAGGGGGCTTCAACATTTTACCTTGTTGTCCTCCATGACTTCCTTCAGGCTGGGCAGCATTTGTAAGCACTTTGTCTTGCATCTGAACCTGCTGATTTGAAGTTGGCCAATCCTTCATGGCAGCTTGCAGCAGATCTCTTTGGCCTGGGATAGATAGGGATTCCCACATTGATATGTTGACGTTTGTCTTCTTCATCTGTTCAATGATACTGACGGGGATGAAGTATCCTTTTGTTGTCCCTTGGTTTGCACACTTACTCCTTGCACGTGGGCAGCAACAGTTGGCATTTGAGTTGGCCTAGGGGCTGTTCTTGGCTGCACTTGTGCATTTGAAACTGGACTTTGCTTGCCAATTATTTGTGGAACCGTGGAAGGTTGTGGATTGGCTGGGGCTAATGGCTGTTCTTCACCCAGATTCCTCCTTTTTGACCTTGTGTTGGCTGCAACACCTTGAGAAACTACCTGATTCATGCCACAGAAATCTTCTGCTTGCCAGTTCACCAATGTGGTGTCATTTGGGGCCGATTGCTGTTGGAATGTTTCTGGTTGTTGGCTGTTTCCTTGACTGCCCTCGCCCTCTACACCAGTAGTTGTCACCATCAATGCTTGATTGAGAGCACCATTGAAGCACATGGATTGGTTATGAGGCTCGTTGCATGGAAAGCACCAATCATATTCCTGAGCAATGTTGTTCTGTGTTGGCACTAATGCCTTAGAGGCAGATATGGCATTTGGATTATAGGGCTGGAATGGTCTATTAACGGGAGGCCTTGTTTGATTCACATTTGCAGCTGGATTAGGTGGTCTTTGTGGTTGGTATGGCTACCTATTAGGCTGAGCTTGGGGTTGATAGGAAGGTCTGAAACCTTGGGCTTGTTGCCTTTTAATAGTAACCAGCTCATTTCCCAAATTTTGCAACTGTTTCATGACCTCTTGGAGTTCATTTGAAGCACTAGGAGATGAAGTGGAAGCTTCATTTGAACTCTGATTTCTAGGAGTGGGAACAGGAGCCAAAGTGGGTGCTTGACTAGTGCTTGGATTTTCTAAGTTTGGATACAAGGGCATGGGAGGCCTAGGAGCCAGTTTACCAGCTTGAATAAGACAGTTTTCAGCCCTAATGGCAATGCTATAAGCCATAGGGATTGTTGTGCCTCCCATGGACTGAATCAACATAGAAATATCAGAATTTAAAGCTTTAAGGTAATATAGAAAAGCACCTTCTGTTGTTGGCCTGACTGCCACTGGAATCCTATCCCAAGACCTTTGAAATCTGAAGTTGAAATCAGTCAGCTGCTCGTTGGGGGCTCTCTTGATAGTTGTTAGCTGCTCCAAAAGAGACAAGTTGTCTCCCTTCTCTCCAAATTACTCGTGAAGTGCAATACACAGCTGATTCTAGTTTGTGATAGAACTAGCTCCAAGGCTCCTAAACCATTGCAATGCTTTACCCTTGAAGGAAGATGCCAGTAACTTGACAGCCACTTGCATTTCATCGATTTCATGGATTGCGCAAAGGTTAGCAATATCTTTAACATGATCACCTGGAGTAGTCTGATTTTCTCCGGTGAAGTAGGGAATGTTCTTCAAGGCTGCAATAGGAACTGGATGCTGTGCATTGAGAGCAAGTGGGCTGCTGCCTGTGAAGTTGACGTAGGGATTGTTCTGAGCCATTCTAATCGGTCTTAAAACCCTTCTATACTGAATGAAAGGCCTGTCAGGTGGAGGAGTTGAGAGAGTCCTGTTTGGTGGAGATGGAGACCTTTGAATCCTTCTTCCTCTTTGCCTTCTTCTTGGAGATAACTGCAGGTATTCAAATAGCACTTCTTCTTCTCCAACTCTTGACCTTGTGGTGATTCTTCTCATGAGTTTTTTGGCCTGCACTGCTGAAACCAGTTGATTCTTCCCCTTGGAGTCGCCAGATATGCAAATAATAGCTCTTATAAGCAAGAAAACTACAGCAGATGCATATCAACTTTGCTGCAATAAGAATGAGACCTCTTGGTCCCACCGGGCGTGCCAAAACTGTTGTTGCAGACTCACAGCACCCCTGGATGCAGATCAGGCTTCTAGGTTGATGTTCAGGCATCCAGTGTGATTGCACAACATGGAATCCTTTCTCCAAGTGTGGGACTTGTAAAGATGAGAAAGGATTCTCCAGAGAAGGCTGGTTCCTATTCCTCTGTTCAGATGCACACAAAAATGTAGAGGGTTTACTAAAACCTAATCTAACTTGTCAAGGAGACAGGGTGAGAAAATGCATAGAATAAAACCTAAACTACAGAGGTGATGCACCAAGGAATGTTAGACACTCATTTTGCAAATCTAACACAGACCACATAGATGCAATACAAACACTATGCACAGGTAACCAAACTGCAATAAGAGATCAAAATAATAGCAATGAATACATGAGAGGGTTGAGAATCAATCACAAACATATATATATATATATATATATATATATTGCTCAAGAGTCGATACAGTACATTGCAGTGGCCAAGAGGCAAAAAATGGCATTACAATCCATATGGGAGGTTTGAAAAGCTCCACAAATTCTCCTGCAAGCAGGGAAGAAGGGAGGATACAAAACAAGAATGTCCGACCTCTTAAAGGAGCTCCTCTTTACAATATATATCTAAGAAATGAGAGAAGAAAGAGAGAGGAAAGTCCAGAATCTGCCACAACCACTTCTAGATAGCATTTAAAATCATCTCATTATGACAGAAGCGGTGGATCCTAGCAAAATGGCGAGCTGTCTAACAGGAGCGGCGAGCTGTCTGCTTCATTAAAGTTGGTTGTTGAAGCATTACTTCTGTCTATCACCACGCGTCAAAGACATTTTCTTAATTTTCTCCCTCCAAACTGCACCAAAATGCAAGATTGATCCTAGAATCATGTAGAGAATTTCAACAGCTTTCCGTTGATATCAAGAACGTGCAAATCCGAGCTCTGGATCGAAAGATATGAAGGTCTGAAGATTTAGGGCACAAAACAGGCAAGAACATGTTTTAAAATCTTTTCCCGCGCTCTGCCATCTGGACGACACGTGGCAGGCTCTGATTCGCTGAGCAATTCCCTCTCTCCACCTTTTCACGGGCTTTTCTTGTGGGCCCCTTAAAATTAGACACGTGGCACTATTTCATTGGTTCGGATCAGTGCTCGAAAACTCACCCCTTTGACTTTTTGGACTTTTCCCTTGGCGACACGTGTCATGCTGTGATTCGTCCATGGGCCTGCCAGATTTTCACATCCACCGCGTCTTTTTGTCCCGGATGTCCCAAACTGTCTGGGACAAATTCTTCCGGTTCACCCGAAATGGGCTTCCACGTCCCCTTTCTGCCGGTGACACGTGGCATGATCTGATTGGCTTTCGGCTCCTTCGAGCTATCCGCGTCCCGCGCGTCCCTTAGTCCCACTTGTCCTTGTGCTGAAGTTTCCTGTTTCGGCTGAACCGGCCGGTTCGTGTCTTTCGCGTCCTTGCAGCCCAAATGTCCCAGCTGCTTAGTACGAAAGTTCTCCATTTCGGCCGATCCGGGGTTCGGTTCGCGTCCTCAAGGCCCAAATGTCCCAAGCAGTTTAACCATTTTTCTTCTCCTTCGGCTGAACCGGCTTTCCGCATCCCTCGCGTCCCGACGAGCCCGATTGTTTCTGTGCTAAAATTTTCCTTTTCGGCCGAACCGGCCGGTTCGCGCCCTCCGCTTACATTTGTTCCACTTGTCCCAGTGCTTCGCGGGCCGCCTGGAGGCGTTTCGGCCGAACCGCGCCTTGGTGTCCCGAATGTCCCAAACTGTCCCTAGGACAAGGACTTAGCCGATTTTCACCAATTTTTCCTGAATCAATCTACTTGCTTGGAACTGAAAACTCTAATGCATGTTATCAAATTAACTCTGGGGGGGGAATTTTAGATAACAAGTTCACTTGTCAATCAGTCCATCTTATATAACTGATTTTCAATCATATAATTATATAAAGAAATAAATACAGGATTAACTTACGATAAGAATAACAACAGTAAGTTTATACCCATAACATAACCTGCTGTAAAATGAAAGGAGTTTCCTAGATTAGGATTCCCAATCCTGATATTCCTTCCAAAAGAAATCAACATAATTTTCCCTCTTTTTTACAGCCTCTTTCTAATCTATCCTTTCAACTCGAAGATAAACAGAGCTGACCAACACTTTTTTAACCAAGTTCTATAACAAAATCCATATTCCATGAAATAATAACCATTTATCACACCTAATAAAGGCATATTGATCTGTTACCGTCACTTAATTACATACCACAGTACGATTCAGGTAGAAGCGCTAGATATAGAATGGCCCCTAGATCCTTATAGGATCTACCACTATACATTCAATGAAACCAAAATTATAGTCTACATAAACACATTACAACCTATCAACTTGATATAGACCCAACTCAAATAAACAGGCTATTATCCTACATATGCTTGAACCATTCGAGATGAAAATTGAGTACTTACCACTGGACCAAATCATTGTTCGGTGCTATTTTTTTTTATAAACTAGTCAAGATTGGAAATTCAGTATATGATATGTATTCCAACACTAATTTCAAAACACCAAATATCACAGTATTATTGTCATTATAAAGGTTATGCAATGGAAGTCAAAGTAAGACAAATCTTCTACAAACTTCATCCATTTTTTCTTCAAATGTCAAATTCAAAATATCATTATAAAAACCCAAACTTGATGAACACCATCCATTGCTACAACTTAACGATCAGCAACCAAAATTCGAAAGAAAAACAAAGCCTCATTCAACAACTAATCATTTCGTATAACTCATATTTCCATCATACATAGACACCTTAAGATTTTACAACTAATGCCATAAAATGCAATAATCACAATAACTGAAAAAAGAACAAACACCATAGCAAGTGGTGTAAAGAACTCAGTTGTTCCATGTTGCCAAATACATATTATGTAATAATCAAGTCTTCCTTTACTAAATTTACATGCAACCAGCTATCACAACATTTTCCAGTTCTATTGATTTTAAACTTGTTATAGTAATAGTTCCTCATGGTAGCAACAATCTATTACTCCATTCACAACAGGAACAAAGAAACTAATCTTGACCAAAGAAAATACATATTCTTTAAAAATGTTTTCATCCGTGTAAACAAGTTTTTTAGTATAGCAAACAATCATACAAAAGCTTACAAAAGTCACTAGCTATATACCCAAATGGGTATGATAATACAACACTTCCCAAAACCCAAAACAACGAATACAACCAAAATGTTTAGCATCAGCATGGATCCTCCGAAAGTGAACACCTTATCAATTCATCACCCCAGATAATCCTATGAATTCTGGTACATTTTCAAGTTACCATTACACAATAAGGAAAAATAGTGTGACAACTCTAACAGAGTAAGGAGTTTCGAGCCTAATCCAAAGCAAGGAACAAGAAAACAAGTTTCCTTTGAACTAACATTTCCACGTTCAAACCCGTACCCAAAATTTCATAAAACCCACAAATAATTCTTACCAGCCAAGACAAAATGTGTGAATATCATCAGAACAGAGTTGTTTTAATGAAAACATTTAAAGGAAAGCAAGATTTTTAACAGTTAGGGCATATCATGCCTGATGGTGTTGCTCAAAAGTCAAATAAGACCTCTGGACAAGATTTCCCCCTTCTTATCCTTTCCATGAAAGATTAATCAACATAGCTATTCTTTCCTCCATGCCTTATATATTCCCCATGACACAGTAGCAAATTTGAAACGTTCAAAATTGCCACTGCAAGTAAGAGTAAACTGCTGGTTTGAAAAACCAGTGCTCATCGCAGAGCAACAACCACGGAAGGCATAACACAAAGAAACAACCAAATAAAATTAATTTTACATGTCTCGCTCGATGGCCCGAGCTTGATAACGCTTGCCAATTTAATTGCATTAAATACTTTTCTCCTGCCCATTTTCCATTGCCACCGACTGCCAAAGTTGGCGAGTTCTACATCGCAAAACACAAGTGTTTCCATCTTTAGTGTTGATGCCATGTAAGTTTCTCCTTTTTCCAAATTAACCTCTACTAACCTTGGCAGTACTACCTGCCCCTGAAAACACCACCCCCAAAGCTTGCGACCCTTTTTTAGGTTCCTTTTTAAAAGCATAAGAGTTAAGGATAGGTTAGTTCATAGGTTAGCTTAAATCTCTAACATCTTAGGGTATATACATAAGGTCACCCCCCTCCTTAGATATTAGGTTTGGTTAACCCTTAGGGATATCAAGTTTGTAGTTTTTAGGACTAGGTTAAATCAACTAGTCTCTTAGCAACAACAGGTTTAGTTTACGGTCTAAAACTAACAATTCGTATTGATTTCCCCTTTTTCTTTTTTTGTTCAATTCTATTTTAATAGACTGAGTCATTGTACTGAATTCAAAATAGAATACAACGTTTCCCAGATTAGATTCTGGATTTGCATCAAGTAAATTAGTTTTAGAAGGAAAAACCTACATATCTTACCTAGCTCAAGGTCTAGGTCCTTTCCGATGCCAAATGATTTAGACCGAATTCCGATTGCAATGACCTCGCCAGGATTACATTTCTGCAACTCCTACAAAACTCCCACTACGGAAATATTTTCATATGAAGAAAGTTTTAAAAGAACTTATACTTTTCTAAGTTCAGTCAAACTTAATAATTCACAAAATTTCAGTACACAATTGTTCATACCCGAATATAATTAAATCCCTTGGATCAATTCAATTGATCCAAGGATGAGTCATAGAGATAGATAAGTCTACGATCTCATGGAAATCATATTGCACTCAATGCAAGAAAGGAAGAAAATAAGTCCACGAATATTCTCATTCAATCACAGATCCTGAGAGCAGAAAGACACACAAACCAAATCCAAGCCATGCTTTTCCCATACATCAAAAGAGCATATCAAACCACTCGAATACAAAGGAGAAAGTAACAACAGTTCAGGGTGTTACATCAATGATACCCCGAATATCCTACACCTTTGGAACACCCTACCTCAGGTGAAAACAGGGTGGTCCTGTTGCATTTTCTATAGAATATAGTAATGTCCTCCAGGTAGATCAACACTATTTTGTTAATCAGCCCTTTGAATGCCATATTCCATTTCCCTTTGGAAAGTGGCCCTGGAATTAGACAAACCAAATGGTATTTTTTATGTAGGCATAGATGCCCCATATTGGTGGTGAAAGCCGTCTTGAATTGATCATCTTCTTTCACCATGATATGGTTTTTACCCTAAGTAGCCATCTCAGGAGGGAGAATCTCTCTACAGCCAGACACCACTTGCAAGATACTGCACTATATCAAGGGATAGGAGGGTAGTGATCCTTGAGGGAGGCTCTATTCTATTCACAAAATTTGACACACAACCTAATCTCCAAATTCTTCTTCCTAACATGGGACCAAGTTTGTGACCCAACATGAGTGTTTGATTGGAAAAATGATACTTGCCTCTATTAACTTGTTCATCTCTCTCTTCATTAGAGGCTCAATATCTAGATTGACTGGTCTTTGTTTTTTACTTGATGGGCTTAGCAGCTAGATCTAGCTCAATTGTGTGTTGGGATAAATTTAGATTGAAACCTCTGAGATCCTCATAGCTCTACAGAAAATATGTCTAGAAATTCTTGTCAAAGTTACACGAATTCATACCTTTCTTTCTCGGTGGCCACCTTGCCAACTTGTAGTGTTATATCTTCTCCTACTAGAATTGGCTCCGAAAACTTCCCCTTTGATCTATATGTTAGCCTTTTCTTTTAGAAACTAATCATTGGGGTTGAAAATAGACTCCAATGTCACCAGGACTTTGGGGAGCTTGTTTGTATCTAGCTGCAATACCTTGATCTCCATACTGCTGTTCTAATCTGTTTTGATTCTCTAGCTGAGAACTCAGCTTCCTCTTGCAAAAATTTGATGATCTGCTGATCTTTCTCAAACACCTGCACAATAGTGTTATTATTTGGCACTTCCTGGTCTTGCAATCACATGGATATGTGTATGTTCTTTGTCTCTTTTGATGTTGTTGAACACATCAAACATTGCTCCAACTACTGCAAAGCCTATCAGCAACTTCATTCTCCTTCCTGGGTATGGACACAATGCTGATGGCCTCACAATCCTCCATGAGATCCCATACCCCTAATCTTGTAGTTCTTTTTAGCATTAAGTCCTCTAACTTGATTGGGAAACTAGTTCACTATCACCAAACACTTGCAAGTTCTTGATTCCTAGCTTCCTTGCCCAATGAAGACCATGGACCAAAGCCTCATATTCAGTAGTGTTATTTGAGTAGGAACAATAAAATCTGCTAAGGCTGAATAATATTTCATACCTTGGGGGGACACAATCATAGCTCCTCCTCTAGCTCCTTGTCTACTCCTTGAGCCATCAAAGAACAATTTCCATACCTCATTGTACATCTTTATATTTCTAGCTTAATTAGGTCAGGGAAGAGGATGATTCTCTTCATATAGATCGTAGACACCTCTATCAGCCATTCTTCCATCTCCTTATAGGGGTAAAAAAAATGTCTTTTGTTGGTCCACTCATCGAGAGTCAAGTCTGGGATACATCTCACCTTGGTATACTGCTTCACAAGTGCTTAGAAGGTCTTCTTGATCACACAGCTGAGCAGTTGGCATTGATTGGGCTATACACATAAGATTCAATATGATAATCAACAATGGGCGTAGATCTGATTGTGGCCTTTGCCTCATACCTTGTTATAAGGAACATATGTGACTAATCATCTATACAGATAGCCTCTAATTTTTGCAGTGACAGTCCTTGGAAAAACACAAGGCAAAATGTGGCTGGTAAACTCTATGATTGATATGTTCTACAAAATAGTCACATTGGGGCAGGCATGCAGAGTGAGGCTCAACTCCTTAATGATTCCAATAGTTGTCACATGCTATCCCATCTAATTACACTACCCCTTTAGAGATGACTTCATATTGGAGACCCAGTTGATCATATATTTGCTTGGTCATTACAAAATTACTTGAATTAGAATCAATCATACAATTGTGCACCAATTTGTCTCCAATAATCAATGAAACATAGAATGGAGGAGGTCTCAAGTTCTTACCTTTTTATTCTCGATGGTTTTCCCCATGTTGAGCTATATTGGTAAGCACTTTCTCTTGCTGGTTAGGGGTGTGATTTTAGCTTGACCAATTTTGTATAACAGCCTACAATAGACCCCTTTGCCCTGGAATGGTCAGTGACTCCCATAGTGAAATGTTCACACTTGTCCTTTTCATTTGCTCAATGATATTGAATGAGCTATCCTTTTGTTGCCCCTTTCGAAGCACATTTTTTTCTTGCACATGGGTTATTACAACTGGTGCTTGAGTGGATTTGGAAGGTGGCTAAGATTGGTTATGCATATTAGGAGTTATATTTGGAGCACCAAAACCTTGTGGAGTGATGGAAGGTTGAGGGTTACCTAAGTTTAGTGGTTGGAATTCTCCAATATTTCTCTTTTTGGACTGTGTATTGGTAGCTATACTTTGAGAAGGAAACTGATTCATCCCACAGAAGTCCTCATCTTGCCAATTAATAAGCATAGTTTCACTTAGAGGTCCCTTTTACTGAGCTCCTTCATGCTGATCTCTTTCTTGGCTAGGTTCCTGTGACACCATATTGGTTTACACCATCAAGGCCTAATTTAGTGCACAATTAAAGCACATTGATTGGTTATGTGGTTGATTACATGGGAAACACCAATCATATTTCTATGTCATATTGTTCTATGTTGGAACCAATGCCCTTGATGTTAAAGCTGTGTTTGGATCATATGACCTAAAAGGTCTAGCAGCTTGAGGTTTTCCTTGGTCTTGGATCTGATTTACAGTCTGAGATGGTGGTCTATTTTGTTGATACTAGGGTCTATCTTGATACTGAGCTTGAGGCTGATATGGCCTAGGACTCTGAGCTTATTGCCTTTTGATGGTTACTAACTCATTCCCCAGTTTCTAAAGTTGTTTCATGACTTCCTGGAGTTCTTTTGAAGTGTTAGATGATGAGGTGGAGGCTTCAGCTGAACTTTGACTTCTGGGTGTGGGTATAGGAGCTAATATGGGTGTTTGGATGGCCTAGGAGTGATTTTTCTAGCCTGAATCAAATGATTCTCAATCCCTATGGAAAGGCTATAGGCTGCATGTAAGGTTTTTCCCCCCATTGACTGAATCATCAAAGAAATATCAGAATTTAAATCCCTAAGAAAGTATAAGAAGGCACCTTCATTAGTGGGCTTTACTACTATTGGAATCCTGTCCCAGGTCCACTGAAATATGAGATTGAAATCCATTAACTACTCATTCGGGGCTCTCTTGATTGTTGTTAGTTGCTCCAACAACGATAAGTTATCACCTTTTTCTCCAAACTGGTCATGAAGAACTATGCACAGTTGGTTCCAATTTTGAATAGATCCCACTTCAAGGCTCCTGAACCATTGTGAAGCTTTACCTTTGAGTGAAGAGGTGAGAAACTTGACTACAATGTCCATCTCATGGATTTTGTGGATTGTATAGACATTTGCAATATCTTGGACATGATCACCAGGAGAAGTATGGTTTTCCCTAGTGAAATATGGGATGCTCTTTAATGCTGCTATCAGGACTGAATTTTGTGCATTCAGAATGAGTGGGATAATGCCGGTGAAATTGACATAAGGATTTAGCTGAGCCATCCTGATTGTCCTGAGCACCCCTCTTGATTGAAAGAACAACCTGCTAGGAGGAGGTGTCGATAAGGCTCTGTTTGGTGGGGATATAGACTTCTGGTCTCTTTTTCCTCCCCTCCCTTTATCTAGGGATAAGTCTAGATAGAAAAATAATCCCTCCTCTATGGTTCTTAACCGTGTTTGTATTCTTTTCGTGAAATTGCTTGGACTACTGAAACCAGTGGATTTGTTTCTTTTGGAGTCACCAGCTGTACAATTTTAAGACTTCTTAGAAGTTAGAATCACAACAAGTGCACATCAATCTTACTGTAATAAGATGGAGACTTCTCTGTCCCACCGGGCATGCCAAAACTATTAGTGCAAAATCACAGCACCCAAAATGAGTTCTATAGATATGATTTTCTAAGGTAGAGTCATTTGGTCTGATCCACATAACATTGAACTTTCCCCAAAGTGTGGGACCTTGCAAATGGAAAAGCTCTCCAGATTAAAGGTTGGTTCCTATTCCTCCATTTAGGTGCATGTGTGAGAACTTTTAGATGATCTATCTCTATACCTAATCCAAAATTTGCCAAAGAGATAGGGATAAAAGGAATGCAAGAAAATCAAACTAAGCTATAAGGTGATGTACCAAAGGAATGATGAAAATTTGTTTTACTAATAGACACAAACCAACAGAATGCATACAGTAACCAAGCACAAATAACCAGACTTATAATAAAATACTAGATGAAAGAAAAAGAGACAAGAGAGGATCTAAATCGATCATAGACATGTTTTATTGCTCTACATATTGATAAAATGCATTACAAAGTGGCCAAAAGGTAGAAAACGTGTTACAATCTAGTGGAAGGTCTAAAAACTCCACGAGTTCCTTTGCTAGAAGAAAAGGGGAGCTTGCAAAATAGAAGAATGTCTAACCCTTCAAAATGAGTCTTGACCCTGTATTTATAGATTTAATCAAAGAAAAAAAAGAAAGAGGGAGAAGTGGGAAAAGTAGGTCAAAGCTCAACCACTGTTGTTAATGCCTCTAACAAAATCTTCCCCCAAATCCGTCTTGAAGGAAGAGGAAATGATGGAAAAGATTGAATCTAATTTGGTTGTTGAGGTAGATGGATCCACATTAATGGCTCTGAAGACGTATTCTCCATTTTTATTTACCTAACCTCCCCAAACTTAAAGTTTTAGATCTTCATGGCATGGGTGAAGCCGAGATCTTTCCAATGGTGTCAGACTTGCAATATTTCAAGCCATGAGTCGAAAGATATGCCCCTTCAAAGTTTGTATCGGGTCTGTACAAAAGGGCGGGAAAACTAGTTTGAAAAATGGGCCCCCTTTGACCTTTGGGACATGTGGCGGGATAGCACTTGTCTGAATGCGGCCTCTATATTTTTCTCTTGGAATAGCACAGGGATGACACGTGGCTTCCTCTTCTCACTCACTCAGTTTATTTATTTCTCAACTAATATCTTTGCTCAACGGGGTCATATTCCTTGACCGGGGACACACGGTGGTCTAGCGCTTGTTTGAGAACCCTCTCTTAATTCAATCCTTGAATTAGTGCCATTTGGACACTTGACTCTCTCCTCTGGTCTGTAACTATGCATTGACTATTCAACTTGACTTTGTCCCCTTTCCAAGACTTAATGCGTGGAGGCTCTGTGCTTGCTAAAACACCTGATCAAAATTTTTCCCTTGAAGGAGCATCGAATCAAAACTTGGAAGCCTCTACAGGTCTTTGGACTTTTCAATGACCTCTCCCTTCCTACGGACTTGGGGCTATGTGGCAAACTGGTGCAAGTTTGAGTCTCTATTTTTTGGATCTACCCTTGGAGAAGCGTAGCTTGGACATGTGGCCTTCCCCATAAAAACTTCTATATTTAGCCTTTTTTGAGGCCCGCTTTGCCCTCCTTTTAACATTTGTTGACTATTTGTTACATGGAGGGCTGGCGTGAGTTTGAGTCTCTGTTTCTAGGCTTTCATCCTGGATTTACGCTGAGATGAAACCTGGCTTCCACTTGCCTATGAAAAGAATTTTCAATGGCTGCAAAAATTTTGGGGCTCTAGATGTGTGGAAGCCTGGTGCTCATTTGAACTTCCTTCCTTGGATTTAACTTGGGAGAAGCACCATTCTAACATGTGGCTCTCTCTGCTGCCTTCTTCATACTTAGTCAATTTTGGACTCTTTGCTGAACGGTTTTGAGTCTGAAAACCTTCAAACCTTCACCATTTTTTCCCATTCTTACTACTGGTTCCTCTGCGGCACTGCTCCTTCTTTTCTGACCCTGCTATTCCATTGTTGAGTCTACATGTAACTTGAAAAATGGATTTAATGTAACATTCCCATTTTAATACTTTAGAACAAGGATTTTTTTTTCTTTGCACGATTAATGTTCTCTGTTCTAAATACATAATTTAGAACACACATATCATAACAATCATTCTTATAACAGATAACCATATGCAATTTTAATGAATCGGTATACCACTGATCTATTCATTCCATGACTCAGTGAACTACTGATCTATTCATGCGTAACTTTGAGATTGAATTTTTCAACTGAACACTTCATTCTCATGGTTCTCTTCCCTATTCTAGGTTCTGAGTGTTCTATCCAAGGAACCTATCTGAATATTTGTTACCACTATTCATCGGCATCACGATCCTTAGACTAGGTGACATAGGACAACACAATCAACAGGCTGTGATACTTTGGCCAAAGGTTTAAACATACTGTTCGTATTGCTTATCCCTTGACAGCTTCTCATCAATCTGGAATATGTCCTTCACCCCACTCTAATGTTATATAGAATGTCTCTACTGACCTCTGTCAGTCCCCTTGTCCCAAGTTTTCACTCTAGATCGGGTTAATATTATAATTTATGTTATAAAGATGCTCTTGAAGACTAGGGGTAATTTGACATACTGGGTCAATTGATGTTAACCCCATGTGTCAAGATACCCTGAGTCTCAAAGGGGTGCCTCATAAACTGTCTATGATCCTAACCAGTCCTGGAGGGAAATCTTGATCAAGTCTCAGTGTGTAAATCTTAATGATGAATGTAGAAGGGTGTTGCCATATGTCATCTGCATTGTTGTATCCTCGATAAGATCCTAATCTTCTCGAAATTACAACCTTGCAATTGACATGTGTCAAAATCTTACGAAACAACCTCAAAAATATGTACATACCTCCAAGAATTTACTTATGTTAAGTTATATTTGTATTACAGGCCCACCTTATTAGGTAGCCTTCCCTAACCCTGAGTCCAACACTCCTTGAGTTACCTTTTGTAATTAGGTTCAGTTTCACAAAAGGGTTTTAATTAGATTTAAGATTGTTTCTAAGTTGTCGGTTGGTGCCGAACAACCTTGTATCCAAAAAATATGACAATAACCATTTAAGTTCTCCCTATTAGGAAAATAACTAATCCAGCAAGGGTATGTAACAACCTTAAAGACCTAAACATATCAGAATTAATACCATTAAGTCATGGTGATTTATAACCATATATATATATATATATTTCTTTTGAATTAGTGCATTACGAGAGGTCAAAATTCTCTCCTAGTTATAGTTACATTTTAGGGCATAGCTCAACCTCAACGTTCCCTAAAATGCAGTGGTCTTATTTACAATTTTAACCACAATCATAAGATATAAAGAATTACTAGCCAGAAAAATGTAGTATCCAACCATATAATTAGCTAAGGCTTACTTAGGAAATCCATCTAGACTCCATTGAATAGAACAATAAGAATGCACACTCATTTATACAGATAATAAGAAGATCAATTCAACAAATAAGGAGCACAAACCACATAAGTAATATGTCCCCATTTCCTTCATTTCCAAACCTATACAATTACAACCTATGCACTTTGGCATATTTTAAGACAATAGCCTTCAGCAAAAGAGTAACTTTCTTCCATAGTACAATTAGAAAAATCAAGTCAGAATTCTTCATAAGAACCAGATTAAATAGTCATTACATCATATCGGATTTTCCTGCCTTTACCACTTAAGATGACCATATGCAAAAATTTCTAGCACGGGTCAGTTCAGTGAATTGAGCATGATAAGCACTAATCCTTAAAACAATTGCATTCCACTAATTGTTTTCATTAAACTATCCTGTTTAAATGACATCAATTTCTTCAATTCCCTATTCATTGATACACTCTAGGTTTTCCTTTTTACCAATGACTTTATATCGTAACTCAAATCACAGGCATAATTTCAACTTAGTCTATTTCAGATGATTTGTTTTATATAAGATAAGAAGAAAGGACATTATGTATCTTAAGTACCTAACCATCCGAAAAACCAAGAACACTGTCAATCATGTTTTAATCACTCCTATTAAAAGAATGAAACCTTTTTAAGGTATGCATCCAACAGGTTCGTATAAAAGCAATTTGAGCAAGAATATATTACTACCTCGTGAAAGTTCATCTAGCAAACTACCATTAACTCTATTATATCAATTTTTTAATCATTGATAAGTATGCAAAACATTAACTACAGGGCTACCTTTATACAAGAAGATAACAAACTGAGTTCTAAATCAGGATAATAATACTGCTAATAAAGGAAAGGAGTCTTCTAAGTTAAGATCTCACCACTTACCATTTCTTTCCACTTAATTTTAATAGTCCTATCATCTCATAACCATACTGTAGAGTTCCTTATAGAATTCTATAGAAGAGCTCACTATTATTCCAAAAGAGAGTATAAATACCTTTGTATTTTGAAATCCTATAACAACTTTCCTTCATAACTTAGAGGAAAGAACAGAGAAAATCAGAACTCTATTTTAATCAAGTTCAGAACTATACTAACTTCCAAGAAGTAATATACATTCTCTAGTCTAAACAGGGAAGAAGAAGAAGAGTAGTACAAGACTTAAGTTTAACCAATAGCTCAGGTCAGGTAGAGCCACCTTAAGAGTTTGCCAATGGATCCCTACGGTTTTACAACTATACATTAAACAAAAGTCAATAACATTTTCTTTACATAAATTTTTATAAACGATCAAATCTCAGACCAAAATCCTACTCTAAAGTAAACAGTCTACATTTCATCCATTACTCGAACCATTTTAGTCTAAGAGTTAGTGTAACTTTTTCATTACCGTCAATTACCAATGGATCGAAACTAAATTATTCCAACCGTTGCATGGTTAGGTTATTATATTGTTCCAAGATACCAAACCAAAAATACATGTACAGAGTTAATAATTGAATTCTAAATATAGATTCATTAATCCCCCAGAGTCGCCCTATTCATACCATAATAGTGAATAATGCTCTATCTGTCAAAATAAATAGATCATTCAGTTATGTTGAAAGCATTTCAACCCTAATTTCACCTCTGGGTAACATCAAACATAGTCCTATCTTAACCAAACATTAAACATAATTTCCATTCATGTAGATCCAGGATCTACCACAAATTGCCAGGGAAACAGAGTTCATCCAATTATGTTTCCTCTTGAGCATATCCGTGTTCCTAATATCCATGTTTGATCACAAAAACAACAGTTAAACTATATACTTCCTTACTCACAGAACCTGAAATCATAAGAACATTCAAACCCCTTTGAAATAAAAAGTACAGGCTTAACTTCATACAACATTTTCAACTCATGCAACTAAAACAATCGAGTTTCAATGAATAAAATAACATTACAACTACAAAATCAATTACCTACTTCCTTGAACATGGACCGGTAATAGGTAAAGTTCTTACGGCGAAGCAAACAACCTGTTTTTCCAATCACAAATGAAACAATAAAGAATTACCATGGTGTTTCCAAACACGTAAACTTTTAATATGTTTCTTTCCATGGAGCTAGTTCAAGTTTAATACTTTATCATATAAGAACATACAGTACTTCCAAACGGATAGCAAAACTCCAAGTTTGATTCATAGCAAAGGAACAAGAATAATGAAGCAGGTTTCATCCAAGAGCCAAAATTTCATGTTCAACCTAGAACCCCAAATTAATATTAAACCCAAATCATTGTTACTAGCCAAGCCAAAATGTGCATACATTATCTAAACAAATTTGTTCTAATGAAAACATTTAAAGGAAAGAAATATTTTAACAGTTAGGGCCTATCATGCCTGATAGTGTCGCTAAAAATTCGAAGAAGATCTCTGGATGCACTCGCCCCTTCTCTTCTTCTTCCACGAAAGATTAAACAACAAGATATTGTTACCTCCATGCCTTATATACTCCCCATGACAGAGGTGTAAATTTGAAACTTTCAATGAAGAGTAGACGATTGGTTAGAAGTACCAGTGCTCATGCAGAGTGAAAAATAGAATGCATGAAAAACAAGACAACCAAGCAAAATTCCACTTGCATGCCTTGCCAAGAAATCCACGCTTGAGGCCCTATGTAAATTAATTGCATTAAATTTCATTCTCCCGCCTATTTTCCATTGCCACCGACTGCCAAAGTTGGCAAATGCTAAAACAAAATAAAAAAAAGTTCCCATTATTAGAGATGCTGCCACATAAGACCCTTTCTTAACAAATTTAACCTCTGCTAACCCTAGCAGCACTCCATGTCCTTCATCCTTATCCTTTCCTTAAATGCCATGGAAACCACCGCTAAGACTTGCAACCTTCCTTAGGCCTCCCTTCATAACATTAGTTTAGGATAGGTTAGTGACTTAGGTTAGATCATAGGTAGACTTAGTCTCAATGCCATAGGATATAACATTAGTCATCCTCCTTAGTGTTAGGTTTAGTTAACCCTTAGGAGCATCAAGCACATAGTTTAGGACTAGGTTAGATTAAATAACTTTACAACATTAGGTTATAGCTTAGGTTAAAACTAATAACCTTACTGTTTCCAGTCTAGCTCCCCTAGATAGGATTAATCAGTAAATAGAATTCAAACAGAATAAAAAATTCCCGAATCAGATTCTGATTTGCATCAAGTAATTAAGCTTTAATTAGAAAACTTACACATCTTACCTGGCTTAAGGTCCAGGTCCTTTCTGATGCTATGATGATTGAAACCAGATTCTGATTACAATGATCAGCTAGAGTTAACCTCTGGAATCCAACAAAACTATCCTCTACGGACATACATACATACATACATACATATATATATATATATATTCATATATAAGAAGGAGTTTTAAAATAACTTGAACATTCAAAGTTCAGTCAGAATTAGTAACTCACAAAATGTTAATACAAATTGCTCATCCTGAACAAAATTAAAACATTCCTTGAATCAATGTAACTTATTCAAGGTTGAGTCATAATGGTGGATAAATCTACAATCTTCCAGAAATCAAATTGTACTCATATGCGAAGGACGAAAGAAATAAAAGAGTCCAAGCATATTCCGGTTCAATCAAATATCTTAAGAGTAGAAAAGACATAATCCAAATCAAGCATGACTTCCCAAAACCAAAGGAACATATCCTCATATGGGAAAAAAATCACATATCAACACTTGAATGCTCAGGAGAAAGTAACAATAGTTCAGGGTGTTACATTTAAAATAAGGAAATGGCTCGATAGACTCATTTCCTTTTGCATAGGGTCATTTAATCTTTCTCAGCCCCCGCCACTCCATTGTTGAGTCCTTCTGTGACCTATTTACAAGATCTGAATGAGTTTTCTTGGGTTCTTTCTATGTAGGGTCATGGATGATCCAATATTTTTCCTGAGGGGTGAAATATGGATAACAGTTCCCAAGGAAAATGTATAAGTTACGACTACATTAGTTGAGGAGAAAAATAGAGAACATGTTCCAAATGTTGATATGAATTTGAAGAAATTTGGTCAACACCAAGTTCAAGATCAAGGAAAGAAGCAAGTGGGGGAGTGCCAACATAAGATGAACTCGAGAAATAAACATTAGAAGTAGACAAAGTGCAATGTAAGAGTCCATTAGTGCAAGATGTTTAATAAATGTCTAAAAAATTGGTGGTTGTCCCTGAAAAACCTCAATAGACCCTCTAAGAGATAAAGGTGGGAACTACTCTTACAAAAGGCTAGATAGGGGAATTAATATCAGAAGAAGAAGAAGAAGTGGTACCTGTGAAGGCTATAGAAATTACACCATTATCTTTCCCAAAACCTACCAATACTCCTAAGAAGGATAGGGTCATAAAAAAGACTCATACTGATCCCTTCGGATCCAAGAATTTGGACGTAGTAATCCCACATGAGGGGAAGACAAGGAGTGATATAACAACTAAGGATTATAATGTTAAATTCATTCCTCTTGGAAACCCTTCAAGAGATTCATTTAAGCAAGGAGTTTTAGAAGCAGTCAGTGACTTGTTACACAAAGTGGACGAGGATAGGATAACAAAGAGACAACTAAAGGAATGAGTTAAATCACTGACTTCATGCCTACAACAATTAGTTTGGTAATCTAGTTTGCGCCAAGAATAAATCTCCACAACTACTCCTAAAGTTATAAAACATGTTGAAAAATATATTAAGAAGGTTCAAGCTGTTGACACTTGGGTAGAAAAGGTAGTTAAAAATTGAAAAAAAGTCATTGGAAAATCCATAACAAAACATGAAGAGCTCAAAAACAAACTCAATGAAATTGTTGAGTTAATTGAACAATTTGATAATGAGCTATTCTCTTTTGAAGGAATTATCCCTAAACTAAACCATATTACTCATCTTGATGAATATTTGGTTGAAAGGGAAGGAAATGTATCACTTGAACATATGGGGACTCAATATGCTATTGAATAATTAGCTACAATCAAGATTGAAGTTTTGAAGGAGATCAAGGAGAAAATAGAGACATAAAAGAAATGGGTGGATAAGACCATAGATATCATTGATTTGAAATTGGAGGACATGGTATTTTACAAGTTCAAAAGGAGTTATGGTGATCTGAAAAATGACTTCTTATTTGTTTCCTTTGAGAAAAACATCCAACAAGAAAATTTCTCCTATGAATTCATCAAGACATTGATGAGGATGGAAACAAATATTTTAGAATTAAAAGCAAGACCATGGGAGTATAAATAGAGGATGGATCAATGTGTAAATGCACTAAGAAATCAGTCCCTCATATTCCAATATCACAAAGGGCCAAATGAGGATGAGGTAAAAGATTCGTTCCATAAATATGAATCATATATAGAAAGATAACCAAAGGAAGAAGAAGGTGATGAAAATAAATATGTAGACATGAAGAGCGAGGAACAATCCTAGGATTATTTTATTTTAACTTTTTTTTCATCACTTTTGAATTACTAATCTTGTTTCATAAGAACTAAATATTACTTTGAAGTTGTTATTTTCACATATGAATGTAATTTGATAAAATGCATTAGATTTGTATATTGCATGGATAATATTTCAAATCCATTATGAAGCATATAAACTATTGTAAATGTTGTGTTATCTTTTGTATTGTGGAAAAATAAAAATGGGGATCTATGGGGCCCGCTGCCCATAAAAAACATATACATTTTTAAAAATATTACATCAAAAGCAGGCATCATGAGTAGACAAATATTCAATCATTCTTTACTTCCACCTTAAGATCTTCTCCAAAAGAGGCTATTTTACTCAATAGCGTGTTCTTTCTTGGTAAAAACTCCCCTGAACCCTGAGATGATTAAACAAATATAACTACCCAAGCCAAATTATGAGACATCCCCATGTCCCTTAATGTGTTCATGTCCATCCTAGGACCATCCCCTAATTCTATCTTCTTCTAAAGGGAGTATACTCAACCTAAGAGATCTAAACCACAACCAAGAAATGTTGGTTTCCCTTTTTCCTTATAAGGAGAAGAAGTCGGTTGAGTAGGAGTAATTGGAGTGGTTGTAAGAGAAAGCACTGTGGGTTTTGGAACCAATGGGAAAAAATATCTGGAGCTGGACTCACCTTTGTGCCTCCTTGTGAAAGGTGGATTTTTCCTTGCGAGGGGAACATGTCGAGGTCCTGATAACTTGTGCTCCATAAAAGAAGATTATTTTTCTAAATGGATTGAGGGATGTAAAATAGAGATTCCTTTAGAAGTTGATTCCCTGGGATGTTGAGGAAATGAATTCCCTAATTCCTATTCATTTAAAATGATAATAGGGGGCTGAGAACTGGATTCTCTCCTTTCCTTTCTTGTTGACAGTGGTGGTGTTGCAGATGGTTGAGATGACATAGGTCATGTTGGACCATTTTATAAATAAGAAAGATGTTGTTCTAATTCACCCTTATTACAAGTAATGGTAGGAAAAACATCAATTGAAGTCTTAGCATAGAGCACATAAGACTCAAAATGAGTCTCTTTTTGAAAAAAATGATTTTATAACACAAGAAAGGGAATTCATATTCCTTTTCTCTTGCTACACTAGGCCTTCTTTGAATCCAATTTTTTTTCAACACCTCTAAATTTTTTTTATTCTCCCATCAAAAGAGGTGATAGTACATAGATTGAAATGCTAAAAAATAAGATTAATCTTGATTAACCTCAGCATGAGACAAAGCTAAACCACATGGTGTGTCAAAGGCCCTTTGCTGTCACCTCGGTCAGCTATCTCAAACAAAGCCCTGATGAATGATTCATCTGGACTTGACAACTCAAAAATCCAATTTCAGTCCTTCGAAGATATTTCTTTCAGGCTAGTTGCTACCGCTACCCTTGCCATCGCACCAACAAAGAAGTCACCAAAATTCTATCACATTTAAAGGAAAAGAAAGAATGTGTTTTAAAGGAAAGGAAGATGAGCTAGATTTATAGAAAGAACTATACATACGAGATAAACTAGACATAATCATTTTCATTGAATGAGAAAAGATTTCTTAATCAGCTCATATAAGGGATATAAATATGAAGCAAAATAATATCTTGCAAAGGGATGATAATCAACTTCATATGACACAAAATAGGTGGAAAATTTCCAATTCTTAGCAACAAAGAGAAGAGTGTGTGTATCATGAGGGAATCTATAAAAAGTAAGAATGGTTATCAGTCAAATCAAGCCATTTTTGGGGTGCCCAGGAGTTATGGAAAGGAATTTCCAAACCAACCGAAAAGAAGCCAAAATTGATGATGTTAGGGTAAATGATGTAAGCATTTTATTCACCACATAAGAATAAAATACACACCTAACAATATTTGTGACGCATTTATCCACTTGGAACAAAAAAGGATAAGATACCCCCATAAAAGAGTAAAAAGTTATTCCTTTGGAATATCCGGTGGAAAATTTTTAGATTTTTGGAGGAAAAAACTCAAGGAATGAAAAAAGGAGTTGTATAGATATGAGAGGAATTTTCTCATATTGAAGGGGCATTAAAATTTTCTAAACTTAATTTTAGAAAAAGGCGTAAACTAAGAGAAACCATTTTTCCCTAGAACTTTTCTGAGAAAACTTTTAATTTCCTTAGCCTTCAAATAAAATCATGTCAAGATGGTTGCGAGCATACAGCCATTGAAAATAATTGAGACTGTAAATGAAAATTTCCCTTGCTGATAAATTTGATGAGCCCTAAGTTAATTGTGTTAATCATGAGCATTGTTGTGTCTACTTTTAAGTTGAGATGTTTCAAGTAGCTATTCATGCTCCTATTGGAATATTATGTTAGGAATTTCTCTAAATCACACAAGATCTTATCCTTCTGATAGTATTGTGGTAATTAAAATTGTGCTGTGAGAAGAGATTTCATTTCATTGTGAAATAAATAGTTTTAAATTCACTTTACTTCCATTCTGTTCAAACAAGTTATTTGTTAGTCTATGAGTATATCTTAGGCATGATAGATATGAGATTCTTGATGTTTAATTGAGTCTTTGACATGAGATTTTATGTTTAAATTCTTAAAGAATGTGTGAAATAGTGTAGATTTGGGTTTCCACAGGTGCACATATTATGGTTGAAGGTTCATTGTTGGTTATTTGAAGCATTTTCATCATCTCATTTTGTAGATTTTCTAGCCTTTTTAAAAAATTCCTAGAAATTCGGTATAATCAACTTTATCCTGCTTAATTCCCCAACTATTTACATCCAAAACTAATAAATCATACAATAACTACCCATGCTTTTTTTGTGTATACTCATGTGCTAAAATTTAACAAAATTATGCAAAAGCAAGCGGGTTTTATTGCTGTCTCTAGTAACCTTAACCTTGTCTAGGAGGCATCTACATTTTCTAGGGTGAAAACTCATGAGAGTTAGATTATATTAGATTGACCATGTCTTCTCAAGGTTATTTTTCAAATGCCCTAAAAAGGAGAGTCAAATATTGTTGATCCATTCATTTCCCTTGCAAATACATGTTACAAAATGGGTCCTCTCTTCCTAGTTGAAGGCATATCCTAAAGTAGTAGGGTAGGTCAAACCCTTAGCATAGAGCTATAAAAATTCTCCAAGCTCAAGTGAAAAAGAGCCAATTAGACCCTTCCCCAGATATAAAACGATTAAAATTTTGATCTATCTGTCTCTAAGCATCTTGTTGATGTTGCTTGACTTCAAAGGGAGAACCAATTTGGGTATTAAAACTTGTTTGGCATCGTTTTCAGGGAATTGTTTGTGCAAATAAAAATAAATAATGACCTATTGTAATGTATTACATATGTTTATAATCAAATACATGATTTAGATATCATCCTTGTTGAGATTTATGAAAAATGAGCCTAATCGAGAGTTATGTGCTTGATATTTTCCTCGTTTACAGAAAGATTTCCATTAAATTTTCTTGGATAGGGGTAAATATTGAAAAAGGATATTGAGATTTGTCAAGCTTTGTTCAAATTAATTATTAAATTTCAATTGACAATTCACTTGCAGTAATTTACAAATCTAAGGTACAAGACCTTAGTAGCGACTCCATATTGTTCAGAATTTTTAGAAAATACCAATGCCTCAATCTTTAATAATTGAAATTTGTTGCTAAGATCTATAAATTTGGAAGGAAGAAGGTATTTATTCAAGATAGACCCTGCTATAAGATTGTTTCCAGAGCTTGGAAGGAAAAATAAAAATAAGAAACAAGTTTGGAAAGCTTTGGGAGGTCAAAGATCAGAGGAGAAAGTAGTGCCTGTGGTTGAGAGTAACTAGCCGTTGATAGAGGATTATTCTAGTTCCTCATATAGTTCTAGATCAAGCAGTCCTTGTGCAAATTTTTACACTCCAACTGGTGAGGGGCCTTCATTTGCAACTGATATAGGTATTCCTCATCTTCCTCCTTTATCACTTAGAGCTAATCGAGTATCCTGTGAAACTAAGTCTTTAAAGGATCATTACTTTGAAGACCATACACTATTACCTCAAAGGATCCCTTTCCCAGACTGTTTTAATCCTCCCATAGGGACACCTCCTCAAAATAACATGGCTCAACCTCCACCTAGACCTTCCTTTGTTTTAAATGTCTTTGGACCCATAGATTTCACAGGCATGGTGGGATATCCTAATGCAGTTCCACAAGAAGTAAGGAATAGGTTTCCTAAGTTCCAAGGAAATAATGCTATTATTGGTGACCAACACCTAAGAATTTTTGTGAATATTATGGAGGATTTCAAGATTGAGCATGAAGATGTCTATGTGAAAATATTTATTCATACATTAGAGGAGGATGCTTGGGATTGGTATAAAGCTTTACCTGAAAATTCAATTGACTCACAAAATGAGATAAAGAATGCATTTAGATCACAATATGGGGATAAAACTAACCCTACATTTCTTCTATCTAAATTTTAGAACATAAAAAAAATCCTAATGAGCCTGTTCAAGACTTTAAAACCATATTCAATTTTTTTTAACTAGACTTCGCATAATTTTGAGACTAAGTGATGAATCTTTCCTAATAAATTACTTTGTTGCTTTTGATAAGAAATTGCATATTATTTGAGGGATAAGAAACCTAGGACCTTGAGGCAAGCTTTCACTATGATAGTGAAAATTGAAAATAATATTAAGGCAGTAGGGAAACCTCTTAAAAGGGAGGCTGTAAAGCTAATAAACCTTAAAAAACCTCAGAAAAACAAGGGAGTTGATATGGAGGAAGTAGTTAAGAATTTAGCAGGAGCAATCAAGGAATTTTCCTATAAAATTTCTAGAGAAGAGAAAGGAATAGGGTAGAGCTCTCAGGGCCAACACCAACCTCAAGGCCAAAAAATATTTGGGAATCATCCTAGAGGTGATCAAACATCAGATGAGAGAGGAAAAGGGCCCATGGGATCAAGAAATAAACAATAGAAACCGAGAGAGAAAAAATTGGTCCCTGATCCTTTGACTGTTAGAGTTGCCATGGTAGAATAAAACCATGTTATTAATTGGTGTGGAAACTTCTTCTTTCCAAATCCCCCTTGTGATCTAAATGAGGAAATTAAAGAGGATGATGAAAATTCTAATTTTGGTGATGTATGCATGATGGAAGTCCTTGACGATTCACAAAAAGGGGCCACTTCTATTGAATTATTGAGTGCTAGGACTATGGAAAGTTTTTGGAACTGCATAAACTGAGTATCTCCTTTTCCTTCTACTAGTGATTTTGAAGTTGATATGGTCTAGGATTTTGAATTTCCCAACCAAGAGTTTGAGTACTTAAGGGCATTGATGATTAAGAAGTATGATGGATGAATTCCTTCTGAGGAGGACAAATAATTTTTGATGAATGCAGTGGTTGTTAAGGAAAGGAGTACAATCTTAGAAGTAGAGTTGTCAAAGGGGGAGGGCCATAAACCAAGACAAAAACTCCACTTCTCACTAATATCCCAAAGGATCATCCTAAGAAAGATACACCTAACAAGGGTCCAGTCATTCCTAGTAAAATCATTACCCCAGTCCATGCCCAAGCCATGAAGAGTCTCATCCCACAAGAAGGGGAAGTTACTATCCCTCCTAACACAGTATTACCCATATATATCCCCTGTGATATTGCTTAAAGTTTGAGCCAGATTAAAGTCATTGCACCCATTATTGAATTTCTTAGGATCCATAATCATAAGAAAAGGGAATTCGAGTATTTGGGGTTTAAAGAGGAGGTAGTGCCCCTAGGAAAGGATGTAAATAGTGTGGACCTTCCCCTTCTGATTATAGAGTTGGAAGTGCCAAAAGCATTGGAGGATTTGGACAAATATCCTGAAGTGTATCTGGGTACTGATCTTGTTGAATATCAACTTCATAATTATCCTTTTTATAATACTTTAATCATCAAGGATAGACTTGTGCACAATTGTATGTTCAATTCAGGAGCTTCATGTAATGTGATGCCTCTTGAAGTAATGAATGAATTGAACATCAAGGTAACAAAAACCTTTGGAAAATGCACTGCTATGAATTCAAGAGAGGTACCAATGATAGGGTATGTAAAGGGATTAGTTGTGCAATTAGAATCCTATCCTAGTGAGTACTTGACCATGAATGTAGTTATTGTGGATTTCCCTGCTAAATGGGATATGTTACTATTGAGAAAGTGGCTACTAGTCTGGGTGGAAATGTGCAGATGGATATGTCATATACCACCATACTAGTAGAAGAGAACCTTGTCAAGTTATATGGTGAGCAAAAATATGTTGCATCTGATTGAAGATGCTAATAATGCTTCTTATGAAGTTTTATATGCAGATGTATATGTCAACAACTTTGTTGGCTATATAGATTTTGAGGAACATGGTATTGATAAGAGTAAGTGTCTTGAACAATTTGGTATCCCCTAGATCTTGATGTTTGATGGAGCTTGCTACAATTTTGGAAGTGGTGCTAGAGTTGTCCTTGTGTCTCCAAAACAAGAGATTTTTAAATTTTCCTTTAAGCTTAAATTTGAGTGCACAAATAATATTATTGAGTATGAGGCACTATTTTTGGGTTTAAGGATTACATGTAGGTATGGTATCAAGGATGTAATTGTTAAAGGAGACTAAAAATTAGTAGTCAAGTAAATGAAAAAATTGTATGCCACTAAGAATCAAAGAATGACACAATATAAGCATGTGGTATGGTATTTAATTGAAATGTTTGACTCCTTCAATATTTTGTATCATGCCAGAAGCTAGAATGTTGCGGCAGATAGGTTGGTAGTTCTTGGTTCTAGGTTTGAAAATTGTATCGTCTCTCCTTATTATGATTATGTTATTGAAATATTGTCAATACCTTCTGTCCCTGATAATGTAAAACATTGGAAATTATTTGATGATTATGCCTAGGTTTAGAGGTTTTTTCATAATGAAGGAGAGTTCACTAACCAATGCATAGATTGGGAACCAATGGTTTCTATTTGTGATGGTAAGGAAACCTTGTTTGGTAAGGACATTATTTAGTTAAAGACTAATACCATTCCAAGTGGGTTGGTTGCTTTGGAAGAAAACTTTTATAATGTTGAAAGGGTAGTTCATAGACATATCTCAGCCTTAAGAGATGTGGAAGAATATAATTTGGCGAGTGTAGAAAAAACAAGAAAAGTATGGCTAGGTAGTAACTTGAGTAAGGAGGAAAAGCAGTCCTATTTTGAGTTGTTGAAAAAATACCAAGACTACTTAGCAAGGTCTTACTCAGAGCTAAAAGCATATAGGGAGGAAAATTTTCAAAATGAAATACCTTTGGAACCTAATGCTAAACCATTTAGGAAAAAGCAGAGGCCGATTAATCCAATTCTTTCCCTCAAAATGAAAGAAGAATTAAAAAAGTTAAGGGATGGACGGATAATACAACCAACAATATATTCTTCATGGGTGGAAAAATTGGTGCCAGTTAGAAAGAAAAATGGAGATAAAAGGCTATGTGTGGATTTTAGAAACTTAAATAAGGCCTCAATTAAAGATAATGATCCATTACCTAATATGGATAACATGTTACAATTAGTCACTGGGTCTGAGTTGTTGTCCACATTAGATGGATTCTTAGGGTATAACCAAGTGGTTGTAAAGTAATCAGAAAGAATCAAAACTACTTTCACCACTCACTGTGGTACTTATGTATATGTGAGAATGTAATTTGGTCTGATGAATGTTGATGCTACCTTTCAAAGAGATATGGATGTTGCATTATGAGGTTATATTAATGATTTTATTGTTGTTTATCAAGATGATGTGACAATATTTTGTAGGAAGAGGAGTGATCACTTGCAACATGTGAATAAGATGTTGATGAGATGTAGAGAATATGAAATCTCATTGAATCATAAAAAGTGCCATTTTGGGGTTCAAAAGGAAAAGTTGTTGGGGAACATTGTGTCAAAAGAAGGGGTCATGGTTGATCCTAAAAGGGTGGAAGCAATTGCTAAAGTTTGTGTCCCAAAAACTAAGAAAGGGATAAAGTCATTATTTGGCCAAATAAATTTCATTAGGAGATTCATTTCTAACTTTTCTGAAATGATATCCCTATTACAAGCATGTTAAAGAAAGACCAGATTATCAAATGGGAGGAAGGAGCTCTCTAAGATTTAACTGGAATTAAAAAAGCATTGAAAAATGCTCCAGTATTGGCAGCCCTTGATTACAAGAAGGATTTTCAGATATTTTCCTTTTCATATGAGAACACTACTGCATCTGTACTATTGTAAAAGGATGAAGAAGGAAATGACATACCTATTTCCTTTTTCAGTAAAGCCTTGCAGGGGGATGAACTGAAGTATACCATCATGGAGAAGCATGGATTTTCTTTGGTGAGAGCAACTAAATTTTTCAGGCCATATATCTTGAGTTATAAAATTTTAGCTTATGTTCCCCACACAATGGTCAAAGACATTTTTTCAGAAATGGGAATTTACAGCAAAATATATCATTGGGTGAACAAGCTACAAGAGTATGATATGGATGTACAAACCACTAAGTTGGTTAGAGGTCTGGGTCTTGCAAAGCTGATGGAAGAAATTAACCTGCAGGTGATGGAATTCAATGAAATTGAGGAAGGAAATATGGATGTCCACGAGAAATTCCATATGGTATAAGGACATAATAGTTTACCTTAAGAATTTGGAGTGTCCAGGCCATCTAAATAAAAATCAAAGAAAGACACTCAAACTAGTCTCACAAAAGTATATCATCACTGATCATGGGTTGGCTTGGAAAAATCTTGAAGGGAATATTTTGAGGTGTATTACAGAGGATAAAGCTCCCAAATTGATTACAGAATTTCATGGGGGAGTGCGTGGAGGCCATTTTGCTGGAAGAGTGATTGTCCACAAGATTTTAAGGGTAGGTTATTGATGGCCTACACTTTTCAAAGATGCATCATTTTTGGTTAGAAAATGTGGAAGTTGTCAGAGGTTCTAAGGGAGGATGAAATCTTTAGGTGATTTACCCTTGCAACAAGTGTCAATAGAAACTCCTTTTAAACAACGAGGCATGAATTTTATTAGAGAGATCTCAGATCCTTCAAGTACAGGGCACAAATGGATACTGGTGGCTACTGATTATTTTACCAAATGGGTTGAGGCTATTCCTACTAAAAACTCATCAAATTGTCATGGATTTTATCATAAATCATATAATTTGTAGGTTCGGCGTACCTGCAAAGATAGGTGTTGACAATGCAATGAGTTTTAGAGCTAAGCCATTGGTAAATATGTGTGAATAATATGGGATAAATCTAACATATGCATCAAACTAAAATCCTCAAGGGAACATTTAAGCTAAATCAAGAAATAAAAATTTACTTAAAATCATTATAAGAACATTGGAGGTTAACAAAAGGGAATGAGGTGAGTAGTTGAAGTTTGCTTTATGGGAAGATAGATTCATTGCCAAAAGATCCACTGGAAAGAGACCATGAAAGAGACCATTTGAATTGGTTTATGGAGTCTAATATAATCTACCCTTACATATGAAATTATCCTCCCATAAGTTCATACAACAACTTGAGGATGAAGAAGTGGATCCCTGTGAAGCTAGGATTAATCAAATAGTTGATTTGGATGAAGAGAGAAGGGAATCTCACCAAAGACACCTGAGGTTCAGAGATAAACTCAATAAATTTTTTGATGATAAATCAAATCCCATGAATTTCAATGTTAGAGACCTTTTCCTATTGTGGGATAGAAGGCATGAAGATAAGGGGAAACATGGTAAATTTGATGCTTTATGGATGGGTACTTATTCCATTGACATAAAAATTGGTGAGCACACATTTTTCCTGAAGGAATTGGATGGAGACTTGCTTGAATTTCCTATTAATAGAAGAAATCTAAAACAATTCTTGGATTGATCCACACAAGGTACGAATCATTGTACAATGTATAGTAATTTTTCTTTATTTTTTGCCTTTTTGTTTTCCTTGTCTACAATGACCAGTTGCCTTGGTTTGTTGGTTTTTTTTTGTGAAGTGAGTTGTTGTTGTTTAAAATAGTGTGTACTTTGAATGTCTCCATAACCCAATGGATTTAAGAACTTGGTCTATTTTATGAATGGTTCTTGTGGCACCCATAGGGGGTTCCCATTCCCAATTCGAAGCCTGTGTTAGTGTTCGAATATATCTCACTCTTTTATCTAGTATATGCCTTCGAAAAATTTATTGTGATTGGTTTTCTCGTATAAAAAATGTGTATTTGAAGATATAGTCATGGTGAAATACATGTAAAAATATCATGTTTAGGGTGTAAATCCTCTTCGAGGAACGTAATAGTCATGTCACCTTTGTAAAATCCATGTCAAAAGATGATCATAAATTGGGTGTAATCTTAAAAAACATCCTTGTATATTATCTTCTGGTCATTGCTACAAATTTCATATTTTTCTCCACCACCCAAAGATACGTGGAATTTTCCCATTAGTTGTGATGTTGCGGGATTAATTTGTAAAGTTACAACAATTACATAATACATACAAAATGAAAACTTAGCCCTAAGGCTCGACGAATATTCCTAGGAATATTTGAAGTCAAAATATGTGAACCAAAAATTTGCTCCACTCCTGAAGAGGTACACATGTTAAAAGATAATTGGAGTGGGGAATCAGGGCCGATGATGTTCTCTTAACATTAAGTCAATAAAAGTGCAAAGTGAAGAAACATTTATGAAACCTTCCAGGGACACATGGCATATTATCAAGCCAAGGTTAGATAAGCAGGGCCTTGGGTGGAATTGGTAAGATTGTGCTTGGTCAGGAAAATAAACAGATATATAAAAAATTCTCATAGCTCCGCTATCTCTAAGAATTGAACACATGTCAAATTCATAATAAAATTCAAAAGGCAGGTGATCAATTCAAATTCATAAACTTGTTTGAGTTTAAAGGTAGTGCAAAATTACAAAAATACTCCCTGAGCCCACATAGCATGGAATTGCTCCACGTGAATTTCCCATATTTAAAAATGGGATGTAGGACGGATGGCCACAATTCAATGCATTTATGAATGCCTCCATTAATGTGTTTTCTTTCACAAATCAAGAAAAAATTGTTTGAAATATTTAAACACTTCAAGATTTTTTATTATTGCATATAAAGATTTGGATACTCTTGGTATCATAATTTTCAGAGGAACAAAGTGAAATCATTTTAAAAAAATCTATTGGGAGCTGATGGTTTGAAAATATAGGAAGAAAAGGTGAGTTAAATAGATATTTTCACAAGAAATCTGTAAGGATTGTATTACTCTCGTATTTTCATTGTCTTTTACTCCAAATTCTCGAAGTAATTGAAAGTAAAATCTAGGTCATAAAAGAAGAAGACATTGTTGTTAGGTTTTCATGTCACACCCAGAATTACCAGTGATTTGGATAAGATTACAGATATAGATTTAAATAATACTGGTTTGAATGAATTCTTGAAAAGATTGAACAACCAAAACAAAAGTGAACTCAAGGAAGCAATCAAGGCTAGTAACATTGTCTCATCTAGTGTTATACCTCCCCTTTTTCATTACCCTGAATTGGTGAGGATTTGTGCTATGAACTATAATCCAGAAAAGAGAGAAGTGTTAGATTGGAGTGGTGAAGCAATATTGACTTTAACACCCAAGGCCTTTAGGATAATGCTAAACTTACCAGTAATTAAAACTATGATAACCCTAGGTGTTGAATTATACCTTAAAGACTATGAAGCCAAGAAGAGAGACTATGCTAAACTTATAAACATTAAATGGATGTTAGCAGATAATAAGGTAACCACCATAATTCACAAGAAATTGGTTAGGGTACAGTTTTTGGAAGAAGCGAAAGATGTAGTTTTGTTTCTAAGTAGGATGGCCAGTTTGAAAACAATAAAATAATTCAAAGAATGGATTTTCCCATATATCTGGATTATTTTAGAAAGGAAAGGGATCATTTGTTGGGAAACCCTTATTGCTGATTCAATTCATAGTCATCTTCTAGCATTGGATACAAAGATCTAGTTGGGTGATGTTGGGGAGTTTAAGTTTTACATGTTGATATATCTAATTTACAATATTGCAGGCCATAGGCATTTCCCTAGCCTTATACCACATACGCATTTCAAAAAACATAATGTGCATGAAATTTATCCCCAATTACAATTGAGTAATTGGAAGGGAAATGTAAGATTGGTGAATAATAAATTTTTTGCACCTATCATATGCTTGTTCAAACCTAAATGGGAGAAGTATAGGATATTAGAAGAGGCTAGAAAAAAAATAATGAATTTTGGTTGTTTCTTTATTCAGTATAGAAAATTCACTTACATAAGAGCTAGTGGATTTGAAGGATAACCTTGCAAATTACCAATGTATTTAGATGACTTTATGTGTGTGGACAAGATAGTTGACACCCGTTCATAAGATGATCCTTGGAATACATAAGACAAAAATCAAATTTTGCATTAGGATTGGAAGTTATTACTGCCCTTCCATTAAAATATAGACTGATGGAGGAAGAAATAGAAAGGTTTGATATGGAAAATTTTGAGGCAAGGTCTAGCTATGATATTAGGTGGGTGGTAAATACTTTTGAAAATTTCTTTGAGCATGAGCCTCACTTTGAGGACTACTGGGTGAATTGCAGGGATGAGGAAGAGGTCAGACTTAGGTATTTCTTGAGAATGACCCTCACACAAATTATTGATTTCAAAATTGTTGTGGTACCTCATGGAATTTTAGATGACCAACAAGTTGTGAGTCAATTTTATATAGACCAAGGAATAATAGGCTAAAAAATGACCCCCATGAAGTGGGATGAGGAAGAATATGATGATTAGTATGGTAGGATGTTTCATGTAATGGGAAGAGCTTTGACTTGGTTGAAGAAAAAAGAAAATTGATTTATCCATTTAGAATACAAGAGTGCTCAGTAAGTTAAGAGAATTAGGGATTTTGAAGGAAGATCTTCCCCTTTTGAAGGAGGGAGATGATAAGATGGATCTGTACGTACCAAAAAATGTAGGTACTGTACTACTGAAAAGATGTTACAGAAACCCCAATGATGATTTAGATCTCTTCCCAAGGTGTTCAGAATCCAGAAAAGCTTGCCAAGTATAAATTTGCATCCTAGAAAGCCTTGTCTAGCTTTTGCATGTTTTGTTCTAACCTCTGCCCCCCTTTTCCTTGAATTTCATCTTTAAGTTACAGAACCACTACCATGCCTAGGTGGCGGTCCCATGACCACCACCCTGGATAGGGTGGTAGTCCTGTAACCACCTCCCTGCATAGGGTGGCGGTCCTGTGCACATTTTCCAGAATGTTCTAACGATATCGTCAAACGTAAAAATTCAAATTTCACCCTCATTTATTAACCACTAAAGCTTGCATTTATGTTTTGGCCACCTGGTAAATAGTGATTTCTCTTTGTTTAATAATAGAAGAGTTCAATTTAGAATTACCCTCTGGTAAATCCAAATGCTATAAATACCCAACTTGTTCACAAGAAAATGGCCCCTGTCCTTCCATGTTTGATTATTTAGTGTGTTTTGAAGTTCTTCCATGAGTTTCAATAGATTTAGATTTTGCATGAATTCTCAACCTCTCCTTTCTGTTATAGAGATCATTTGATCTTCTTTCTTTCATTTTTACTCCATTGCTGTTCACACAGTCAGCTTAGTATAAGGTAGTTCTAGTTCTAGATTAAAATCCATTTGATAATCTTAGAGTTACAGGTTTTGTTTTGTCACAAAAGATAGATCCCAGAATTCTTGGTATATTTGCATTGTATCCCCGCAATAAATCTTGCTACGAATTGCATAGTCAAGCTCTGTTCACTTGCACTATCTCTCTCTTACTTGCATTGTATTCATTCTATATCCAAAGATGCCATTGTTCGAGTATCTTCTTCTGCTGACGCTATCACATTCATACTTTTCTAGATTCACAAGAACACGAAGGAACGAGGAGATCACACTGAGGGGACAAGACCCGACACAACTAGATTTACCGTTGTTCTGTAAACTCTAGGTTTGAGCTATCAAAGTTGTTGTTATAATATATCAAATAGAGTAGCAAATCATTTTATTTTAGTTAAAGTTAACTTTCAATATTGCCAGGGAAGCTATGGGGAATGATAGTTTATGAGAAACTATGATTCATTTCTCACATCTGAGGTAGGATTGGAAGTATTTTGATTAAACTAGTTATTTATTTAAATATTTAGGATAAATTCACAACTGCACAGGAAAATAGCTATACCAGGCTAACTTGCTTGTTTTAATTTCGTCATTAGACTAATTGTCCATTATCTGAATACATTAGAATAACTGCTCTTTTAATTTCGTTCAAATGCACATCATTGAAAATACAAAAAAAAAAGGAATATAAGCATAGTGTAGATATATCTTTCATAGTTAATTTACTTGTTTCAGTTAAAGTTGAATCATCTTTTGCATGACAAATACGGGACCCAAAGAGCCCAGAGAATACGTATTCGAACTAGTAGTACCTCAACCAAATATCTTCACAATGTTAACAGATATAGATCAAGGGCTTAGGATTCAGGTCTTTCAAATGACAATAAACCCACAAGAAATTAGTGAATAATTGAGGTAATTGAATATTGAAGACGAAAAAGCATACACATTCTGGTCGAATCAACCCAACTATAGATTGCCTTGATAGGATATCTGTATGACCATACAAGAACGAGAAAGAGAACAAATATTTGGCTGTGATCCATTAGTTCCGTAGTCAGATGCAGGAGACCTTATCATTGACATAGACACGGGGTTACGTATACAAGTTTCCAAAACACTCGTAAGGTATTATGAGAAGATCGCATAACTCTTGGTATTAAATATAGAAGCTGAAAAGGCTTATGACCATTGGATAGTCGAAAGAAGAGATTGATTCTTCACATGACTCTAATAGGTCCACATCAACCACGAACTCATGGTTGTGATCCCTAGGTCCCGCAACCCAATGGGCTTGCAAGTTAGTTAAGTATTGACACCGGTTTATGAATTTTGGTATTTAGATCCTCACCACTCTTGCCAAATATCATAATGCAATTTTCCGTATTAAACATAAAAGCCAATCAATCCAACATTTTCTGGGCTAGACCAAAAAACCACCCATAGTTTATTATAAATCCACTACACCTCTCATTACCATTTTCCATGACCTTATCTGGGAATATACACGAAGCACCTACAGGTCATTTTCCATGTATCCAACATCCAATAGATAGGATCTCGATAGATCTCAACATAGATTGGAGCCTCCAAACAACTATTATATCTAAATGATCCATTACACCAATTCAGGTTAGGAGAGCCTTTTTTGCCTTAGATTCACAGATTCCATTATTGTGTGTTGAGGATATAAGATTACCCAACTAGTTTGTCTATATCCATATATATTCCATTCCCACTAGCTGTCTCGGCACAACCTCAGGAGGTCGGGTATGAAGAAGAGCTACTTTTAGATTCTCATGCTCGCATGTCACTTTTCTATCGTACAAAATCGGTGAACCCAACGTGACATAAACAACAGTTCCCCTTTTATTTTTTCCATCCACCTTCGCTCTTTCCCATTATTCTGTGGGTATTTATATACCCCTCGAATATGTTGGGATATGATGCATATGGCAAACCTCTCTCAAGTCTCGAAGTGCATTACGGTCAAAAATAGACAACCGTCACCCTCACTTTTTGCATGGGATGACAACTATTCAAGTAACTACTTGTCATCAAAAACTCCTCCTCAAAGAACTAGCTCTATTTCTTCATTCTGAATTGAGGAGTTGGATCAACTCACAAAAACGCAACAACCAGAGCCCTCAGAATCTAACAATATGACGTTTACTAGAGAGTCCATTTCATCTCCTCGGGTTTTGTTCAGACCAAAAATCAGTAAACAGTCAGATCCACTCCCATTTTTGGATGAGGAGTATTTAGCGCACTACACTAGAAGTGAACAATGCTTCCAAAACATGTACCCACCTATAGGAAGTTTGTAAACACAACCCGATACCCTGCTCCAAGAAAACACCCCCATTCCTCCACTTATGGGAAATACTCTCGGTGAAGCTTGGCAGGGTAATGATCAATTCATAGTAGGGTACCATACCCCTTTACAACCTCAAGGTGTAAAAAAACCACCATTAAGGAAAAACACTGCGTCTTCACCAATCGAGGTCATCTCAGCCTTAGTTGAGAAGGTTAGAGGATTAGAACTTGCTCGAGAAAATCAAAATTCATATTTCAGGAAAGCAGGAATCCCCAACCCTCCGCATCATCCCAGCCAAGTTGACCTTCTCACAGGAACAGACATGTTAGGTATGCCTCCTCAACATTCATATAGCTATCCACAACAAACACCAACTAGAACCACATTTTCAAACACCACTCCAGTTGAAAGTATGATACCTCCCGGCTTAGCACCAAACAACCCATACCAGAGCAATGCTCCTCCCTACTTTAACATTTATTCAAAATCACCATAGGGAGACATGTTCTCCCCTCCCAGGATGTTCACTCAACCACAGGGATTTCCTTATGTCCCTACGAATACATATGCTATGCCATATCAACAACCCATTCCACCTCCACCCCCTCAGTAGGCACCATCGATGGTCAAAACCTATGTGGTAGGGATTTACTCAGAATATTTAAAAGAGCCTCTAGATTTCACCATATGAAGTGTCATGCTTCTAATACCCCTTCCTGATTTACCTGAATACAAAGGGGAGGGAGATCTGAATGCACATATCAAATCCTATGTCACGGCCATTTGAGAATTTCTCCCTTGGGATGCGGTTGCTAAGATATTTCCTAAAACGTTAGAGGGTATTGCCCTTGATTGGTATTACAGAATACCTGAAGCCTTGATACAATCATTCAAACAACTTGTGTCATATTTTATCAAAGCTTTTGACATGAACAACTTGTTAAGGACATGGATCAGGGAATTCCTTCACATTAAATAAGAGCACAATGAATCTGGCGCTCATTTTATCCAAAGATGGAATATAGTCCTCTACTCATCAGCAAGTGCTCCAAACATGGATCAAATGGAACTATGCGATTTATTCCTTCATTCTCTCAATAGAGAGATAAAGGAAGAATTCCAAAAGTTCCCGCTAAGGACTTATGATGAAGTACTCGAGAGTGTTCTCCAAATAGATCAGGTGGAAATAGATAGTGGTCGTAAGACATATGGAACAAACAGGAAATTAATCACTCCCAATCAAAACACTATGACATATCCCAGTGCTGGGAATACCAATCAAGGACCCAAGATCCTTAAAAAAACTGCGGTGTTACAACAAATAGAGTTACAGACGAAGTTAAAATGGAAAATGTCGTAAACATTTTGCCACCCATTAACAATCAACGAAATAACAACTTTACTCCAACGATCAACGTGATGGATTTTAATTGTCCATCACAAAAACAACAACAATAATAATGGAAAATCCAGACACAAGGTCTAAATCGAAACCCAACTAGATATCATAGTCAAAAACAAAGGAAACAACCTCAAAATCTTAACTCTAACAACCAACAACCTGTTGGTCTGAAAAACTGTCGGTTAGGTAGGTCATGGGGAAACAGGCCAACAGTGTGCAGGGCATAGTCCCTCTTTGAGACAACAAAGTGAAACTGATTTATTGCTAATCTATCAAGCAAGAATCTATGCAAATCTACACTATTCTAACTTCAGGGGGTTTGGGATCTCATCCCAGTAGAGGTAGTTCCAACAACAAATAGAAAGGAAGGAAGGAATGGAGGAGGGTAGATCTGAAGGAAGAAAAGAAAAGAATTCCAAGATAGAAAGGTCAGAAGGTTTATGCTTTGGGCTGGTAGTAAACAGAGTCAAACTTACTTGCATAAACGTTTAAAGCAATATTGATGAACATATTCCGATAATAGGAATGAATCCAACAGAATAAAAACATAGATCTAACTTAAGAAATATTTGATGCAAATAACACATACATTGAGCACAAAGTCTGAACATATATATTAATATTTCTTCTGTTACAAGAAAACACAAAGTATTTCTCTCCTCACTTCTCTTTTCATACAAAAAATGTCCACCTGGAATACAACAAGTATTCCAGTATTTATAGAAGGAGAAGAGGAAAGAAGACAAAAACAAACCAACCACTATTTACAAAATATCTAAAAAGTCAAAAGTTGACTTTGGGCAAGTTTTTGGATGCCAACATCCCATGGCACAACATGGATGATGTCATCATAAATGCTGACATGCTTTTTAAATATTTTTACAAAAATGATCAAAGCGTACACAAGAGGATAAACTACTCCTCATCATCCCTTTGCTTAAACTTAGTGTCTTGCTTCTGATTAGGAGAGTTGATGTGACATTGTGCTTGATATTCCATAAACTTGTTGATCATTTCCTGGAGTTGATCATGATCTGGACCTTTGTCTCATTCTTGAGCTTGTCAAGTAACCCGAAAAACTCCTTCGCATGCATCGATCAAGAAGCCAATAAAATCACGATAGGCTAAGAGGTTAATGATTGACTCTCGGTCGAAAGTGACCTCTGGTGCCAAACCTTGAGTGACTATAGCCTTGAAGCACTGAAATGTATCGTCTGCTTCCCTTAAGGTGAACGATTCACTGAGCATCCTTGGAGACATCTTTGTAACTATCTGCTCCATGTTGTATCATGCATCTAGGGCTTCATCCTTGATTTTATCTATCTTCTTCAGGATATATTCCATTTGATCAACCCAGTAATCTAATGAAACGAGAGCTTTATTATGTTCCCGCAGGTGATTGATGATGCCGACCTTTAATAGGTCGTCAGCTGAGAAGTTAGCAATTGCTTGGAATGTTTCATGTTGCGACCTAGCATTATCCAACTCCTCGGAGAGGGAACCTACTAATGCTTGTAGCTCCTTATTTGCTTGATCTATATCCTGGTAGAGCATTGTGAATTTCTTAATCATTTCCTCACTATCTTTAAGGATTTACTCAATCTAGGAAGATATTTCTGCATCTTGTTTGCAAATATTAGCATAATCATTTATTTTATCCTGACTGATAACTTCCACAGGTTCAGCGATAGTCATAGGAGGAGCGTTTCCCATTTTCTGCAATGCTCGGAGGAGATGTTTGTTTTGTTCCTTGAGTAGTCTTTTCTCCTCTTTTTCTTCCTGAAGCTTCTTGCAAAGAGCATCTACTGCAGACAAGGCTTCTCTTTGTAGGCTTTCAGATGAGGTCCACATTGTGACTTGAGTCACTGTGAAGTCTGTGGGAGACAGATCCTTCTTTTCTTTGGTGGGATCCAGGTAAGCAATATCCACGACCCTCTCCCCTGAAGTTCTCTTAGAAAAGTGAGTTATCACTTTCTGCTTCTTAGGTCCTTTCTTCGGAATGATAAAGAAGTCCATGGGTGTGATGGGAACCTTTCTCTTATGTTGACTTAGGTGGTCAGAAATCCAACTAGGACTTATGGGAGTAGGAGTAGAGGAAATAGAAGAAGAAACAAGAGTGAAAGGGGAAGCAACTACAGAGGCCTTAGGGAAGTATGTTGAAATAGTTGGTGGTGACATTGATAAGGAGTCCAATGTGCTGCTACTTGTGGGGCCTAGATTTACTATAGGAGAAGAGAAGGACATGGAAATGGAAGGGATCTACAATTGGATGGAGGGAACACTGGGCGACAGATCCGTGAGAGGTGAGAAGATGAAAGAGGTGGGAGATAGAAGGGAGGAAGGAAGGGTAGAAGACACATCCATAGGAATAGATGCTTGAATGACAGGAGGAGGAGAAGAAATCGAAGAAGGGATTACGCCCATGCCCTCACCTACAACTTGCGATGGCATGTTATAGGAGAAAAAAAATGGTTTATTATGGATATTAATGGTGATAATATTTATGGGTGGTAGGTTGTCTTCATCTATGGAAGATCCAATTTACTTGATTCTCCCTCCAAGTTGATCTTTTCCAAATTTTTGCTTCTACCTTCCTTAGTTCTCTAGCATGGATGCCTTAGGTGACACATTCAAAATCACTCTTCCCCTTAGAAACATTTTCTTCTAAGAACTCTACTAGGGAAGAATCCAAATTGTCTACACCTTGAGTCTTCACATCCTCCCTCAAAAGGCATTAGTTGCATTCTAATCCTAAGGGCAAGGGAAACTCCAAATGGTAAGACTGGAATTCACACCTTGTCTATCTTAAAATGCTCCTTAGGTAACCCCTAAAGAAAAACAATCTCTTCCCGTACCCAAAGAGTCGTACTAAATCCCAGAATAAGTCTAAGTCGTTCATGCTCTTTTTGTGGACTCCAGTAATACATGAAGAACACCACATCATTATCCAGCGAATTCAGTGCCTTACGACTAGTGCCCTAGTCAAGAAACATCAAAATTTCTATCACCAAGTATTACCTCCTTCTAATCAATGCATGGCAAAGCACAAGTAATGTCTTTTGGAAGATCTTAGTCACCACTTGTAGACAGTTAGGTTATAGATTCATGTGTGGTTCTCATCAGGAAAACATTCTTCCAAGGAATAATAAAGTTTCTCTAAGTGTTTATGTTCTCGACTTCCAATTATTGACGTTGGAAACTAACTTCCTTTCTTTCTGAAGAGGGGAAAGCTGATAGACAACTTGATGGTGTTGTTATCTAACCTGCATCTATATGATCCTAACATCACTACATGAATTTGCTTTGTTGTATATCAAATTCATCATTCCAGCTCAAGGGGAAAACTAAGGAGATAATTATAATAGCCAGATGGGGCAGGTAAGTAAGAACAATTTGTTGGAGCTCTTGATTTAATTATTGCCCATGGTATTGTTGATCATAGTAATCGACTATATTAGGTGGCTTTGAGGGTTTTGATGACACTTCTTCTATAAGAACATACAATGGTTGATAAAGCAGATTCAAGGATGAGCTTAAGCTTTGGCATGAAAGATTTGGACATCTTACTTACAGATATTTAACTAAGATCACACAACACATATGGTATGATTACCGCTGGTCATTATTCCTCTGAGTTTCTAGTCTTATAGGGTATTTGCTCTGACTGTGCATGTAAAGATATTGGACATACAGGGAAGATCCATTTAGGGGGGAATTCGATCCAAGAGATAATTCAAGAGGCAAATCCACTTAAGCATGTAAAGCGTAGTGCCTTGATGGATTTTTTCTATCCCCTGAATTCATATGGAGCTAAGTATGTCATCTTGATGTTTATTGAATGAACTCCTGGCTTGAGAAGAGTACTTGGGTAATTTAGAACTTGCTCTTCAAGTAACTTGGAAGTGAAATTCAAAGTTTCACACTCTGATCTGTCTTCTAAGGCTTGACGGTCGATAAACAATATGTCTAGTTGCATAAAGAACCTTCATAAATGATAATGGGGGGAGTACTTCAGCAATGAATTTTCTAGATTTCTTGGCAACTTGCAGGAGCATCGTGTTCACCAACATTTTGTTCCTCATACTCCAGTTGACAGTAATGGATGGTTAGCAGATGACATTCTGGTGAAAACTTTGACAATATAAATTGTAAATTCCTAGACAAAAATATATGATGTTATTCTAGAGATATACCTCCTATCTATTGGGCATTTTAAGCAGTTAATTGTGCTAACTCAGAATTCATGAATCACACGACCAGCACTGAGCACTTGAGTCTTTGACTCCAGAGGAAGCTTAGTCCAACACTAAGCCAGATTTCTCATTGGTTCAATTCTTTGGGAGCAAAACTTGGGCCTTTGTGCAACTAAAGAAGGTGATAATGACAAGCTTTGGATAAGAATATTAAACTCTTGATCTTTGTAAGGTAGCAAGGTGAGGACACTAAGTCAGCAGATCATCTTTTGAGATCCTGATACTACATGTCATTCTTTGTGGAACCAGAGGATGAAAAATTCTAGCGGCGAATATTCGTAATATGGCGAAAATCTTCATTTTAGGGCACAAGTTAGCTTAAGAAGAAGTGAATAAATTCGGAACCAAAAGGAAGGAAGTGCTGTTCGTCCTAGCTAGGCATGACATAGTATATTTTTTTGGGGAGTCGGTCTTCGCACTTCATTTGGAAAACATCTCCTATAAAAACCTAGGGTTGATTCATTGGGTCAGTATACATGTGCAAGTAGCTTACCAAATGTTATTTTCAATACTGTGAGGTTTGAACTCGCATACCCTTGAGCACCAGAGATTCATATCTACTTTTAGCCTGTAGGAAGTAGTTGACACGCGTACATATATGCAGTGTTGACGCGCGACAACTCTTAGGCTATTGTATGACGAGGATGACAAGATGTTGTACTGACGCGCGACTTTAGATCTCATACGTGACGCGCGACTATAGAGCTTTTGAGGATTTCTTTGACACAGAGCTGTAAGCCTTTGATTATATTTGGACAGAGGAAGTTTTGACGTTTGAATACTTAATGCAAAGAAGTGCACGCGCGATATAGGAAGTGTTGACACACGACAGAGGATAGTTGTTGACATGCAACTAATTCGTAGTGTGTGACGCGCGACAGTATATTATTTCCGTGGACGCGCGACAAGATCTTTTCAGACAATCTGGACAAAGTCGCTACTTGTGTAATCTTTTACTGTTTCACGTTGAGGAAATCTATTTGAATCCCCTCTGTTACTCAATTTTTTTACTCAGGTTGTCATAGTTATTGAAAAGATATTATTAGGAGATAACCTAAAATGTAAGTAATTTTTTCTCAGACAGTATCACTCTATGTAAGTATGAAGGTAAACTCTACGGATACAGATATCCATAATACCAATCATATAGATGCACTCACCACTTTTATACATTTCAGATATACTGACTGTGTGGAACTTATTATCTGAGATCAATTAGACATGCTTTCTGCACAGTATTTAAGTCAAACAAATGAAACCCTACGATCTTATGCTAGATCTTGAAGATAAAATGTCACCAAGTTTAGGGTGCAACTAGGAAGTTGGCCTTCTTTGGAGGTTCATCCCAAGGTCTACAAGGTCACACAGCAAAATGGAAGGGGTGTTACCATGTCAACAATCAAACTCCGGTCTAAGAAAGAGGAAACCAGGTGCAAAATGTCGATATTGTTAGACCAGGAGAAATTTGGTAAATCCCATTGGGACCATCTATTGAATGTATGAGGGGTGAATCCTCTTAACATAGGCAGAAATTAGGTTAGGAGATGTAACCGACCTGTATCACATCTTTGGAACAATTAAGATTTGGTGTATTAGTTTATCTGAAGAATTCATACCCCTTAATATATTGTTTTTACAAATCTACCCCGGAAGTCATCAATATATTTTACGTCATGACATGTCCTATTCCTCCTAGGAGAAGAAAAGTTGAAGCTTTCCTAGTCAAAAATAGATGAAGAGGTCAGCTCGACACTTCCTCGTTGGAAGGTTCCCATCCACCAGATGAGAAAATGAGGGCACTTTTCACTATGGTCAGCATTATGAGATCAAGGCCTTCGACACTACTCTTCTCCGTCTATATGTCGAACATTGACTCTTGCACTAGCTCAATGTGATGTTACACTCGGAGTTGTGCTCAAGATTTTTCCTTGGAAACTGGCTACAGATGGTAGATACCGATGCTCTTCGGTTCTCTCCCATGCGAATACGTCTCTATGCTGGCTTGCATCTGTGTAGCTAACAATCTCACTGAGGCAAATGACTCTGCATGCTCTCAATTATTTTTATTTCCTCTATGGGAAAATCACTTCAATGGTTTCATGGGTTGTTCGCGTCCACTGTACACAACTATGATGAGCAAATTTGATGAAGCTTTGGAAATGAAGTTTGAGGCTTAGAGTCTCATTACTCATTCCGATATGGAACACTGATTCAACCACCATAATTCCAGATGATCTCCTCAAGATCTTCATTGTACGATGCACTTGCTAATGTATTGCATGATTTGCGAAAAATAGCTTGAGAAAATATTCGGTTAATATGGCGAAAATTTCATTTTAGGAAAATTTGAAAAGGTGAATTATTCGGAGTGGGTCGGTGTCCTGTTTGCCTAAAATATATAGTATATTTTTTTTAGGGGGTCGGCTTCGCCTTCATTTGAAAACATCTCCTATAAAAACCTAGGTGATTCACCGCGTAGTATACCTCAAGTAGCTTACCAAATTACCAATACTGTGAAATTTGAACTCGCATACCCTTGAGCACCAGAGATTCATATTACTGTTAGCCTGTGATTGTTGACGCGCGACAAGAGCTATACTGACGCGCGACAGGAGCTGTACTGACGTGCGACAGGAGCTGTACTGACGCGCGACAGGAGCTGTACTGACGCGACAAGAGCTGTACTGACGCGTGAAAAAGGTGTTCTGACGCGCGACCAAGGAAGTGTTGACGCGTGACTTGGGAAAAGAAGTGACGCGCAACAGAGGAAGTATTGACGCGTGACTTGGGCAGTGTTGACGCGCGACAGTATATTAAGAGAGTGGATGCGTGACCTCAGACAGTGGACGCGCGACAAGACCTCAGACTGGACAGAGTCGCTACTTGGTTCTTTTGCTGACGCATGACTCTTTTCAGAATAATGGAAGGTGCCAGCTCAAAGAATACGAATAACCTAAAAGTAAGTAAGAAATCTCAGAAATCACTCTTCAAGTATTTTGGAAACTCTGCGGATACAGATATTGTAAATACCAATCATATAGATGCCACCACAGAGAATCAGAATACTGACTGTGTGGAAGGAATTATTGAGGTGGACATGCATTCTGCACAGTATCAAAGTCAAACAAATGAAACCTACGATAATATGCCAGATCTTGAAGATATTGTTCCTGTTGGGGTGCAACCAGAAGTGCAGCTAGATATCACAGATACAAACACTCAGCAAAATGGAAGACAGAAATCAAAATCAAACTCCGGTCCAAGAAAGAGGAAACCAGGTGATTGTGATATTGCTCAAAATTCTACTCAAAAAAGTAAAGCATTAAAAACGAACAAGAATATGTGGACCATTGGCAGGACATACAAGTTTGATTGGGCAGCTAAATTTCTGTTTATTGAACCTGTACAATCATCTAATTCTGAAGAAATCCCATCTGAATGTACATGTAAAATATGTACGTGGAAATTGGGAAAGCAACAAAAAATGCAACTGAAGCTGGACACTATAGAAAAACATTGTGGAAAACAATATTTAACTGTAACAGGGGCGGATGGCCAGAAAATCAAAACACATAGGTGGAAAACTGAAAAAGAATGCATGCATGTTAGATACGCAGCGGAATATGAGGCAGAGTAGAAAAAACACAGACATCTGTTGGAAAAGGGAGGAACGATCACATCGCATATTGGTAAGATGAAAGAAACAAATCTACATGCAAAATTCATACAATTCTCTACTCTTTTTCAAATACTTAAAAAAGGAAGAGCGATTTCAGATTTCCTCGATTTCAAAGTTTTGTATCAATTTAACGGAATGCTGAATGTACCTCAGTCTCATTGGTCTGAGAGTAGTGGATGGGAAATGGCAAAATGCCTCTCGATGATAGAGAAGGAAGATTTGAAAGAGAATGTAAAAAAAGCAAACTTTATCTCTCTTTCAATTGATGAAGTGACAGCAGTCGACAACACCGCATGGGTATGTATCCACATCTATACTTTAGAAAATCATATAAGGACACCTCATCTGTTGGGTGTTATGAAAATGGTTGAAAACTGCAATGCCGAAAACCTATATAAAATAGTTGTTTCTCATTTGAAAGATGTTGCTGGTATGACTGATTATGAAATTGCTACGAAGTTGGTATGCATTGGAGCAGATGGTGCATCTGTCATGCAGGGTCACCGAACAGGGCTCTGTGTTAGATTACAAACAACAGTGGCCCCATATATGCTACCAATTCACTGTATGGCTCACAGAATGAATTTAGCGTATAAAATGGTAAGCAACCACGAAAATGTTGCTAAATTAGAAGACCTTATAAGAGAACTTCATGCCTATATGTCAAGCAGCCCAAAGCGTTTTCTCGAGTTCCAAAAATTTGCAATTGGAATTACAGATGGCAAAAAACTTCTAAAGGATGTGGAGACTAGATGGATCTCTTTGTATGAACCTGCATGCAGAGTTCGTGAGGAGTATCCTTCATTGGTTGGTTTCATGCACAAATACCGTCATGAAGTTGATAGGGCGAGGGACTTGTTGTTCCGTTTAACTGATTTGGAGACATTGCTTACATTGGTTGGTATTCTTCCAATGTTAAAGGAGATCAATACACTGATGAAGCATGCACAGGGCAGATTAATCTATATTGTGGATTTTATACGGATGAGGAAAATGGTATGTCAAAGTCTTGATATATTGTACTGTTCCAATGATAGTTTTGATGCACCTGTTTTTGAAAATTGGAGAGATTTATTAGATCTTAAAAATCCTAACACCTTTTTGAGATTTAATATCCACGATCACCTCTGCATCACTGTTAATGGGAGGGAAATACCTGTGCACATTTTGCAAAAACGTCAAGCTATTACAGGATCGGAACGAGAAGATGTTCCCGTGACACGTAATTTGTTTGAGTCTATTATAGTTGAAACAAGAATAAAGCTTAAAAAAATTTCAGAAACCTTGTCATCAGAAATTAGGGAACGTTTCTGTAAAGATAAAATTCTGGAAGCCATGGGTGTGATGAATCCTAATTTTTGGAATACTGAAGGTGGCCGTGCAGACTTTGTCAGTAAGCATTTCCATAAATCAATGGGTACAATAATGGAACAATTTACAAAGACGTCAGAGCTCAAGGGTGTGGAAATCAAAGGTATACTGAATGCCGATTTATTAAAGTCTCAGTCAACAAATTTTGCAACAACAATGAGGAACCAATATAAGAATTTAGATCAACCTTCTGAAAGTGGAGCTATTACAAGGCTGTGGCGAGGAATCTATCAAAGTTCTATTTTACAAGAAGATATCAGTGAATACTTCAGATTATATGAGTTATGCCAAACAATGATTTTGGGGTCTGTGGAGGATGAAAGGGTTTTCAGTGCATTGTCATTTATAAAATCAAAACTGAGAAACAGGTTGGATAAAAATCTGGAAAGCTGCATGAGGTGTTATGTTTCTCGATACTCCATCGAAACCTTTCCGTTCGACAGAGCAATTGCGCACTGGAATTCCCTTTGCGAAAGAAGAGGTGTGAATAATACAGCTACAAGTACAAATATTCCCAACCTTGAGAGTGTAATTGGCTCTTCATCACATTCTACAGAAGACAACATCGACTTTGATGAAGCTATTGATAATGGATTGTTTCAACTTTAAACAGGTATCTTCTTTATCTATCTTTTATCTTTATCATTAAAGATGTTACAGGTCTATATACTAAAAATGTCAGGCAATTCACCCATCTATCTACTAATACATTTCTCGTGTTGGGTTTTTTTAAAACACAGATCTAGCTCATTACCAGTGGCAATGATGATTTCAACTTTAAGGAGGTATCTTTTTCCCCTTAATCTTATTGTTTGTTACTATTCATTTATTCAGCTCTGGTTATCATTAAAGATGTTACAGGTGTATGTATTTACATTTAGTTAAATACAATATTTTTACTTTTTGAAAATGTGGGTTGACATCCGTCCGAGGAAGCTGTTACTTCTCGGGACTGACAATGTCAGGCAACTCACCCACTTATCTACTAATCCATTTTTTGTGTTGAATTTTTTTTAAGACAAAGATCTAGCACATTACCGGTGATGATTTCAATTTTAAATAGGTATCTTCTTCAACATAATTTTATTGTTTGTTACTATTCATTTTTTCAGCTCTGGTTATCATTAAAGATGTTACAGGTGTATGTATTTACATTTAGTTAAATACAACATTTTTACTTTTTGAAAACGTGGGTTGACATCCGTCTGAGGAAGCTGTTACTTCTCGGGACTGACAATGTCAGGCAACTCACCCATCTATCTACTAATCCATTTTTTGTGTTGAATTTTTTTTAAGACAAAGATCTAGCACATTACCGGTGATGATTTCAATTTTAAATAGGTATCTTCTTCAACATAATCTTATCGATTGTTACTTTACATTTTTTCAGCTCTTGTTATCATTAAAGACGTTACAAGTCTAATTCTATATATTTACATTTATTTAAAGATATTGTTGGTCTATATATTTAAAGATGTTGCTGGCACTTCTCAGGAGACAGGACTGACAATGTCAGGCAACTCACCCCTATATCATATCATCACCATATCATTATCATATCCTGAGTCCTGACACTACAATTATTATTAATACAATTATTTATCTAATTTTAAATTTATTAAAACAACTTCGTTTTTTAAAATAATTCATAATTATATCATTACAATTCTATCCATTCTAATCATATCGTTACAAGTGTAGAGAATAATTATCTTAAAACAAGTTCAAAAGTCTAGAGGAGAAGAATTACTGTGCTTGATGATAAATCTACGTCCACATTAAATTGATCATCGTCTTTCATCATCATCTATCATTAATTATCAATTATCATCATTCATCATCTACGTCCACATACAATTCATGACAACTCAAGTAAACAAGAAACATACATATAATTCATGATAATCACCATCTAATGCAATTAAAATTAAAGATTGTATATAAATCCATATAATTAAATTCAAAAACCATAGTACATACTCAATTGTAGAAGTTTTCAAATTCAATATTTAAAGTTTCCTCAATAATAAAAGTTTCTAGTTTTCAAAACCCTCTCTTTCTTTATCCAATTCTACTCTGCACTCTTCCCCAACAGCTTCTTCCACTGTGGCTGTACCTCCTTCCCCAAAACAAGAAATCTCCATGCGACAGCAAATTTGGATCAGCTGCAGCGTTCAAACTATCCCGTTGCCAATAATTTTCATAACGACTAATAATCTCATTGATAAGAACCTTAGCCCTTCTCTCCCATTCTATAAGCTGAATCTATCTTTTTTGTGCTTGTCTAGTTGTATGAAATACTCCTTGCCCTCTTTAGAAGTACTTGTGCCAAAACCCTGTATGGTCCAAGCAACAAGTGATACCTAATCAGCAAGTGAACAAAACCAGAACTTGAAAACATATAAAGAGAAAACAAACTAGCATTACTTTGTAGTACTATATGGTCCAGCCAGTTATCGATCCACTCAATGATTCTCTCCAAGCTTCATACTCAGGAATTGTGTAAAAAGATAACACATTTCCATTTTTGTGAGTTGCCTACATCAACATGTGCCAAAATTAGACATGGAGATAAATAACATCTGGAGGCTTAAAAACAAATATAAAGAGTCTCAATACACTCAACAAAATATACAGGGGTAACAGTTACACTGACAATAGGAGTGATAAATTCCACAACAAATGAAGGAATTTTAAGCAGTGATGGCCAGGTATGGTGTATGAAATTGATCAGCAATCCTTTGATGTGGGATCCATCATGGTCCTTTAAGAGACAAAGGACAAGTCAAAGGATCTCACTAGAAAGGATGTGTCAGAATTAAGCAGAAACTAAACAGCGCTATACAAAGATCATGTACCTGGTCTGTCATTATCATCAGATGGCCATATCTTAAAGATTTAATGCTGTCATATATTTTATCTTCCTGTAGACCAAGGATTTTTTTTATATTTACTATCTCTTTATTCTCCATTTGTTGGTGAGTGGTAGCTTCCCTGACATTGAGCAGCTTACCTCTGAGAGGAAACACGCCATAATAATATTGACCAACAATAGATATTCCTGCCACCTGATAGAATAAAGATAACTAAAATAACAAAAAATTAAATTGGAAAGTGATGTCGAAACATGTCACAATACTACCAAATTCAGTATTCACATTTCCCTGATTCAAGGCACAAACACTTACAGCAAGAGCCTTGGCTGAGTCACCCTCTGTTAATATTAAAGTACATTGATCAGAATTCTTCCCCCTTGATTGATTTGCATCATCAAGTTTGGGAACATCAATTAATTTCCCCTTCTTGGTTCCATCAGTTTTCTTAAGATCTTTTTTTTGTTTAAACTTTTCCACTGCACTCATCAGGTCAATCAAAGTTACAAAGCTCATCTTAGACACTAGCATTGCAAAAATTACATGTACTCAGAAATGTTACATATTAGACACCACGCCTTTTATTTATTGACATGGGCTGCAAATGCGAAACAGTGAAAATTACTATAAATTTATAACAGCAAATTGTATCAGAATAAAAAATATGAATTAAAAGGAATTATACTTACAATCAACATGGAAACCGAACGTTGATTCGAGAAAATTCTTTTCTTCCACGAGTGTTGCCTTGGTTGTAACAATTGGTAAATTTTTGAACGAAAGGCCCGTAAACCGATGGATGTCATTTGCTTCGATACTGAATTGAAAAATTCGGCCATCGTTCAGAGTCACATAAAAAATGCCGTCCTCTGAATTGTAGGATGACAGAAAGTAATTCAAAATATCCGGATCTGTTTCGAAATGGGGCATATTAATAGTATGGATGTGAGGGCATAAGGGATTCCTGTAGTTGATCTTGGAAATCGATTGAATTGGATTCTCTTGATTTTTGTTACTGAACTTGGAGTTGGGAAGCATCGAGACCTGCAAAAAATCTAGAGCTGGAAGGTGAAAACGAGAAAATGACCGGTTGAAGGGTATTTATAGGCTAAATTGGGCGTCAATGGCTTCACTTGACGCGCGTCAAAGGTTCTAGCTGACGCGCGACAATAGTCTAAGCGACGCGCGACAATAGGAGTGAGCGATGCGCGTCAAAAGTAGAAAGTGACGCGCGTCAATAGAATCCAGTGACGCGCGTCACTAGGATCAAGTGACGCGCGTCACTAGAAGCCAGTGACGGTCATTAGGTGCCAGTGACGCGTGTCATTAGGAGCCAGTGACGCGCGTCATTAGGTGCCAGTGATGCGCGTCATTAGGTGCCAGTGACGCGCGTCATTAGGAGCCAGTGACGCGCGTCATTAGTTGGCAGTGACGCGCGTCATTAGGAGCCAGTGACGCGCGTCATTAGCGGGCACGTCATGTCAGTCGCGTCGGTCAAGACCATTGACGTTCCATTGACGCGCGTCGGTCAAGACCATTGACGTTCCATTGAGAAAGCCTGAGACTACCAAATAATTGATTTCTTATCCAAAATTTAATGGAATTCGAAGTTTTCACCTCTTTTGCTCTAGAGGAAATTCCCTTCATGTTTGCAATGCAGCCAATTGAGATGAAGCCTTCAAATTTATCAACAAAGAAACAGTGTTTGGTGTGTACTTGATGATGATATAGGGTCTTGTTTGATAAGTTCAAAAAGAAACTTCATGATATATGCTAAGACTGAGTTTGAGATGAGGTACCAGTAAGGGCACTGTTGACAAAATTTACACAATGTTACCTTTTTAAGATGATCCAACCTTGCACAGAGAACTTTATGTTGAGCTGTAAAAAAAATTTCAATATTTGAGACACTTGATTTTATCAATTGTACTTCAAGAAGATCATGATTAATCAATTCAAGGCATAGAAATGGGGGAGCTGCAAAAAAATTGTCTTCAAACATACACTTCAACATTGTATCTTCAGCAAAGGAAAACAAAACAAGGTGGTAGCAGGAATTTTATACTTTGATACTCCTTGCAATGGTCAACCAAGTATTTCATCAGCTCAACAATGATAATTAGAAGAAAGTAAAAACAATTTTCCGTTACACAACAATTTTGATCACTTTACCCTTATTGTATCTTTCAAACCTCATTCTTGTAACTAACATGATATGTAAACAACCTTATTGAGCTATGATCATATGCACCACCTTAAAATTTTGAAAAAAAAAGAGACATATTTTAATTCAACCACTCCAAGAAGCAGTCCTGAAGAGAGAATCTCAAGATGTGAATCCTATACAAGGTGGTAGTCTAAGAAGACATTTCTAAGCGATCGAGTTTTATAAAAACTTGAATAAGTTTAAATACTCATTTCAAAATCTAATTAAATTTGGCATGAAGCACTAAAAGACACTCCTATACACATTTCATGTTTTGGTTAACCATGGGTTTTCCTAAAGATGTTACAGGTCTATATACTAAAAATGTCAGGCAATTCACCCATCTATCTACTAATCCATTACTCGTGTTGGGTTTTTTTAAAACACAGATCTAGCTCATTACCAGTGGCAGTGATGATTTCAACTTTAAGCAGGTATCTTTTTCCCCTTAATCTTATTATTTATTACTATTCATTTTTTCAGCTCTGGTTTTGATTAAAGATGTTACAGATCTATATACTAAAAACGTCAGGCAATTCACGCATCTATCTACTAATCCATTTCTCGTGTTGGGTTTTTTTGAAACACAGATATAGCTCATTACCAGTGGCAGTGATGATTTCAACTTTAAGGAGGAATCTTTTTCCCCTTAATCTTATTGTTTGTTACTATTCATTTTTTTCAGCTCTGGTTATCATTAAAGATGTCTATGTATTTACATTTAGTTAAATACAATATTTTATTTTTTGAAAACGTGGGTTGACATCCGTCCGAGGAAGCTGTTACTTCTCCGGACTGACAATGTCAGGCAACTCACCCATCTATCTACTAATCCATTTTTTGTGTTGAATTTTATTAAGACAAAGATCTAGCACATTACAGGGGATGATTTCAATTTTAAATAGGTATCTTCTTCAACATCATCTTATTGTTTGTTACTTTACATTTTTTCAGCTCTAGTTATCATTTATTTAAAGATATTGTTGGTCTATATATTTAAAGATGTTGCTGCCACTTCTCAGGACTGACAATGTCAGGCAACTCACCCCTCTATCTACAATGTCAGGAAAAACAAAGATCTAGCACGTTACCCTTGATGATTTCACAGCAATCTAATACGCAAGAGGTAAGCTAAACCCTATGATATTTGCAATTATGTTTAATTTCTTACCAGTGATGATTCTTTCTTGATTTCTTAGAATTATATTTAATTTATTTTTTATATGTGGAAAATCCTTTGATATATTTTTTTAACTGCGGGATAAACTATTAAACAATACATTATACTATTATAAATATAAGTCCTGACACTCTTCCTAAAATTCCATGCTTTGTCATAGATCCATCACTTCTTCAGATTTCTCCATGAAGAAATAGATCTATTTTTAGACTTATAATGATCATCCTCTAACACGAAGTTATTCAAACTCAATTCTAATGCTATCTTCCATATCCTATAGTCACCCACCCAAATCTACACTAATCACAACTATTTAAATCAACTTGACAGAGTCTTTATCTAATAAAAATCTACACACATAGTTTGCTATGATCTAGTTTACAACCTTCAATATTTTCTTACACACTCAAAATTATTCCAACTTATAGCCTCCCAGTTCTAATCCACAATTATTCTTCACCCTTATCAAATATTAAAAAATGATAGGATTCTTCAACCTTATATGTTTTACATTAAACTTCAAAGTTCTATATCGAGCTTGACCTATCTTTTAATCACATGGTTATTCCAACTTTGGTTAATCTAGATTCCATAACCTTGACTATTTAGAGCAACTTGTCAATCTACTCTACACAAAACAATATCCATGATAACAAAACCATATCTTTTAAACCATGGTCTTGATTGTTTGCAGCAAAACGTTATTTTCTGACAAATGGTCTTGACCATTTTGGATGTCAAACAACCTCTCTAATGAGAGATTATGCACTTATATAGAGGTGAATCTCTTTAAAATAGAATTTTCCTACACCATAAGTCTATTAAGGAGAAATCCTAAAGATCTGCTTCAAATCTTAGTTGCTATTTTTTCCCAAAAACATAATTTTCAAGATAATTAAAGTCCCACAAGATATTTAGGCACTACATTTTACATTATACACATTAAATTGATCATCGTCTTTCATCATCATCTATCATTAATTATCAGTTATCATCATTCATCATCTACGTCCACATACAATTCATGACAATGCAAGTAAACAAGAAACATACATATAATTCATGATAATCACCATCTAATGCAATTAAAATTAAAGACTATATAAATCCATATTATTAAATTCAAATACCATAGTAGATACTCAATAGTAGAAGTTTTCAAATTCAATATATAAAGTTTCCTCAATAATAAAAGTTTCTAATTTTCAAAACCCTCTTTTTCTTTATACAATTCAACTCTGCTCTCTTCCCCAACGGCTTCTTCCACTGTGGATGTACCTCTTTCCCCAACACCAGAAATAACCCCTGAACTTATAAGATCTTCTGCAGCACTGTCCAGATTTTTTATAATTCTTTCTTCTTGATTTGTTGCATCTCCATGCGACAGCAAATTTGGATCAGAAGCTGCTTTGGCTTTGAATAATATGTCAGGGTCGAGACCATGCTCTTTAATTATCCGCTTTAGTGTATTGTTTTGTTTGTTAACCAAAACAATATTTTGCTTCAAATTTTTTGCTGCGGATAAGCTGTTCTTTGTTGTTTCCAAGTGAACTTGCAAAACCTTCGCCTGACTCTTCAAATTTTCATATTTCAACTGCACAAAAAGAGTAATGTCAATATAAAATATTAATGTAAATTCAAAATTTCAAAATAACAAAAATGATTGTTTAAATGTAATAGTACTTACAACAGCTCTATCTCTTTCGGCATTTGCGATTGATACCAAATCCTTGTCCTTGGACCATTTGTTAAAATATGCCTGGGCCTCGGCACTAATATTTTCCAATTTTTTTAGTGCCTTATCTAAAATGTCGTCTTTATAGTTGTTGTTAAACGTGACAGTCCCACATCTTACTTGGGTAAGTAAGGAATCCATCTTCGCAGGTTGATTCTGGACTGCAGCGTATAAACTATCCCGTTGCCAATAATTTTCATAACGACTAATAATTTCATTGATAAGAACTTTAGCCCTTTTCTCCCATTCTATAAGCTGTTGGATATGAGGAATAATAAACTCACTGATATGGGATTGACAATCATTACCAATTAAGTTCTCCAAAGGAAAACGTGGCAACTGTTCACTATCTGAATCTGATGCAGACGATCTTGCTGGAGAAGAATGGGGGCTTTCACCAAGATCAACTGCTCCTTGTTTCTGCCTTTGGGTGGGCTGATCCTGTTTTTGAAAAAATTAATCAAGATTTAGATAAATAAATTTAAATCAGAATGTAATTCAAAATTGTAAAGCATATTAAAATTGAAATTTGAAGTATACCTGCTGGCCTTGAATCATCTCGCGGGTATCGAAAAAACCAGTTGGGTCATTGCTATCAATGCCCAAATAATCTTCATCTAAATTTATATTGTTCAAAACAGATATGCCCGTTGCACTGGGCAAGCCACCAAGTGATAGAGTTGGAATTCGAAACGAGGAGGCAAGGTTTAGTGTCCCACTAGGGGCCGGAGCAAAAGGCATGCGTTTACCAATGTTCTTTTTCACTGTTCCTCTGGTTGGCATTTTAAAAATTAATGGTTGAGTGGGTGTCGGTGCCGTGGTTTGATCATGACTGACATGTGCTGAAAAGTACAAGAAAAAAATGAAAAATATTAAAACAATTCATAAAGTCAAAACTACGAAATTAAACGTACTATAGAAAAGTTGTACCTTGTTGTCGAGGGGTTGTTTTTCTCGGTGCTACGGGTGGCCTTGTAGGAGTTGTACTCAGTGGCTGTTCAGAAGATATGAATGCATGCGACTGTATGGAGTGAGTTGGGGAAGAAGGTTCCAAAGTCCCTGCAATTCATCAATATTAAATAATGTCAATTCTTTTGGTTAAAATTTAAATTGAAAAATAAATATGCAACTTTGGAATTTGTAAATAATATATGAGAATGTATTACTTCTCTGGCGTTTAACGAGTTCAAACTGTTGAGGGTTTGGAGAGGAGTGAGCTTCCATTTCAGATTGGGAGTCCCCCGAAGCCTCCGCGTGTTGTTGGCCTCTTCCTCTCGATAATTTCTTTTTTCGGGGAAGGGCTTCAAGATATCTTCTCTGCAAAACATTTAAATTTAAGTTTTAATAACTGCACTGTAATGTCAAAAATTGAAATACAATTACAAACTAAATAGTTTATACCTGTTGTTCTTCAAATGGAATTGAGAATTTCTTCAAAGCCTCATCAGAGCAAGTAGGAATTTCTTTATCTTTTAAATTTAAAATTGCCTCATAGTAGAAGCCGAGGAGATAGTTTGTTGAATAAATGAAAGGTTTATCTGAGAGTTTTGAATTTATTATGTCAGTTCTTATTTTTTTGGATAGATATGTGCACCAATCGAATTGTCGTTTTGAGATAGTGGCACAAATGTATGCGATGGCCCAATTTGGTATATCTGTTTGGCGACCCTGCAAAACAATTCTGGCTTGAAAAAATGAAATAAGTGCAGCAAGAAAGTGGTGTGCAATTGATTGTGTATCTACACCACGCCTGGATTTATTGACATGGGCTGCAAATGCGAAACAGTGATAATTACTATAAATTTATAACAAAAATTGTATCAGAATAAAAAACAATAAAAAATATGAATTAAAAGGAATTATACTTACAATCAACATGGAAACCGTACGTTGATTCGAGAAATTTCTTGTCTTCTTCCAGTAGTGTTGCCTTGGTTGTAACAATTGGTAAATTTCTGAAAGGAAGGCCCGTAAACCGATGTATGTCATTTGCTTCAATAGTGAATTGGAACATTTGGCCATCGTTCAGAGTCACATAAAAAATACCGTCCTCTGAATTGTAGCATGACAGAAGGTAATTCAAAATATCCGGATCTGTTTCGAAATGGGGCATATTCACGAGCCCTGTAAATTCACACTCTTCCATCAAAGCTTGATATTCTGAAGACATCTTTAAAGCCGTATGGATGTGAGGGCATAAGGGATTCCTGTAGTTGATCTTCGAAATCGATTGAGTTGGATTCTCTTGATTTTCTTGCTGAACTTGCAATTGGGAAGCATGTGAAGTCGACATTATAGCTGTAATTGCGTCTTTGACGATGATTTAGACCTGCAAAAATTCAAGAACGGGAAAATGAAAACGAGAAAATGAGCGGCACAAGGGTATTTATAAGCTAAATAGGGCGTCACTGGCCCCTGATGACGCGCGTCATTTGCTCCTACTGACAGCGTCACTGTCTCCTATTGACGCGCGTCAGCTCTAACTTTTGTCGCGCGTCATCTAGGACATTTGACGCGCGACACTGGCACCTAGTGACGCGCGACACTGTCCCCTACTGACGCGCGTCACTTCCTCCTATTGTCACGCGTCAATTATTACCTCTGACGCGCGTCAATAGGTTCCAGTGACGCGCGTCATTAGGGTACAGTGTCGCGCGTCAATAGAAGCCAGTGTCACGCGTCAAAGGTCATAGCTGACGTGCGACAACAGTCCTAGCTGACGCGCGTCAATAGGAGACAGTGACGCGCGTCAGTAGGAGAAAATGATGCGCGTCATCAGGGGCCAGTGACGCGCGACAGTAGGAGGCAGTGTCACGCGTCATTAACAGACACTGACGCGCGACAGCAGGTGACAATGTAGCAGCGTCATTACGAACTAGTGTCGCGCCAATGTCGCGCGTCATTACGAACTAGTGTCGCTACCAATGTCGCGCGTCATTACAAACTAGTGTCGCGCCAGTGACGCGCGTCATTACGAACTAGTGTTGTCACACGTCACTGATGGAGCCATGAAAAACCAGGTGAAAATTTTGTTTTTGAATACTGTCAAATTCACCTTTCGCTGAAACTGGTTACGGGGATATTCGCCAGGTATTTTCCACCTTCAATTTTATAGGGGTGTCTTAAAATGTTTAATGGGTTAAAAATCCCAATTTGAGTGGCTAAGGAGAAGTGGATGGTTTGCATATTGATGTGGGTGTAATATCCCACATTTGGTGCCACTTATATTTGGGTAAGGTTTTAACAAACCTTACCCACTCCATTCTTCACATGGAATATTCCACGCATGCGCCTAGCCCCCCTACCACCACTTCATTTCCTCCTCCACGTGGAAGCTTCCACGTATGGCATTTTCCCCCTACCACCGCTTCACTCCTTCCTCCATGTGGTCCTTGAAAAGTTGGTGGTTTAGTAGGTAAGTGGAGGATTATGTGGTTATACTAATGTTTGAACATTATATATATATATATATATATATATATATATGCGTGGCATTTGGAAATAACTATGGCAAATAATTACAAAGTAAAATGTAACTTGGTCCATGTATACTCAGCTAATTAGCTCAATGTTGACCCTTGATAGGAAAATTAATTGATTCGTGGTGGCTTGTGGACCCACCACGTTGGCGATAATACCATAGTCCACATGGCGGAAATAAGATGGGCTCCCCTCCGTAACAAAAGTTGAGCCTCTTGTTCTGACGAGCTATCTTTTTATGACCATTGAAGACCAGAGATCTAAAACCAACAAATGAATCCCTTTTTCTTTTTACCACATGTCACAATGTCATTGGTCCAATATTGACTAGTTGACTAGAGTTGACTTTCCTATTGACCGAACTTTGACTAGACATATCTAGAGCTCCCGATGTCCATTTGTTGCATTCTTATAGTCGATGGAAAGCTCTCGAAATTATCTTCTGCACTGACACCATTTAGAGATGTTTAGGGAACTTTCAAAAATGATCCCCTAATCACAAAGGGATAATTTCAATAATCTCTTCTTCAAAGGAGGTGAAAATCCACATCGAGAAGTAGTCCCCAAAGAAGAGAAAGAAGGAATTGAAGGGATTGATGATGAGGGAGTAATCAAATTGAAAGGGAACAAAATTCCCAAAGGCCTAGTCTCTTTATAAGACCTATTTGATAAACATAGATTCATTCAAGATAAAGAAAAATAATATTCATTCAAGAGAAAGAAAAATAATCTTCTCAGTGCCCAGCTGATTTTGATAAAGAAAACATTGGTACCCCGGAGGAGCCAAGGATGGTCAATATTGGAAAATGTTACTCACCTAAAGAAAAAAGAAGTTTTGTTGCATTACTCAAGAAATACTCAGATTTCTTTTCCTACTCTTATGATGAACTCAAATCCTTGTAGCCAAAGGAAATGCATCACTCAATTCCTTTGAAGCAGGGTGTTAAGCCCTTCAGGCAGAAACAAAGGTTGTACAACCCAAAGATTGTTGATACCATTAAGGAGGAGGTAATGAAGATGCTTAATGCAAGGATCATCTTTCCCATCCACCATTCAACGTGGGTGGCTAACATTATGCCAGTGCGGAAGAAGAATGGTGAAATAAGGATATGTGTAGATTTTCACAACTTGAACCAGGCATCACTGAAGGACAATTATCATCTTCCTATCATGGACCATATCCTGCAAGCAGTCGCTGGATTTGAAATGCTTTCATTACTTGATGGATCTCAGGATATAATCAAATCAAAGTGGCAAAGGAGGATTGCACCAAGACAACCTTTACAACACCTTGGGGCACTTTTGCCTACAACATAATGCATTTTGGCCTAATCAATGCAGGAGCTACATTCCAAAGGGCGATGGATTTGTCCTTCAAAGATCTAAAGCATTACATTGTCATATATCTTGATGATCTCACAATATTTTCAAAGAAGAGGGGATATCATATCTATCACTTAGAATAGGTACTTGCAAGGTTTAGAAAACATGACATATCACTAAATCCAAAAAAGTGAATTTTTGGACTCACAAAAGGTAAGTTATTGGGGCACATTGTGAACAAACATGGAGCACACATTGATCCTGAAATGATTAGATCCATTCAAGCATTAGCCCTTCCCACAAGCAAGAACAGAGTTCATTCATTCTTTGGAAAGGTGAACTTTCTTTTTTATTTTGTGCCTGAGTTTGCTAAGTTGACGAAGCACATCACTTCGATGATGAAACCACAAGAAAAATTCGAATGGAGCAATGAAGGGAAAGCAACATTCGAAGAGATCAAGAAATCCATTTCCAAGGCTCCGAATCTTGTATCTCTAGATTTTAACAAAGAATTCATCATGTATTGTTATGCATAAGAACATACACTCTCTGTCGTTCTCGTTCAGAAAAATGATGAAGGCGTGGAAGCACCTATTGCTGTCATGAGTTTTCCTTTGAAAAATCATGAGCTAAAATATAGCCAATTAGAAAAGCATGCCTATGCAGTGGTCAAGACTGTAAAAAACTTCAGGTATTACATCCTCAATTCCTATACAATGGTGATGGTCCCTGGCAATGCAATCAAGTCCATCTTGACATAGCAGGATCCCAGAGCTAAAAGAGGAAATTGGATTGCAAAGACTCAAGAATATGACTTGGAGATTCAACCCTTCAATCTGGTAAGGGGAAATGGCTTTGCAAGATGATTGTTGAAGATGAAACATTCAAAGTTCAACATGGCAAAGAAAATAGTGCTTGCTCAACTTGTTCAGAAGACAACCCACAGGTTCTCTTTATCACCACTAATGATGAGTGGTAGGCTGATATTTCCTATTACCTGACTTATGGAGAATTCCCTCCCCATCTTGATTACAAGAAAAGGAGAACACTCAAGTTGAAGGTAGCTAAATTTGTAATCTAGAATCATGCGCTTTACAAAAGAGGCCTGGATGGTTGTTTCCTTAGGTGTATAGATAAAAAGCAACAAGAAAAGTTTCTTAAAGCATACCATGACCAAGCATGTGGTGGGAATTTTTCAGCAATGGTCACTGCACACAAGATCCTCTGAGGAAGGTATTATTGGCCCACCATCTTTTCAAAAACTCGAGATTGGGTTTCTAAATTCAAAGCATGCCAACAGTTATTTGGAAGACCACAACTCGTTGCATTACCACTCAGGCTTGTGGTTATTGAAGAACCATTTCAATAGTGGGGGCTAGACTTCATTGGTGTTCTGAACCCTCACTCAAGCATGGGGCACACCTATGTACTCACAACAACAGACTACTTCACCAAATGGGTGGAAGCCATTCCGGCCAAACAAGCCAACACTGAAACAATATGCAACTTCATCAAGGATAATATCATAGTCCATTTTAGAGTTCCACAGAAGATTGTAGCAGATAATGCTACCTGTTTCTCTTCAAGAGAGTTGACTGAGTTTTTCTATAGCTAAGGAATCTCCCTATCTCATTCTTCTAACTACTATCCACAAGGAAATGGACAGGCCAAATCAAGCAATAAGAACATTGTGACCATTGTCCGCATGCTTATAAATGAGAATCAAAGGAATTGGCACAAAAGGCTGTATGATGCATTGTGGGCAGATAGGATCACTCCTAAGAAGGCAATAGGTATGTCACCATTCCAACTGATGTATGGATTCGAAGCAGAAATTCCTCTCATGATCGAGATGCCAACTCTCAAGCTACTACAGGCAATAGAAGATGGTCAGTACAAGGATTCCATTGACAAGAGGATCCTCTTTCTTGAGAAGCAAGAAGAAAATAGACTCCAAGTGGTTGATCGCATTAAGGAGCACCAATTGAAAGTAAAGAAGATTTTTGATAAGAAGGCTAAGGCAAGAGAATTCAAAGTTGGAGACTTCATTATGCTGTGGGACAAGAGAAGAGAACCAAAAGGAAGCCATGGAAAGTTTGATTCATTATGGCTCGGCCTATTCTAGATTCATGAAGCTTGCGGCGAGAGTGATTTTCTTCTCTCATATTTGGATGGAATGCCGCTGGAATTGCCTCAGAGCGGGAAATACTTGAAATTGTATCATCAGTGAAAGCAGGTTGTCCCCCACCTTGTACTATAGGTGATTGCTAGGTGTGTTTCCCTTCCTGTTGTGTGTCGTGTGTTTCCTTTTCATCCTTTTTGTGAGTGTGTGTGTTTCCTTCTTCTTTCTCTCTTGTTATAGGTTGTACATGACTCTGCAAGGCCCAATGGATAAGGCATTGGTCAATGAATTATAGGGTCTAGAGATTAAGATTATGGATTCCCATGTCATGTCTTCACTATGCTCAGTCCGTGTCATATCCCCAAGCTAGAGCCAACTGTTGTCACCCTCAAAATCTCCCCCTCTTTTTTTAATTCAAATTCAAAATTTTTGAGCTCACGCCCTCTAGAAGTGTTCAAGTAAAGTTGGAAGTCTAAAAAGATAGAGAAATTCATGCTTTGAAGTTGTTTAAACTCTTCAATCTACGTGGTTTGATAAATTTTCTATTTCCCCGTCTAAACACGTGAAAATTCTATTGTTGTCCTCATTTGAATGAAATTGTCAATTCCCTGCATCTTAAATGGTTTTATGGATAGGTCATCAACATCACCATTTGTATATTATATCTATCTACATTGCATTTAATCACTTAGTTGTTTCATTTTGTTTGCTCGTTTCATAACTATTGCGGTCAAGTAATTTATTCTTAAGTAATTCATTACAAGCTTCTGAAAATATTGGAAAAAGCATTCAAAATCATATCTCTTCAACTTTCATAATATCATCAAATGGTTCCAAAATCATTTCATCAATTCAACAGACAAAGTCCTGACAAAAACCATACTAAGGCCTACATACTTGGTCATACTCATTCTTTTCTACTTGGTTAAGTTGTTCTTACCTATGGTCTATTCTAGAAGCTTCTTGGTGTCACATCTATCCTTCTTACATCTCTTTGAAACAAGGCTACTCCAAAGCCATAAATCAGAAATGTCAAGTTAAATAAAAAATACTAAACCAAATAGAATATTTTATTTTTACACACTTCTTTGCCCCACCAACCTTCGGTGATAAGCATGCATCTCTTACTAGTGATACGAGGCTGAGAAAGGAAAGAAGTGCCCTTACTCACCTATGTCCTGCCTTTGGTGATGAGCCCATGCTTCCTACCAGTAGCATGAGAAAGGGTGTAGGGGGTCCATTCACGTAAATTAGTGAATATTAATATTTTAAAGCAAAGTATACTAAGAGAAGCTAAATATCCAAATTCAAAAGAGATCAAATCCTTAAAACCAGATTTTGTAAACCAAGTTGCCATCCATGGATCTAAGTCTAGATAAACTAGAAAATAAGTTTGATTCTAAACTATGTAGTAGTTTTGAGTAAGAGTAAGTACGCAAGTCTAAATTTGATTTCTGTCAAAACCTTGTCTTTCTCTCATCATTTCCATTCAGTCAAACTCATACAATTTACGCCCTTCCCAACTCTTGGTGATGATCCCTCACATCTTACTAGTTGTGTGGAGTTAGGAATGGGGCAAGTTCATCTCTTTATCACTATATATTCATCACATTTTTCCAAAACAAGAAGAAGCAACGAACATTTCCCAAAGAAGCCAAAAGTTCAGTACTACAATATGTTTTCATCTTCACGTATCAGTATTACAACAACAAATAAAAGAGAAAAATTATTTTCAACATTTGTTATCACTTGTCATCCATTGCATACACTCTGAAAAGCATATAAAAACAAAAATTCTAAAGACATCTAGTGTACACATGGGAAACGAATCAAAAAATTCTAGATACAAGAATATCTAGATCCAAAAAGATATATATATGAATCATGTTTTATATACAATGCCATCATGCACTAGGCATGGTCAAAATTCTCAATGAGCCTAAAAAGTACAAAAAAAACTTGTATAAACATCCTACAAAAATCACTACAAAAAGACGGCATGATCTCTCAATCCTTATGGGATCCCTTAGAGGGTGCACGACCGCGTCCAAGACTCCTACTATGAAGAAGCTCTGAATGAAATAATGGATCATGATCACGGCCTGTAGCTGTGGTCTCACTGTGATAACTGCTCCTCCTCATCAAGTGCTTAGCAGTCCTATATCCAGCTAGATCAGTACGAAGAGAGGTCACTAACTTTTCCACCTTCCAAACAAGGGAAAAAACATCAGTATGTCGGCCAGCTATTGAAGGCTCTCCCACATCTGTAGTAAGCTTGGCCCATGTACTCTCTGAAGGAAGTAGCAGGGTGTCTACACACACTCGGTGAATAAGGTCTCGCCATCCTTCAACAGTCGCTGCAAATAAAAAAGAGAAATAAACAATTTAGAAAATCACCAAAAATAAAGTAAAAAACAAATGAAACAACAAAAGGGAAATATCAACCAAACATTTCTAGCTAAAAAAAAAATTGAGAAAAGAGTAGTAACTCACTTGGATCTCCAGGCATCCAGGTGGGATCTCTAGGATTTACGCCTACCACTGACGCTGTCGTCGACTGTGGAGCCTCCCCTAAATTTGGAAAGAAGTGACGTCCTACCATGGACTCATCATCTCCCCCAATGTCCCAAGAAGGCAAATCCTCTGAGATCAAGGTCACCTTCTCTGCACTCTCTTCTACCCTCTCATCCCTTAAGATATCCTAAGTGTCATGCCACTCAGAGTCGCTCGCATCCTCCTTAGCCATCCCACATGTCTCACCTCCCTCTGTCTCCTCCTTTGTCTCCTCCCCTGTGAACTCCTCAGATTCTGAGTCCACATCAATGGGCTCATCTCCCTCTCCACTATGAGTAGGAGTATCTTTGATCTGAAGTAAAGGTGCTCGAGGAGCAGCAGCTACCCCTTGGGCATGAACCACCCACCTAGCTACAGTGGGAACTCCATGAGTAACCATGGTCCAACCTCGGCCTCTAAGACCTCCCCTAGCCTCACGAATAGACCTGTATACTGACCTTAATGGAGGAAACATATAAATATAGGGGAGGCCAAACTACTGTGGTACTCAGTCGAAGGGGTGGATCTCCAACTTCCCCATCCTGTCTATCAGCTGACCTGTAGTATAGCAAGCAATCAGTGTGTGTGTCTTCTCTCCCCATAACCCTACCATGACCTGATAAGCAGTGGCCTCCATGTCTGTAATAGTCAGAGAAGCCACTGGATGGTGTGGCATCCTAAGTACAGTCATCCCTATCCATCTCGCTTCCCTGATACCCCCCAGATCCTCTACCTATACACCTCTCCCATAGGGAATGATGTGCTCATACACCCAACTCATAACTAGAGTAGGGTGACTCAATGATGTCCCATGTAATCTAACCACCCTATATAAATCATGATAGGTGGCCCCAAGAATTTCTACTCCCCAAGCGTAAACATGGCCATGGGTCTCAATCTGTGCAATAATGGGAGCCCAGTGGTATAAGAGAGTATCCCCTCCCTTGTCCCCAATCAACCGTGAGGTCAAGATACCCATAATATCATGGCAGAGCATAGGGATAGGAGAATCAACAATGGAACATAACTTCACCCCCTTCTTTGAGCCCATGGAGATTACAACATCTCCCATGTAGGTGGACCACTAAACCATTTGAGATCTGGATACTGCTATCTTAAGAGACAGCCACCTCCCAAGAATCGGGACCCCCAGTATGTGATAAACATCCTCTAGGGTGATAGTCCACTCACCCCTAACTCCTGGAAATCAGAAAGTGTTCTGATCTGCATCTCAGTATGAAAATAAGTCACACAATATATGACTAGTAGGTGTAACATGAGGAACCTGTGAAATCGTCCAAATACCGGCCCTCTATATAGTATCTTGCTCTGCTTGGATCGGTGCCTCTAACACTACTGGGAGCCAATCACACTCCCTCTCTCTACTCCACCTGATATATTCCTCCTCCTTCTTCATCCACCCAAAACAGAGAAAAAGAGTAAGTTAGTAACATAATCCAACTATAAAAATAATCAAGAACATATAGAAATGTCAAAAATGCAAAGACAATTAAAAAATACATCTTTTTTTGCACTCTGTTCGGAACCGCTGCCCTGTTCAGAGTAGCAGTTCCCTAACCACCACCTTCTAAGGTGGTAGTTCTGTAACAACAACTTTATGAGGTGGCGGTCCCATAACCTCTGCCATCATAGGGCGGTGGTCTCATGACTACCACCCTATGTAGGGTGGCGGTCCTGTCCCGAGTTGGCAAACAACTCTTAAGCCCTAAAAACACTTTAAAAAAGAAAAAATGTGCCATTTTAATTGAAATAAAGACCTACCCTATGGGTGCCCCCCCTAGAGACTCATTTAAAACCAACATTTCAAAAAATGATCCCCCCAAGACAAAGTTTTCAACATTTTTACATTTTAGGTTTAAAAATGATAAATTGAGAAGAACTAGCCTGAGACTTCACGGGTTGATGTCCTACTCTCAGAGGCATGATCACGAAATCACAATGAACATTTTGACTGTACTCTCTTCAAAATTACCATGGGTCCCAGTGCTCAAAAACCACCAAATCGACACACGTAATGAATAGTAAAATGATCTCGTTATATATATATATATATATATATATATATATATATATATATATATATATATATATATATATATATATATATATATATATATATATAGTATTCTAATTTTTTTTTTAGTGTTCTTATGCAGAGTTGAAGCACTGAGGGAGGTAAGTTCTCATCCCCACACAAATGGTAAGTCCTCATTTCATGTTCATTTAGTATTTATTTTTTGATTTATTTTATCTATCTACACTTGAGTCCCTTTTTCATTTTGTAGATAGTAGGAATTTGGATGGTGACATTTCGACTCATAAGCATGTCAGGTATAGCTTCTAACTCCCCATTTTGGGACCGCCATACTCAGACCCGTCGTTTTATGCCATGGCTACAACACTTCTCCGAGGGGGCAATATGTACGTACCCAAAAATGTAGGTACTGTACTACCAGAAAGAGGTTACAGAAACCCCAATGATGATTCAGATCTCTTCGCAAGGTGTTTGGAATCCAGAAAATCTCGCCAATTATACATTTACATCCTAAAAATCCTTTTCTAGCTTTTGCATGTTTTGTTCTAACCTCTGCCCCCTTTTTCCTTGCATTTTGTCTTTAAGTTATAGAACCGCCACCTTTCTTGGGCGGCGGTCCTATGACCACCACCTAGGACAGGGTGGCGGTCCTGTAACTACCTCCTTGCGTAGGGCGGTCGTCCTGTGTGCATTTTCTAGAACATTCCGATGATCAGGGATAATTTTAGCGGTGAATATTTGTAATGTGGCAAAAAATTTCATTTTATGAAAATTTGAAAAGGTGAATTGTTTGGAGTGGGTTGGTGTCATGTTCGCCTAAAATATATAGTATTTTTTTTTGGGGGGGTTGGCTTCGCCTTCATTTGAAAACATCTCCTATAAAAACCTAGCTAATTCGCTGGGTAGGATACCTCAAGTAGCTTAAAAAATTACCAATACTGTGAAATTTGAACTCGCATACCCTTAAGCACCAGAGATTCAGATTACTGTTAGCCTGTGATTGTTGACGCATGACAAATGGCAGTGTTGACGTGTGACAAGGGCTATTGTTGACATGAGATAGAGGAATTGTACTGACGCGCGACTAGGGCAAGTGTTGACACGTGACTTGGGTGAATAATTTGACGCATGACAAGGGCAGTGTTGACGCGCGACAGTATATTCAGATAGTGGATGTGGGATAGGAAAAGGGTTGTTGATGTGCGAACAAGTGCAGAGTTGACACATGACAAAGACCTCAAACAGGGGACATGCACGACAAGACCTCAGACACTAGACAAAGTCGCTACTTGGTTCTTTTGCTGACACAGGACTCTTTTCAGAATAATGGAAGGTGTCCAGCTCAAAGAATACGAATAACCTAAAAGTAAGTAAGAAATCTCATAAATCACTCTTCAAGTATTTTGGAAACTCTGCGGATACAGATATTGTAAATACCAATCATATAGATGCCACCACAAAGAATCAGAATACTGACTGTGTGGAAGGTATTATTGAGGTGGACATGCATTCTGCACAGTATCAAAGTCAAACAAATGAAACCTACGATAATATGCCAGATCTTGAAGATATTGTTCCTGTTGGGGTGCAACCAGAAGTGCAACTAGATATCACAGATACAAATACTCAGCAAAATGGAAGACAGAAATAAAATTCAAACTCCGGTCCAAGAAAGAGGAAACTAGGTGATTGTGATATTGCTCAAAATTCTACTCAAAAAAAGTAAAGCATTGAAAACGAACAAGAATATGTGGACCATTGGCAGGACATACAAGTTTGATTGGGCAGCTAAATTTCCATTTATTGAACCTGTACAATCATCTAATTCTGAAGAAATCCCATCTGAATGTACATGTACAATATGTACGTGGAAATTGGGGAAAGCAACAAAAAATGCAACTGAAGCTGGACACTATAGAAAAACATTGTGGAAAACAATATTTAACTGTAACGGGGGCGGATGGCCAGAAAATCAAAACACATAGGTGGAAAACTGAAAAAGAATGCATGCATGTTAGATACGCAGCGGAATATGAGGCAGAGCAGAAAAAACACAGACATCTGTTGGAAAAGGGAGGAACGATCACATCGCATATTGGTAAGATGAAAGAAACAAATCTACATGCAAAATTCATACAATTCTCTACTCTTTTTCAAATACTAAAAAAAGGAAGAGCGATTTCAGATTTCCTCGATTTCAAAGTTTTGTATCAATTTAACGGAATGCTAAATGTACCTCAGTCTCATTGGTCTGAAAGTAGTGGATGGGAAATGGAAAAATGCCTCTCAATGATAGAGAAGGAAGATTTGAAAGAGAATGTAAAAAAAGCAAACTTTATCTCTCTTTCAATTGATGAAGTGACAACAGTCGACAACACCGCATGGGTATGTATCCACATCTATACTTTAGAAAATCATATAAGGACACCTCATCTATTGGGTGTTATGAAAATGGTTGAAAACTGCAATGCTGAAAAACCTATATAAAATAGTTGTTTCTCATTTGAAAGATGTTGCTGGAATGACTGATTATGAAATTGCTACGAAGTTGGTATGCGTTGGAGCAGATGGTGCATCTGTCATGCAGGGTCATCGAACAGGGCTCTGTGTTAGATTACAAACAACAGTGGCCCCATATATGCTACCAATTCACTGTATGGCTCACAGAATGAATTTAGTGTATAAAATATGTAAGTAACCACGAAAATGTTGCTAAATTAGAAGACCTTATAAGAAAACTTCATGCCTATATGTCAAGCAACCCAAAGAGATTTCTCGAGTTCCAAAAAATTTGCAATTAGAATTACAGATGGCAAAAAACTTCTGAAGGATGTGGATACTAGATGGATCTCTTTGTACGAACCTACATGCAGAGTTCATGAGGAGTATCCTTCATTGGTTGGTTTCATGCACAAATACCGTCATGAAGTTGATAGGGCAAGGAACTTGTTGTTCCGTTTAACTGATTTGGAGACATTGCTTACATTGGTTGGTATTCTTCCAATATTAAAGGAGATCAATACACTGATGAAGCATGCACAGGGCAGATTAATCTATATTGTGGATTTTATACGGATGAGAAAAATGGTATGTCAAAGTCTTGATATATTGTACTGTTCCTAGGATAGTTTTGATGCACCTGTTTTTGAAAATTGGAAAGATTTATTAGATCTTAAAAATCCTAACACCTTTTTGAGATTTAATATCCACGATCACCTCTGCATCACTGTTAATGGGAGGGAAATACCAATGCACATTTTGTAAAAATGTCAAGATATTACAGGATCGGAACGAGAAGATGTTCCTGTGACACGTAATTTGTTTGAGTCTGTTATAGTTGAAACAAGAATAAAGCTTAAAAAAAATTCAGAAACCTTGTCATCAGAAATTAGGGAACGTTTCTGTAAAGATAAAATTCTGGAAGCCATGGGTGTGATGAATCCTAATTTTTGGAATACTGAAGGTGGCCGTGCAGACTTTGTCAGAAAGCATTTCCATAAATCAATGGGTACAATAATGGAACAATTTACAAAGACGTCAGAGCTCAAGGGTATGGAAATCAAAGGTATACTGAATGCCGATTTATTAAAGTTTCAGTCAACAAATTTTGCAACAACAATGAGGAACCAATATAAGAATTTAGATCAACCTTCTGAAAGTGGTGCTATTACAAGGCTGTGGCGAGGAATCTATCAAAGTTCTATCTTACAAGAAGATATCAGTGAATATTTCAGATTATATGAGTTATGCCAAACAATGATTTTGGGGTCTGTGGAGGATGAAAGGGTTTTCAGTGCATTGTCATTTATAAAATCAAAACTGAGAAACAGGTTGGATAAAAATCTGGAAAGTTGCATGAGGTGTTATGTTTCTCGATACTCCATCGAAACCTTTCCGTTCGACAGAGCAATTGTGCACTGGAATTCCCTTTGCGAAAGAAGAGGTGTGAATAATACAGCTACAAGTACAAATATTCCCAACCTTGAGAGTGTAATTGGCTCTTCGTCACATTCTACAGAAGACAACATTGAGTTTGATGAAGCTATTGATAATGGATTGTTTCAACTTTAAATAGGTATCTTCTTTATCTATCTTTTATCTTTATCATTAAAGATGTTACAGGTCTATATATTTAAATTTATATACTAAAAAATGTGTCAGGGAATTCACCCATCTATCTACTAATCCATTTCTCATGTTGGGTTTTTTTAAAACACAGATCTAGCTCATTACCAGTGGCAGTGATGATTTCAACTTTAAGGAGGTATCTTTTTCCTCCTTAATCTTATTGTTTGTTACTATTCATTTTTTTCAGCTCTGGTTATCATTAAAGATGTTACAGGTCTATGTATTTACATTTAGTTAAATACAATCTTTTTATTTTTTGAAAACATGGGTTGACATCCGTCCGAGGAAGCTGTTACTTCTCGGGACTGACAATGTCAGGCAACTCACCCATCTATCTACTAATCCATTTTTTGTGTTGAATTTTTTTAAGACAAAGATCTAGCACATTACCAGTGATGATTTCAATTTTAAATAGGTATCTTCTTCAACATAATCTTATTATTTGTTACTTTACATTTTTTCAGCTCTTGTTATCATTAAAGATGTTACAGGTCTAATTCTATATATTTACATTTATTCTAATAGAATCTTTTATTGTTTTGGTCTATATATGGGTTGACATCCATCCGATGTTGCTGGCACTTCTCAGGACTGACAATGTCAGGCAACTCACCCCTCTATCTACTAATCCATTTCTCGTGTTGAGTTTTTTTAAAACAAAGATCTAGCACGTTACCATTGATGATTTCACAGCAATCTAATACACAAGAGGTAAGTTAAACCCTATCATATTTGCAATTATGTTTAATTTCTTACCAGTGATGATTCTTTCTTGATTTCTTACAATTATGTTTAATTTATTTTTTATATGTGTAAAATCCTTTGATATATTTTTTTTTAACTGTGGGATAAACAATACCATTATCCATAAAATCTCATCATCCATATATATCACATCACATATCAGTATCATATCCTAGTCCTGACACTACAATTATTATTAAAACAATTATCTAATTTAAATTTATTAAAACAATTCCATGTTTTTAAAACAATTCATAATCATATCATTACAAGTATATCCGTTCTAATTTTATCTATATCCATTCTAATCATTAATGTCATCTATATCCATTATAACACATTCCATTTATTTATCATCTATATCCATTCTAATGACATTATGATCATATCGTTACAAGTATAGAGAAGAATTATCTTAAAACAAGTTCAAATGTCTAGAGAAGAAGAATTATTGTGCTTGAAGATAAATCTACGTCCACATTAAATTGATCATCGTCCATATATATCATATCATTATCGTCATTCATCATCTTTCATCATCATCTATCATCAATTATCAATTATCATCATTCATCATATATGTCCACATACAATTCATGACAATGCAAGTAAACAAGAAACATACATATAATTCATGATAATTCATCAAGATAATCCCCATCTAATGCAATCAAAATTAAAGATTATATATAAATCCATATAATTAAATTCAAATACCATAGTACATACTAATTAGAAGTTTCCAAATTCAATATTTAAAGTTTCCACAATAATAAAAGTTTCAAGTTTTCAACCCTCTTTTTCTTTATCCATTTCTACTCCTCTGCTCCTTTTCCCCAACGGCTTCTTCCACTGTGGCTGTACCCTCTTTCCCCAACACTGAAATAACCCTAGAACTTATAAGATCTTCCGCAGCACTGTCCAGATTTTTTAAAATTCTTTCTTCTTGATTTGTCGCATCTCCATGCGATAGCAAATTTGGATCAGCTTCTCCCTTAGCGTTGAATAATATGTTAGGGTCGAAGCTGTGCTCTTTAATTATCCACTTTAGTGTATTGTTTTGTTTGTTAACCAAAACAATATTTTTCTTCCCAATTTTTTGCTGCGGATAAACTGTTCTTCGATATGTTTCCAAGTGAACTTGCAATACCTTCACTTGAATCTTCAAATTTTCATATTTTAACTGCACAAAAAGAGTAATGTCAATTCAAAATATTACTAAAAAATGAAAATTTCAAATTAAATAGAATGATTGTTTGAAAGTGATAGTACTTACAACTGCTCTATCTCTTTCGGCATTTGCAATTGCTACCAAATCCTTGTCCTTGGACCATTTGTTAAAATATTCCTGGCCTTGGCACTAATATTTTCCAATTTGTTTAATGACTTATCTAAAATGTCATCTTTATAGTTGTTGTTATACGTGACAATCCCACTTCTTACTTGGGTAAGTAAGGAATCCATCTTTGCAGGTTGATTCTGGAATGCAGCGTATAAACTATCCCTTTGCCAATAATTTTCATAATGACTAATAATCTCATTGATAAGAACTTTAGCCCTTCTCTGCCATTCTATAAGCTGATTGATATGAGGTAGAATAAACTCACTGACATGGGATTGACAATTATAACCAATTAAGTTCTCCAAAGGAAAAGGTAGCAACTGTTCACTATCTGAATCTGATGAAGATGATTTTGCTGGAGAAGTATGGGGGCTTTCAAACAAGATCAATTGCTACTTGTTTCTACCTTTGGGTGGGCTGATCCTGTTTGTGATAAAATTAATCAAGATTTAGATAAACAAATTTAAATCGAAAAGTAATTCAAAATTGTAAAGCATATTTAAATTGAAGTATACCTGCTGGCCTTGAATCATCTCACGGGTATTGAAAAAACCAGTTGGGTCATTGCTATCAATTCCCAAATAATCTTCATCTAAATTTATATTGTTCAAAACTGATATGCCCGTTTGCATTGGGCAAGCCACCAAGTGACAGAGTTGAAATTCGAAAGGAGGAGGCAATGTTTAGTGTCCCGCTAGGGGCCGGAGCAAAGTGGCATGTGTTTACTAATGTTCTTTTTCACTATTCCTCTGGTTGGCATTTTAAAAATTATTGGTTGAGTGGGTGTCGGTGTCCACTGGTTTGATCAGGACTGACATGTGCTGAAAAGTAAAGAAAAAACATGAAAAATAGGAAAACAATTCAAAAAGGCATAAACTACGAAATTAAACGTACTATCGAAAAGTTGTACCTTGTTGTCGAGGGGTATTTTTCTCGGTGCTAAGGGTGGCCTTGTAGGAGTTGTATTCAGTGTTTTTTCAGAAGATATGAATGCATGCGACTGTATGGAGTGAGTTAGGGAAGAAGGTTGAGTTTATGAAACAAGTGTATGTTCCAAAGTCCCTGCAATGTCATCAACATTAAATGTTGTAATCAATTCATTTGGTTAAAATTTAAATTGAAAAATAAATATGAAAATTTGGAATTTGTAAATAATATATGAGAAGGTATTACTTCTTTGGCATTTAACGAGTTCAAACTGTTGAGGGTTTGGAGAGGAGTGAGCTTCCATTTCAGATTGGGAGTCTCCCAAAGCCTTCAGTGTGTTGTTGGCCTCTTCCTCTCGATAACGCCTTTTTTCGGGGAAGGGCTTCAATAAACCTTCTCTGTAAAACATTAAAATTTAAGTGTTAATAACTGTGCAGTGCAATGTTGAAAATTGAAATACAAACTAAATAGTTTATACCTGTTGTTCTTCAAATGGAGTTGACAACTTCATCATCTCCTCATCAGTGCAAGTAGGAATTTTTTTATCTTTTAAATTTAAAAGTGCCTCATAATAAAGGCTGAGGAGATAGTTTGTTGAATAAATGACAGGTTTTTATGAAAGTTTTGAATTTGTTATGTCAGTTCTTATTTTTCTGATAGATAAGTGCACCAATCAAATTTTTGTTTTGAGATAGTGGCAACTATGTATGCAATGGCCCAATTTGGTATATCTGTTTGGCGATCCTGCAAAACAATTATAGATTGAAAAAATGAGAAATAATTGCAGCAAGAAAGTGGCGTGCAATTGATTACGTATCCACACCACGCCTGGATTTATTGACATGGGCTGCAAATGCCAAAGTTTAAACAGTGAAAATTACTATAAATTTATAACACCAAATTGTATCAGAATAAAAAATATGAATTAAAATGAATTATACTTACAATCAACATGGAAACCGAATGTTGATTCGAGAAATTTCTTGTCTTCTTCCAGGAGTGTTGCCTTGGTTGTAACAATTGGTAAATTTCTGAATGGAAGGCCCGTAAACCGATGGATGTCATTTGCTTCGATACTGAATTGGAACATTCGGCCATCGTTCAGAGTCACATAAAAAATGCCATCCTCTGAATTGTAGGATGACAGAAGGTAATTCAAAATATCTGGATCTGTTTCGAAATGGGGCATATTAACGAGCCCTGTAAACTCACACGCATCCATCAAATCTTTATATTCTGAAGACATCTTTAAAACAGTATGGATGTGAGGGCATAAGGGATTCCTGTAGTTGATCTTGGAAATGGATTGATTGGATTCTCTTCTTGATTTTTTTGCTGAACTTGCATAGTTGGGAAGCATGTGAAGTCGACATTATAGTTGTACTTGCATCTTTGACAATGATTGAGACATCTGCAAAAATTCAAGAGCGGGAAAGTGAAAACGAGAAAATGACCGGCTGAAGGGTATTTATAGGCTAAATCATGCGTCAATGGCTTCCATTGACGTGCGTCAAAGGCTCGAATTTACGCACCTCAAGGAACGTGGTTTTCATGTGTCACTAGAACCTAGCTGAAGTGCGTCAACAGAACCCATTGACGTGCGTCAACAGAACGCCATTGACATGCGTCAATAGGATCCAGTGACGCGCGTCAACTAGATACCATTAACACACAACAACCAAGTGCCCGTCAATAGACACACGCGTCAATAGAATCCATTGACATGCGCGTTATCAACAAACTCCAGTGACACGAGTCAGTGGCTATAGTGACACACGTCAATAGGAGCTATTGACGCGCGTCAATAGGAGCCAGTGATGACACGCGTTAATGGATTCTATTGATGCAGTGACGACACGTGTCAATGGCTCCAGTTGACGCACGTGAATGGAGTCAAGACCATTGACGTTCCATTGACGTGTGTCAGGAGTGATTATTGACATCTTGTTGTCATGCGTCAATGATGCAACCATGTCTTGAACTCTTATTTCTCTGAAAAACCCTAGGTGAAAATTTGGTTTTGGAATACTGTCAAATTTGCCTTTTGCTGAAACTGGTTCCGGGGATATTCGCTAGGTATTTTCCACCTACAATTTTATAGAGGTGTCTTAAAATGAACCCTGCCGATGATTTTGTAAAACATAAATGATTCAAATTACACCCTGCATTTCTCAACCACCCAAAGCTTGCATTTATGGAACATGGCCACTTGGTAAATAGTGATTTCTCTTTGTTTAATGATAGAAGACTTCAATTTAGACTTACCATCTAGTAAATCCACAATGCTATTCAAATATTATGGCTTGTTCACAAGAAAATGGCCCCTCTCCTTCCATGATTCGATTATTCAGTGTGATTTGAAGTTGCTCTCCAAAAGTTTCAAATAAATTTAGATATTTCAAGAATTCTCAGTCTCTCCTTTCTATTTTAGAAGATCATTAAGATCTTCTTACTTTCATCTATTACACCATAATGAAGAACACAACCAGCTTAGCATAAGGTAGTTCTAGTCTCTAGATTAGAATCCATCCAGATTGATAATCTTAGAGATGCAGGTTTTCACATTGTCACAAAAGATAGATCCCATAATTCTCAATATATTTGCTTGTATCCCCACAGATAAATCCTGCTAGGAATTATTATAGTCAATAGCTATGATTATGTAATATTGCACTATCCCTCTCTTAAGATGCATTGTATAAATCGGATATGATCTAAATCTTCCATTGTGTAGAGTATCTCCATTTAATGACGCTATCACATTCAATGCAGTTCTAAATTCATGAGCAATGAAGGAACGAGGAGATCACACTGAGGGGAAAGATGCAACATGACTGGATTTACCATTGTTCTATAAACTCCATGTTTGAGCTATCAAATTTAGTAGTTACAAGTATATCAATATAGAGTACAAATAGATTTTATTTCCGTTTAATGTTCACTTTCAATATTGCCAGGGAGAGCTATGAGGAATGATAGTTTCTAATAGAAACTATGACCTCATTCTATTGACACTAAAATTTTCCTCCATAATTTCTATTTCATTAATGTATGTATTAGGAATAGGATGTTGTTAAGTATAATTAGTAGTAGCGTCTGATAGAAGATAATGGCGCTACCAGTACGACGTGCCGCTAATAATGTATAGTATGGTAATAGTCAAAGTACAATAGGAATGTTGTGGTAAAAAGTAAATATTTGTCGTAAGTGGTTCCGGTAATGTTAAAATGTCAAAGTTAGGGTAATTAGAGAAGTAGGGTCTACATGATTAGGAATTAGAAATATTATATTGGTAATAAGGACAAGGAGTGAGGTCATAAATATTTTGTGTATTTTATTTGTAAAAAGTCTAAAAATGTGGAACCCATGTAAAATGATAAGGTTTATCTTATCTTAAAAGATAAGCTTACATGTAAAGATAAGAGTTAAGGTATGGAATATGATTCGTCAAAGTAGATTTCTTATCCTATCTTAGAGATAAGATGGATAAGCCTGGAAGTTCTATAAATAGAGAGGCCACCCCCCTCATTTAGCATAGAAGGAAGTAGTGAGAAATATTGTATAAGTGTAAAGGAAGCCATCATTTTAAAGTTAAAGAAGCCATTAAGAGGTGTAATTGTGAAGTTTCTCCCATAGTTATTGTTGGAAGGAAAGTGAAGTCAGTAACACTTGAAGTACCTCATGGGTGAGATTGTAACAGTTTCATGTTGATATTATAATTTACACTTATATTTCAGATTTTTCATCATTCCTTCTGTATCATAGTCTATGGTATTCTTGTGTTATGTTGTTGTTTGTGTTTCAGATTACATCCACCAAACTAAAATATGTGCATTAGTAAATAATCATAGCACGAGGAGTTCCCGGTGAAGAATTATCATAGTGCCGGATTGGTGATGACATTTTGGTTCCATTGCCAGGACCATTCCTCGTTGGTGGATTTTCTGGAGAGATATTCCCACTTAGTCAGAAATCATTTGGAGGGTAACCTTGTTTTTACCATGTGCATAATAGTAGTTACCATGGTAAATTCACTTTTTACCGTGAATAGTATTTACCGCAGTAACTTTCACTTTTTACCGTGAATAGTGTTTACCATAGTAAAGTCAGTTTTTACCACAGTAAGTCAAGTTTTACCATAGTTTACTGTGGTCATTTCTATTTTACTGTAGAAAGGTGTAAAGTCACTTTCTATTATAGTGATTCCAATTATTTGTGCACATAAGTCTTGTTGATTGTACTTGTGGGTTGGTATTTCACTGTGGTTACTTTTGAAAATGGGAAAGATTCCTGTTTTTTCAGCCCAATCTAATGAAGATGCTTCCTCTTTCATTCAAGAGTTTAAATGATCTTGTATTTGTAATGGCCTCATAAGAAGGGAACAATGGACTGAATTTTTTCCTACCTTTTTGGATGGTTCAGCCCTTAGGTGGTTTGAAACACTAGGTGATAATGTGAAAAACTCATGGGATTTATTAACTAAAAGTTTTCTTGAAGAATTTGGTGAACAACAGAAATATGCAGATCTCATGATCGAGATCACAAAGCTATCCCAAGGAGAGAAGGAGAAGATAAGGGATTATCATGCTCGTGTTCTAGAGCTAAGGAGGAAGCTCGATGCCTAGATCCAAAAGGAAGGATTAGCGGATGGGTTGATGAATGGCGTGGATAATCTCCTCTGTAAGCACTTCATTCTTGGGATGAAGCCAGAGATCAGACAATGAGTGAAGTATGACCACCCAGCTAACCATTGAACAAGCAAAGGAGATTGCAAGAAGGCAAGAAGAAAGCATGGAAGAGGAGCCCAAAGAAATTGTTGCTAAAGTAGAGCCTACACCAGCACCTTTGGTCTAGAATCCACAACCACTCTTGGTGAGCACAAATATTTCTCCTAGTACATCTACTGAGTATGAGGATCTGCTCAGGAAGATGGGCCAGTTAACTATTAATCTTCTTCAAGGAAAAGAATTTAGTTCTCATGGAGGAGATAGAGGTCCAAAAAGAAATATATTTGAAGTTGTATGTTATGGTTGTCATAAAAAGGGTCATTATAAGTATAATTGTCCAGATAGAGCTTCTACATCTAGTACAAGAGATAATGATAAAGGAAAAGCACCTGTGAATTCTTTTGATGTAGTAGATAAGAGCATAAATAATGAAGTAGATGTGTTTGTAACAAAAAGAAAGAAAGAAAAAGATAACCAAGATGGAAATGATCCTAAGAAGATGAAAGGAGAAACTAGTAAGAAACATAGGAGAAGAAAGTTGGGTGTGCAGGATTTTCTAATTTCACAGGGACAAGGACCATACTCCATCTTGGAAGATCTGTCCAAAAGGCCTGTAAATATTACATATGGTCAACTTCTTGGCTATGTCTTCTGAGAAGAGGCGGGAGTTGTGAAGTGGACTCAATGCTCGACGAAGGAAGGAGGTTGAGGTCCCTGTTTTGGAGGCAGAGGCGGATCCCTATGCTCCACAAGCTGAGGTATTATGTAATGGTATTTCAATTCATGATGTCTTAGTTGATGGAGGTGCTGCAGTTAATGTAATGACCAATTCTGTAATGAATATGTTGGGTTTAAAAATTGATCAGCCCCTTAACACTTATGTTAAGGTCATTAAATAAGGGAAAAACTAAACCAAAAGGTGTTGTTTCAAATGTGGCAATATCTGTTATGGGTGTTGTATGTGTGGTAGACTTTCAAGTGATGAAAAATGGTACTGTTGCGTACCCAATGTTGCTGGGAAGACCATGGCTAAGGAGAGTTCATGCAAGAAACTACTGGAATGAAGGCTTCATGACACTTGGATGTGGTAGAGAGAGGGTGAAGATAAACGTGATCCCTCAACATCATAAGGTAGAACCTGTGGATTCAAGTGATGAAACTGATGATTGGACATCCTCTGATTACTCTAGTACCAGTGAAGTGGACACATAAGATGAAGAAAGTGAGGTTGATGTTTCAGTCATGGATATCCTTCCAGTCACACTGACTCATGAACCCATAAAATTATCTGAAGAAGAAATTGATGATCGTCTCCAACAAATAAAGATTGGTGATGCTGTGATGGAGAGTGAGAAGGAATCCTACCTCCAGCTCTTTCAAGGTACATACACCTATTCACTTTTGATTACAAGGAACTCCATCAAGTAAGTTGGGTAGAACATTCTATTGAGCTGGTAGATGGTGCTAAGCCCATAAAGAAAATGCCATATAGAATGAATCCTAATTTTTCCAAGACTGTAAAAGAAGAAATAGATAAGTTGCTTGATGCAGGATTCATATTTGCTATGGAGAATTCAGAATGGGTTTCTCCCATTGTGATCTCAATAAAAAATAATGGGAAGCTACGCATTTGTGTTGATTATAGGAAGCTCAATAAGGAAACAAAGAAGGATCATTACCCTCTTCCATTCTCAGATCAGATCTTGGACGAAGTAGCTAGCCAGGAGTGCTATAGTTTTGCTGATGGATATAGCGGATACAACCAAGTTCGTATAGTGGAGAAAGATCAGCTGAAGACCACGTTCACCACTCCTTGGGGAACGTTTGCTTATAGAGTTATGCCTTTTGGGTTGTGTAATGCTCTGGCAATATTCCAGCGCTTTGATGAATAGGGTGTTTGAACCCTACATTGGAAAGCTTCATCAAAGTATTTCTGGATGATTTTTACATCTATGGGAGCAAGAAGGACCACCTGCACCAGATGGAGACAACATTTCAAAGGTTAGATGAAGCACAAGCCTCACTAAACCCTAAAAAATGTGTCTTTGGATGTTCTAAAGGTGTTTTGTTAGGGCATGTTGTATCCAAAGATGGTATTGGTACTGATCCTGATAAAGTTTTAAAAATCAAAGAGTTACCATTTCCTATGAATAGAAGTAAGTTGAGATCATTTTTAGGCCATGTGGGTTACTATAGAAGGTTCATCAAGAATTTCTCAAAGATTGCACAACCACTAACCCAGTTCTTGAAGAAGGATGTTACTTATGAACCAGGAAAGAAGGCGCATGAAGATTTTGAAAAACTGAAGGAAGCTTTGGTGTCTTCACCTATTTTAAAGAATCCAGATTGGAGCAAGCCATTCATTATTTATACTAATGCTTCAGATGCAGCACTAGGAAGTACTCTGAGCCAAAAGGATGAAAATGGGAATGATCATTCAGTTTACTTTGGGAGCAGACAAATGCCCAGTGCTAAGGTAAATTATACTATAACTAAAAAAGAGGCTCCAGCTATCATTTTTGCTGTAAAAAAGTTTAGAAATTACTTGCTAGGGTGGAATTTCACAGTTGTAATAGATCATCAAGCTCTAAAATATATTGTAAATAAGCCTAACCCATCAGGGAGGATAACAAGATGGATAATTTTGCTACAAGAATTTGAATTTCATATTATAGATAGGCCAGGAAATAAGCATGTCAATGCAGATGCACTCTCTCGAGCCTATGATGGTTTAGGATCATCTTGTGATGATGATGATTTCCTAGATGCAGCATTGTTATCCTTTGACACAATCCCTAGTGAATACATAGATATTTAGAATTATTTGAATGAATTCAAGTTTCCTGATGGTGCCAATGCAAATACTAAGAGGAAGATTATTCAAGCCAATCGTCCATATTCTATTCTACATGGAGTATTATTTTGAATAGGACCTGATGGACAGCACAAGAGGGTAGTTAGACGTGATCAAGGAAACGAGCTAATAGACGAATTCCACAATGGTACATGTGGATGACACTTCTCTGTACAACTTATAGCAAGAAGGATCTTGGATGCATGTTATCACTGGCCCACTCTTTTTAGAGATTGTTATAATTATTGTAAGACATGTGATATTTTTCAAACACATGGTAACCATAAGACTTCATCAGCTCCATTATGCCCTATTCTTCCACTTGGTCCCTTTGAAAATTGGGGAATAGATATTGTATGTCCACTTCTAACTACCCCATGCCAAAATAAGTATATTGTAGTTGCCACAGATTATTTAACCAAGTGGGTTGAAGCTAGGCCATTGAAAATAGCTTCCATGGATGAAGTGGAAAGGTTCATATATGAATGCATTGTCACTAGATTTGGTTGTCCATTAGAAATTGTAACAGATCAAGGAAGCCACTTCATTAATGAGGTGGTAAAAGCTCTATTCAATAAAATTTCTATTAAGCATAGGAAGGCAATAACTTACAATCCAAGCACAAATGGATAGATGGAATGAAAAAATTATGTGTTGTGTCAAATTCAAGAAAAAGATGTAGCCTTGTAGGTACATAAATGGGATAAAAGGATTCATGCAACATTGTGGGCATATAGGGCAACATCAAAATCAGTAGCAGGATACTCCCCATTTAAATTGGCTTATGGCATTGATGTAGTTATTCCTATTGAGTTTGATATTCCCACTGTGAGAGTTATGAAAAATGAAAGGATGGATGAAAAGTGATTCAGTAAAGGAAAGGTTGGTACATCTTTATTTTCTAGAGGAAATGAGGGAAATAGCGAAGGATATAAGCTTACATGTAAAGATAAGAGTTAAGGTATGAAATATGATTCGTCAGAGTAGATTTCTTATCCTATCTTAGAGATAAGGTGGATAAGCCTAAAATTTCTATAAATAAAGAGGCCACCCCCCTCATTTAGCATAGAAGGAAGCAGTGAGAAATATTGTATAAGAAAGTGTGTTACAGAAGCCATTAAGAGATGTAATTGTGAAGTTTCTCCCATAGTTATTGTTTGAAGACAATTGGAGTTGGTAACACTTGAAGTACCTCATGGGTGAGATTGTAGCAATTTCATGTTGATAATATAATTTACACTTATATTTCAAATTTTTCATCATTCCTTTATATCATAGTCTATGGTATTCTTGTGTTATGTTTGTTATTGTGTTTCTAAATTACTTCCACCAAACTAAAATTTGTGCATTAGTAAATAATCATTGCACGAGGAGTTCCCAGTGGAGAATTATCATAGTGCCAGATTGGTGATGACAGTTCCTCATTTTTGAGGTAGGATTGGAAGTCTTTCAATTAAACTAGTTAGTCATTTAAATATTTAGGATAAATTCACAATTGCACAGGTAAATAGCTATACCAGGCTAACTCGTTTGTTTTAATTCCATCATTAGACTAATTTTCTATTATCTAAATACATTAGAATAGTTGCTATTTTAATTTGATTCAAATACGCATCAATGAAAATATAAAAATAAAAGTAATATAATCATAGTGTAGATATATCTTTCATAGTTAATTTACTTGTTTCAGTTAAAGTTGAATCATCTTTTGCATGACAATTACGGGACCCAAAGATCCTAGAGAATACGTATTCGAACCAGTAGTACCTCAACCAAATCTCTTCACAATGTTAATAGATATAGATCAAGGGCTTAGGATTTAGGTCTTTCAAATGACAATAAACCCACAAGAAATTAGTTAACAATTGAGGCAATTAAATATTGAAGATGACAAAGCATACACATTCTGGTCGAATCAACCCAACTATAGATTGCCTTAATAGGATATCCACATGACCATACAAGAACTAGAAAGAGAACAACTATTTGGCTGTGATCCATTAGTTCCGTAGCCATACGCAAAAGACCTTCTTATCAACATAGACACGAGGTTACGTATACAATTTTCCAGAACACCCATAAGGTATTATGAGAAGATCATACAACTCCTGGTATTAAATATAGAAGTTGAAAAGGCTTATGACCATTGGATAGTCGGAAGAAGAGATTGAATCTTCACATGACCATAATAGGTCCACAATAACCATAAACTCATGGTTGTGATCCCCAGGTCCCACAACCCAATGGGCCTGTAAGTCAGTTAAGTATTGACACCCGGTTTACGAACGCCAGTATTTAGATCCTCACCACTCCCGCCAAATATCGTAACGTAATTTTTCGTATTAAACATAGAAGCCAATCAATCCAACATGTTTTGGGCTAGACTAGAAAACCACCCATATTTTATTATAAATCCACTACACCTCTCATTACCATTTTCCATTACCTTTCTGGGAATATACATGAAGCACCTACAGGTCATTTTCCACGTATCCAACATCCAATAGATAGGATCTCAGCAGAGCTCGACAATTATTAGAGCCTCCGAACAACTATTATATCTTAACGATCCATTACACCAATTAAGGTTAGGAGAGCCTTCTTTGCCTTAGATTAACAGATTCCATTATTGTGCATTGAGGATATAAGATTACCCAACTATTTTATCTATATCCATATATATTCCATTCCCGACGGCTGTCTCGAAACGACCTCTGGAGGTCAGGTAGAAAGAAGAGTTACTTGTAGATTCTCATGCTCACATGTCACTTTTCTATCATACATGATCATGTAGGAGGAAAATATCCTCAATTACCTTCAAAGAGACCAACTATAAGAATTCTTGATGAAAGGAATTTTTCTTCTAGTGGTGCAGGAACCTCCATGTCTGATTTGAAGTAGAATAATAAAATAAATGCTTTTAAAATATATGGAAAATGCTCCTATCACTTTTGTAATGAAAATCCAAATAAAAGGAAATTTTTTGGCTACACAAAATTCCTCTTCAGAGGTTTTACCAAGATGCCAGGGTACTAAAAAGATGATGATAGGAGCTATGAAAAGTGCTATCATCCAATCCAAGTGACCAAGTGTCAAGGGAAGGGTGTCACCAGATATCAAGTAGTTTGAAAGGAAAAATAAGAAATTCAAACTTGTATTTAAACAACCCTTGGTAAGAGAAGGTGATCATGCACATAAGAAACACAAGAATAAAAATGATGAAGTGATTGATCCCCCCACACCCACTAAATAATATGAAGGAGTAGAAGTTTCCATGGATCATCAAGCAACTCCATCACTAAAACAAAAAGATGTTCAAGTAAGTCCAAGTACACAACAAATTTTTCCAGGTTCATCTTTATCTCTAGGAGGAATAATGGCTGATATTAATCAAGAACAAGTGTCCCAATGTAATATCCCACCTAATTCACTAGATATTTCTTTGTTATAACAAGAATTGAAGTAATTTGATACAACACCAATTGAAGGTGTCAATATACCATATTTTTGATCAATTGCATGAATCAACAAAGAGCCCAATTGATATAATAGACATAGAAAAAAATGAGGAGATTACTGTACTCGAGGAATTAGAAGTAATGGTTGAAAGATAAGTGGTGGAAGCTGCAGGAATTCTCCATCTAGGTGAAGGAGTGAAGGAATCCACCCATGTGTCATTTATTGATTCAGAAATTCCACTGTCAAAAGTATCTTTTGAACGGAAAACTACTTTAGAAATGAGGAAATCATAAGTTCAAGGAGTTGTTGGTGGGGAAATTATGGACACTGGGTTACTACATGAAAAGGATCCCCAAAAGGAAACCAAGGTTACCAGAAGTAGTGAATCACCTAAAAAAGAAAATTCTACCAAAGAAAAGGTGATAGAAATTACAAAAGAAACCACTACAAAGGAAAATATTGATGATAGTCAGAGTGTGTACGGTATTGATAAAGGTAAATGATCAACTATTGAGAGATAGTACACAGTGTCAAAAAAGGAGGTATTAAAAGAACCAAAGGAAATTGGTGTACCAGTTCATGAGGATATCTCCACCAAACAACAACCTCTAAAGGAAGTAGAAACTACAGAATAAAAATAATTTCTTGAGAGAACAAAACCAGCCCACGAGGTTCCCAAGGAAAAGGTATAATTTACTAATACATCAGTTGAGGACATAAATAGAGAACATGTTCCAAATGTTGATATGAGTAAGAAGAAATTTGGTCAACCCCAAGTTCAGGATCAAGGAAAGAAGCAAGTAGGGGAAGTGCCAACACAAGATGAACCCAAGAAATCAACATTGGAAGTGGACAAAGTGAAATGTAAGGGTCCATTACTACAAGATGTTCAATAAATGTATAAACAATATGTGGTTTTCCCTGAAAAACCTCAACAGACACTGCAAGAGACAAAGGTGGGAACTACTCTTATAACAAGTTGGATATGAGAATTGATTTCAGAAGAAGAAGTGGTGCCAATTAAGGCTATAGAACTTACATCATTATCTTTCCCAAAACCTACCGAGACTCCCAAGAAGGCTAGGGTCATCACAAGGACTCATACTGATCCATTCGGATCCAAGAATTTGGAGGTAGTAATCCCACATGAGGGGAAGATAAGGAATGATATAACAACTGAGGATTATAATGTTTAATTCATTCATCTAGGAAATCCTTCAAGAGATTCACTGAAGTAAGGAGTTTTCGAATGAGTCAGTGACTTTTTACACAAAGTGTATGAGGATAGGATAACAAAGAGAAAACTAAAGGAATCAGTTAAATCAATGACTTCATCCCTACAACAATTAGTTGGCCAATCTAGTGTGAACCAAGAATAAATCTCCACAATTGCTCCTGCAGTTATAGAACATGTTGAAAAAGATGTTAAGAATATTCAAGTTGTTGACACTTGGGTAGAAATGTTAATTAACAAGGGAAAAGAAGCCATTACAAAATCCATAACAAAATATGAAGAGCTCAAAGACAAACTCAATGAAATTGATGAGTTAATTGAACAATGTGATAATGAGTTATTATCTTTTGAAGGAATTCTCCCCAAACTGAACCGTATTACTCAACTCAATGAAGATTTGGTTGAAAGGGAAGAATTGGCTACAATCAGGATTGAGGTTTTTGAAGGAGATCAGGGAGAAAATGGAGACAGAAAAGAAATGGGTGGATAAGACCATAAACAACATTTATTTGAAATTGGAGGACATGTTATTTGAAAAGTTAAAAAGGAGTTATGGTGATTTGAAAAATAACTTCTTATTTTGTTCCTTCGAGAAAAACATCCGAAAAGAAAATTTCTCCTATAAATTCATCAAGACATTGATGAGGATGGAAACCGGGATTTCAAAATTAAGAGCAAGACCATGGGAGTATAAACACAGGATGGATCAATGTGTGAATTCACTAAGAAATAATTCCATCATATTCCAATATCACACAGGGCTAGATGAGGATGAGATAAAATATTTTTTCCAAAAAAATGACGCATATATAGAAAGAAAACCAAAGGAAGAAGAAGGTGATGAAAATAAATATGCAGACATGAAAACCGAGGAAAAAGCCTAGGCTTGTTTTCTTTGAACTTTATGTTCATCACTTTTCAATTACTAATATTATTTCATAAGAACTAAATATTACCTTGAAGTTGTTATTTTCACACATGAATGTAATTTGATACAATGAATTATATTTTTATAATGCATGGATAATATTTAAAATCCATTATGAAGCATATGAACTAATGTAAATGTTGTGTTATCTTTTGTAATGTGGAAAAAGACAAAATGGGGATCTATAGGGGCCCCTTCCCATGAAAACCACATACATTTTTCAAAATATTAAATCAAAAGGGTGCATCAGGATAAGACACATATTTAATTATTCTTTACTCCCACCTTAAGATCTTCACTAAAAGAGGCTATTTTACTCAATAAGATTATCTTTCTTGGTATAAAATCCCCTGAACCCTGAGATGATTGAATAAATAGGAATTCCCCAACCAAATTATGATACATCCCCATGTCCCTTAATGTGTTCATGTCCATCCTAGGACCATCCAAAATCCTTCGCAATTTTATCTTATTCTTAAGGGATGATACCCAACCCAAGAGATCTAAACAACCACAAGGAAATGTTGTTTTCCCTTTCACCTTATAAGGAGTAGAAGAAGTTTGAGTAGGAGAAATTGAAGTGGCTTGAAGAGTAAGAATTATGGGTCTTGGACCCAATGGGACAAAATATCTGGAGTTGGACTCACCTTTGAGCCTTCTTGTGAAATGTGGATGTTCCCCTGGGAGGTGAATAGGTCAAGGTCCTAAAAACTTGTGCTCCATAAAAGAAGATTGTTTTTCTAAAAGGATGAGGGTTGTAAAATAGACTTACCTTTAGAAGTTAATTCCCTGGGATGTTAAGGAAATCAAGGCCATGATTCCTCTTCATCTAAAATGATAATAGGGGGATGAGAACTGGATTCTCTCCTTCCTTTCTTGTTAAAAATGGTGGTGTTACAGATGGTTGAGATGACATAGGTCCTATTGGACCTTTTTCTAAAGAATAAATAAGTTTTTCTAATTCACCCATCTTACAAGAAATGGCATACACAACATCAATTGAATTCTTATCATAGAGCACATAAGACTCAGAAGGAATCTCTTTTTGAACAAATATTTCATCACACAAGAAAGGGGATTCATATTCAGTTTCTCTTGCTACAGCAAGCCTTCTCTCAATCCAAATTTTTTTCAACACCTCTAGATTTTTATGATTCTCCCATCAAAATAGGTGATAATACATAGATTGAAATTATGAAAAAATAGGATTAATCTTGATTAACCTCAACATGAGATAAATCTAAACTGCCTAGTGTGTCAAAGGATCTTTGTGTCCCCTAGGTTATCTATCTCAAATAAAGCCCTAATGAACGCTTTGTCAGGGTCTAACAAGTCAAAAATATGATTTAAGTTCTCTAAAGATATTTCTTTTAGGCTAGCTGCTATTGCTACCCTTGCCATCGCACCAGCAAAGAAGTCTACAAAAGTCTATCACGTTCAAAGGCAAAGAAATAATGTGTTTTAAAGGAGAGGCAGATGAGCTAGATTTATAGAAATAACTCTACATACGAGATGAAATGGACATAATCATTACCATTGAATGAGAAAATATTTGTTTCTTAGCTCGCAAAAGGGAGATAAATATGAAGCAAAACAATATCTTTCAAAGGGATGATAATCAGCTTGACATGACACAAAATAGGTAGAAAGCGTCCAATTCTAAGAAATACAAAGAAAATTTTGTGTGTCCTAAGGGAATATACGAAAAGTAAGAATGATTATTAGTCACATCAAGCCATTTTTGGGGTTCCCAAGGGTTATGGAAATGAATTTCCAAACCAACCCAAAAGAATCCAACATTGATGATGTCAAGGTAAATGATGTAAGCATTTTATTCACCACATAAGAATAAAATAAACACCTGACAATATTTGTGACACATTTATCCACTTGGAAAAACAAAGGATAAGATACCCCCACAAAAGAGTCAAAAATTATTCCTTTGGAATATCCGGTGGAAAATTTTAGATTTTTGGAGGAAAAAACTCAATGAATGAAAAAAGGAGTTGTATAGATATGAGAGGCATTTACTCATATTGAAGGGGCATTAAAATTTTATGAACTTTATTTTAGAAAAAGGCATAAACTAAGAGAAACCATTTTTCCCTAGAACTTGTCTGAGAAACTTTTTAATTTCATTAGCCTTTAAATCAAATCATGTCAAGATGGTTGCGAGAATATAGCCATTGACAATAATTGATACTGTAAATGAAACTTTCCCTTGCTGATAAATTTGATGAGCCTTGAGTTAATTGTGTTAATCATGAGTATTGTTGTGTCTTCTTTTAAGTTGAGATGTTTCAAGTATCTATTCATGGTCCTTTTGGAATCTTATGTTAGGAATTCCTCTAAATCATAGAATATCTTATCCTTCTGGTAGTATTGTGGTAATTGCAATTGTGATGTGAGAAGAGCTTTCATTTCATTTTGCAATAATTAGTTTTAAATTCACTTTACTTCCATTATGTTTATATAGGTTATTTGTTAGTCTATGAGTATATCTTAGGTGTGATAGATATGAGATTCTTGATGTTTAATTGAGTCTTTGACATGAGATTTTATGTTTAAATTCTTAAAGAATGTGTGAAACAGTGTATTTTTGGGATTCCATGGGTGCACATATTATGGTTGAAGGTTCATTATTGGTTATTTGAAGTGTTCTCATCATCTCATTTGGTATATTTTCTATCCTTTATTACAATTTCCCAAAAATTTGATATAATAAAATTTATCCTGCTTAATTCCCCAAAAAATTTCATCCAAAACTGATAAATCATACAAGAACTACCCATGCTTTTTCTGTGTATACTCATGTGCTAGAATTTAATAAAAATATGCAAAATCAAGTGGGTTTTATTGTTGTTTCTAGTAACCTGAACCTTGTCTAGGAGGCATCTACATTTTCTAGGGTGACAACTCGTGAGAGTTAGATTATGTTGCATTGACCATTTCTTCTCAAGGTTATTTTTCAAATGCCCTAAAAAGGAGAGTCAAATATTGTTGATCCATTCATTTCCCTTGCAAATATAAGTTACAAAATGGACCCTCTCACCCTGGTTGAAGGTAGAACCTAAAGTAGTAGAGTAGGTCAAACCATTAGTATAGTGTTATCTGATTTCTCCAAGCTTAAGTGACAAAGAGTCAGTTAGACCCTTCCCTGGCTACAAAATGACTAAAATTTTGATCTATTTGTCTCTAAGAATCCTGCTCATCATGTTTATGCTTCTTGAATTTAAAGGGAGAACCAATTTGGGTACCAACAGACCAGAAAAAAAATATCCCTCAAGACAGGTCAAAAGAGACCACCCGGCATGATGCAGAGAGAAATATACATTTTATGCATTCAACTAGTTTAAGAGGATTCAATCAACAACTCATACCAAACTCTGCAAATGAGGATCTTTACAAGATACCTAAAATGGATTTAATATGAAAATATTAACCTATTTCTCCTTTGATTTCTTATTCAAACACAATCCCTTGCTCCATACCCTACTCTCAAGATAAATTCATTCATCAAACTCATCACATTTTATACAAACTCTCTTGGAAATTACCTTTTTTTACTTGTCCTTCTCCTTTCTTGAATAGCCTCTAGAAACAACAAGTGCTTTTTGTTATTTTTAGCATTCAATGACCTATCCACTACCTTATACATTGTTTTAAAATTCAAACAATGTTAGATCCAACATTAACTTGTCTCAAAAGGAACCAAAGCTTTAACTTCACCTAACTTGTTCTAAATTTTTGTTTGTGCTCTTAAGACAATGATTCTTGCTAGCTTCATGGTTGGATATTTCTAGAGGTACCGAAAAAAAAATATTAACTCCCTTATGTACCCTTTAGTCCAAATATGGTTCATGTACAATTTCATAAGTTAACTCTAAGAGATGCTCTCCCAATCACTCATTCTTCTTCCCTAGTTTCAATCCTCTTTCTAGTCATGTCCAATCACCTTTATCATCATAAATTTATTTTAAAATGGGTTCAATGCAAACTAAAGAAATATTTTAACACCCATTTAATCCTTATTTATAGGTGCAAAAATTTAGAGTACCCTCTTTTTAGAAAATGTGCCATAAACCTCTCTATCTCAACTCCATTAGGTCTCTTGACTGTGCATGAAATCCTTTTAAGGACTATCAATAATAACTCAAAATTTACCCAAGGAAAGCATAAAATTATTTCAAAATCCTTTGAGACACATTGCCACCATGTTTTCTACCATTTTTCATATCTCAATACCATGTATAGAGGCTTCAACTCCAAATTTTCATTCTGACCCTAACTGTGCAATAATGATAACTCAGTAAGGAATAAAGGCTTATAAATTTCTAATTAAAAGTATTCAAGACCTAAAAATTGTCTCTCAGTATGTCCCAACATAAATCATGTATTGCTTTTACCAATGGGAGATATTAACGCATTAAACCTTGAGAAGTTTCTTAATCCTCTCTTACATGGACTGCAACAATAGTAATTCATGCAAGAATTTGGTCTTCCTATCAATGAATCCTTTTATTTCACCAAAAATACCTTGTTATATATTTTCAACACATTCTTATACCCCTAATGGTTATCACATAAATCTAGCATTGTTAGTTAGCACATATATATACTCTATTGTATTGTAGATGACCGCGACTTAGGGTTTCACTGCATTCTTTTAACAAGAAAACAAAACATGTAGAGTCCACCTCTATAGACTATGTAACTACAATCATCCTTGAAAAAAATCTTAGTGTATTATATCAATCATTTTCAACATGATACTAACACAAAAGCTTCTCAAATTATCACTAAATGGATAACCCTTACCATTCAATACACAATTCAAAGAAAATATATTCTTAATCAATCCTTTCATAGTCTCATGCAAAAAGTTTCATGTTGTACCTCACGAATATTAAATCAATCATCCATCATACTTCCTATAATAATTATATACAACTATCCAAATGGAATAAAAAATATAATCAAGTTCTTAAGCTATAAGATAAGAACCCTTCATTACAACAAGAAGTTTTTCCATAAAAATACAAAGCTATTGCATAATAATTCACATTTAGATTACAAAATACTTATTTCCTCTTTTGATCCTCAAGGAACCTCTCTTAAATTCACCATGTTGGTCCTCAATTCTACACCCCATGGTGGCCTGACAACATTATCTTAGGAATGGGGGATGCTTGGATGGTGATAGACCAGGTAATATATCGTTTTATAGCTGGGGAGGAGTCTAAAATGGTCCTCGGGATCAATATTTGAGATGATTGAGGGGAATGTATAGAGGGGATGGCCTCATCCTACTACTTTTGGTACTTCCTTGAACCAGGTGAGAGGACTTGTAGGGAAACCTAAATGCAGAGGGAGAGATGAATTCTTTGTTCCTCTTGATTTTTTTCAATGATAGATCAATTTGGGATAAACATGGTCATGAATACAACACTCACTCTCATGAGTTGTGAAAAAATATGTTGTAGATGCTTAATGCACTAGACATAGGTTACTATAGGCTGCAAATTTTGGTTCATCTTGCATTCTCTTTGTAGCAGAATTAAAACTAGAAGGAACTTTCAGTGATATTTTGAGCAACAAAGTAGTAACTGCAACGAATGGACGTCAGTATGAGGGGGTGTGATCAATTATGGTATTTGTAAATTCAAAAAGGGGGGATTTATATGAATAGAGATTCCTTGTAAAAGAAAATTTAACAATTAGAGTATCATGTAACTCTGGAAAGTAGAAAAAACTGGATTAAGTAGTGAAAATTTCTATAAAGAAAGATTTACATTCATTGATAGCCAACTGTCGAGAACAGTTTTTACTTTTATTTTTCTTGATGTCTCAAGGGGTAACAACCTGACTCAACCTCAGTATGGTAGGATTTATGGGATACTTACGGTGTGGATTGTGTTATATTGCGCACCGTAAAAGAAAGTGAAATAAAGGCTTCTTTTCTTGCAATCAATCCTATAAATAAAAACATATAAACCAAATAATATTAGTAAGATAATAGGGTAGGTTATCTGGAAAAAGCTAGTCCCTAGAATCCCAATGAATTCCTTTGAAGGATAACAACTTGATCAAGAAAAAAAATTCTTTTCTTGATAACAAGATTGTGATACAATCTGATAAAAGTGGAAAATATGACTATTTGTGTCACTTATTTAGGTGGACATATATATAATAATGACAAGCTTAAAACCAAAGATTGAATTCTTGATCCGTGTACAAATTTTTAGAAAATTTAGACCCCACAGATTCAACTAGGCCTTCCTCTTCAGTGAAGTTAGATTCAGGTAAATAAATGAAGTCCTCTGCAAAGAAATCAGATACTTCCTTTGAAGTGTCATAAAGACAGGCTAGTGTGGTGTCAGTATTAGGGGTGTTTGTGTGACTATTAGTATCTTTAATTTAGGTGCAGTATGATAGTCTTTTGATAGGTCTAGACCAACCTCATAATTGTGCTTGTATTGTGTAAGGTATTCATGGATCCTTTGAGCCTCGTAATACGCATCCAAGAATGCTTCAATTACCTCCCAAATACACTGTGTTGATGCGAAGATAAATTCTAAATGGTCAAAGGGTGCAAACTGAATTGCATAAAGCTCTAGATTTTTAAGCAACTCCTATTGCTCCCAATAAAGAGGATGACAAATAATAGGAAAAGCACCAATGTCAACAATAGGGTAATTATTACCTCCTAAGTCCATCTAGAATCACCATGCTGGGAAAGAAGTTAGAAAACAACAGGAAACAAATAAGAAAGATTAGGTAAATTGTAAGTAATATGCAAAAGTAAACTATTGTACAGGAATCGTTGGAGATTGGTCAAATTGATGGCGATTGTTGTAAATTTTCTATTTACAGAAAATAAAGTCAAATTCAATTTAAAATATGATCTAAAGTGAATTTTTAGAACATATATGACATGTTAAATTTAATAAAAATAATATTACCTGATATGAATGACTGAAACAAATAATAATGATGATGGTTACCTTACATGAATGAATAAATGCAAATCAAATGACTGAGGATGATCTGATGATGAAAATAGACGATACGAAGATCAATTTGATGATTTTGGAGTAGCTTGATGTTGATGGATCTTGGTTAAAGATGAATGACCTTCTGAATTCCTGAGAAAGATCAAAGTTTTCCTGAAAAAAATCCAAATTCCCTCCCAAATGAATGTAGAAAACACAGTTATATAGATTGTCGATGATTGTGGGAAATTGTAGTTAGGTGTCTAAAATGAGTGATTTTCCTTCTATTTCTAACTCAATTTTTGAGGATTTCAAAGTGGTTAGTATAAGATATGGGGAGGGAATTCAAGATAAAATAAATTTGCAAGGATGGGTGAGAGATTTTTTAGAAATTTGTCTTAGTTATAGTTAGTTAAGTGGGGAGAAGTGGTTATGGATAAGTTAGGGGTGGTCTAGTTATATTTATGGAAGGTTAGTAATTTAGTTTAATTATAGCTAGTGAGGTGTCCGAGTTAACTTTAAAAAGTCTGAGGGTGAGGTGTGAGGCTATTCATTCTATTTTATTATTTTAATTAATTAATTAGATTATATTTTATGGATGTTTGTGATGTGTCTATTAATTTAATTAAAGGGGACCTAATGGGTGACCTAATGTTACGGAGTGTCATAAATGGGTCATCTATGGTTATGAATGATCCTAGGAAAGGGAGTGTATAATTTTGGTGTCTACATTTACCCCTTTTGTTTAGATATTGTAATAAAAAAGTTAGACGAAAATAATGAGAATTATTGTGTTGGTATGGGTGATTACATTGTAGTGTAATACAGTGAGCACTGGTGTGTTTTTTTAAAAGGTTTTCCCCAATCATAGGGGGTTCAAAGTAAGGTACCAATGAATCAATTGATATGGTGGCCAAAGGGCTCGATGCATTTGGACGTATGAATATCACCAGGTAAATTTGTTGAGCAGGAAAACCATGTGATGGGGGCCAAAGGGCTCATCACCCATAGACGAATGGTGAATCCCAAATTCTGACTATGTTGGGTTTGGTCAAAGGTTTTGAAGATTAAGACCCTTTTTGGAAACATGTTACACTTGTTTGAGGAATGAAAATGACATGGTTTTAGGCAGTGTAGATAAAATGCCCAAAACAGGACAATCTCGAGTGATTGTAGCAAATCGTCAGTGATTGAGGAAATCACCGAAGATTGCATCATATGGAAAATATGGGTTTTAAATACCCCAAAGTTATTTGTTTTTTATCACATTACATTCCAACTATTTTTGACAATGACTTGTCAAAGAGGAAAACATGTCTTTTGACAGTGAAAAGAGACCGAGATGGAGTCCTCTAGCCAAAAATGCAAGCCTGTGCTTGCTGAGGAATGATTCTAACCCTATTTGTTTTCATTTTTGTGAATTTGTTGTGGTTTTAATGATTTGATGTCATATTAGGGCACACAGATGCCCTAAGCTTGGTTTAGTAGGGATCACTGGTGATTCACCTGCTATATAGGTAGTTTGCATTTTTGAGTGGAATGGATTAGATTTTTGAATATTTATTACTTAGGACTTGTTTTTGATGCATGATATGTTTCAAGGGTTGATGTGAATGTTGTAAAGTGATTTAAATGTTGTTTTCCAACTTCATTGTAACGGTATTGACATTTTGTTTTGTGTGTTTGTGTTTTGTAGGTGGATGCAAAGTTGACTATCCGAGACCGTATCCCTTTGATGTTAGATGAGGCCCAAGAGGATTTGGCTGATAATGACTGGGAGAACCTAGAGGCAATGGGTTTTGGTGGTATGATATTTTACAGATGGATTCACAGGTGCCGCAGTTTGATACTGGCATTGTTAGAGTGGTCGAACCCTTCCACCAACACTTTTTAGCTTCCTATAGGGGAGATGACCATCACGTTAGACGATGTTCATCAGATTACCAAAATTCTAGTTAGAGGTTAGGCCATTTAATGCATCACTGATGAGGAAAGGGATGACACAATGTAGAGATTATATGGAGGGGATGCCTAGGATGTTAGATACTCTTCAGGGGCCTTTGATTATCAGTCACTTTATGATGTTGGGAGAGTTGGTTGTCCAAAAATGACCATGATGATGTGAGATATTTCATTTTTTGCACTACTAAATTTAAGGGGTGGTCGGTTCCCATGGATGATGACGTGTGTAGTGGCAGAGATGATGGAACACCATATAGTTTTTGAGTGGGATCCTACTTTGTTGGCTCAAAATTTCAGAGATATTTGGGCTTGCGCCCATAAGCATTATGGGATAGATGTCAAGTTTTTATTACAGTGTTGGGAACATGAGTATATTTGTATTGCTCATCCTTTAGGGATGCCTATTGTTATTGATGCAAGGCACCCCGATTTTATGAGATGGAGTGCGAGTCTTGGTCGAGCTAGGAAGTCCAAGGGGCATACTTATTACCAGGACTTGATATCAGGGTTATAAGTAGGGGATGTGACTTGGAGGCCTTATGTGGATCTTGATGATTTCCTCGAGTTTCCTCAGGACTTATTATGTTTCAATAGGATATCTAGATTCAAGGCCGCAGGACCGGGGAGAGTGAACTGCTACATTTTAGTCGGGTCATGAGATAATTTGGGCTTGTTCAGAGTATACCTGCAGATCAAGTTTTGTATAGATGGGTGGATGGGGATATTAATACCCCAAAAATCATTGTAGTGAGGCCTGTAGTCATTAATGAGCAGCCTGGTGCCATGGGTCCAGATGAGGATGGGAAGATGGTTCCTATTGATGATGCAGGGGTGACCCCATATTTTTCTGTGTGGTGGGCTTGATCATTGAGGATTTTTGAGATCACGAGGGTAGCAGAGAGGGTTGTACAAGAAGTTAGAAGAGTGTGTGTTTGAGAAGAGGGAGGAGCAAAAAAGCCAAAGGAAGAGGAGGAGAGAGGTGAGGGTGATGATACGGTAGCTATAACTACTGCAGTAGTGATGGCTGAGAAGGTAGTAGTGGAGGCAAAGAGGGATGTTTCTTGGAGAGATTGTGATGATCTTGTGGGAGTTTAGGACACACTTATTGGGGAACGTGATGGTTTGATTTTAGAGCATGATGCTTATACGTGAAACTTATACATGTCTCTTCTGATAGAGATAAGTATAAGGGATAGAGATATACATTGAGGAAGGCCTTAGGGGTCATAGGGCCTTCTATTTGTTTGGCGGAGTTATCAACGATGGCTCAATAGGGTAGAAAGAAGGGAGAATTCCCAGCACCTCTTGACATGGTCTCAATAGTGCATTATGATATTGTTTGGGTTGAGAGAGACTATTATGTTGATATGGTCATCAAGAACTACCTTAATGCAATTTTGTATGTAGAATACTTGGTTGAGAAAGGGCTAGCTCCGGTGGGACGAGACCTAGTGTGAGCGCAAAAAGTGTGGGGCATTCACCTCGGAGGTTGGAGGGTGGTGATGGTGGAGTGGGAGGCACACCTACTCCTAGAGGAGAGGGTGGTGGTAGTACAATATATTAGGAGGTGTTGATTTTACTACTTAATAGTATATGATGTCATAGGCTCAGAGAAGCCAATTTTCTTTATGTGACGTGATTATTATGAGACTTTGATATATATATATATATATGATGTTGTTTTAGACTTACACTAGTGTTTGTAGGCTCATGAAATCCCATGATGTTATTTTTATTATGTAGAAATTTATATACAAGAAATTTTATATGTGATGATGATTATAGTGATGATGATATTGCTTATGGCATTGTGTTTTTTTGTGCATTTATGTTGATAAATGGATTAGAATGTTTTTATTAAATGTGTTTTGAAAACGTGACAAATTTAAGTCAAGGAATACATTTAAATGAAGTAAAAGTGGAAATACTATCCCACTATAAATCTGATATGATAACACAATGGGTTTAAGATAATACTTTGCACTAGTATCCTTTCAAGATGTTAAATAAGACCATCAATGGATAGTTCATGAAAATCCCAATGGAAAATGTATTTTTGCTATGATAATGGATGAAAGAGGCCTTGCGGGTGTATATTGTTATGGGGGAAAAAAGGTTCTCCTCTTTAATGGGATTATAAAGGATTGATGCCCAAGATTTTGTAACTTTAGAAGAAAATTGATCAATGCGGGAAGTTTTATTATGATGGGAAAGTTGATTGATGCGGGACGCTTTCCTAGATGCTTTTGATTTTGTAACATTTTTGAAAGCTGATTAAAGTAAGAAGCCCTATATGAGTAGCCATCCTTCGAGGGTATGGTCTACCTTTTTCTTACTTTTTTGACTTTGAATAGCCATCCTTTGTGGGATTAGTCTATGATTTTGAAAGGTACTTGTATGAGAGAGTAGTCTACCTTTTGATACGTTATATTTTATAAATAGTTGTCCATCGAGGGATTAGTCTATTTAAGCATCCAATGAGTTTCATTTAATTTTGTTAAGACGAGGATAAAAAAACTGAATAAACCATATTTTGAGGAGGGGATAGATGTATATCTGACCTAAACCCACATGCTCCAGGTCACAACACTGATAAATAGGTGTAGTGATTTTGAGGAACTTGTGTGAAGGAAGGTGTTATTTATGATAGAAGGATAGGATTTGATTTAAAACCGGTGTCATGATGATTAATCCTTTAGTAGAAGAAAGGCTACAAGTGCAAAACATTTAAGGGTTCTGCCTTAGGTTCCCCATCGAGAGAAGTGAGATGACATGCCCCTAACCCATAATTGTGTGTGATAATGCAGGGACCAATCTAATTGGGGGAAAACTTCCCACATTTACTCCATTCTAATGTGTAACATTTTGATTTTATTTAAGTACAAGATCACCAATTTAAAATTCATGTTCTTTGACATGCTTATTGTATGATCTACTAATACGTTATTGATAAAATTGATGATGTTCAAGGGCTGCTATACGTTTCTCATCTAGAATTCTAGCTATGCTAAGAGGTCTTGGTGATATTCATCATCTGGGATAAAATATTTCAGAGATACATGAAGTGATGGAATTTGGATTTTAAGAGGCACAATGGCTTCAGCGCCATAAACAAGTGAGTAGGGCATAACGACCATAGGTGTGTAGATGATTTTTGATAAGCCCAAAGAGCAAGCAGGATCTGGAGATGCTAGTTCCTACCTGCATCATTTACAGTTTTCATGAGAATTTTGTTAAGTGTTTTGTGAAAGGCCTTGACTTGTCCATTTTCTTGAGGATAGTAAGGTGATGAAAACCTAAGTTTGATGTTAAATGTGTTACAGATATGTTTAACTTCCTTATTTTTAAATTATTTCCCATTATGTTTGATAAGCTTGTGTGGGATTCCTAAACGACATGTGATATGTTGATATATGAGGTTAATGATAGGTCTGGATTTTGTCAAGGTCAACGGAATAAATTCAAACCACTTAGTGAAGTATTAAATTGTTGTGATTATGGAATGATGTTGTTGATATGATTTTGGATTGATTGCACCAATGAGGCCTAACCCCCATTAAGAGAAAGACCATAAGTCCTGGGTAGGTTGTAATGCTTGACTATAGACGTGAATAAGATCTAAATGGATTTGACATTTGACACACTTTTTTACATATGTAAAACATTCTTTAGCGATAGTAGGCCAATAATACCCTATTTGTATGACACATTTAACAATGGAATTACCAATGAAGTGACCTCTATAGATGCCATCATGGACCTCTTCAATTGCTTTGCTTGATTCAAGTGATTTGAGACATTGTAATAATATACCATCGAAGCTATGTTTATAGAGGGTAGCTCCTATGGTAACAAAGTGGGTGGCATATTGAAGAAAAGATCACTTGTCATATTATGATAGATCGGATGGGATTTTTCATTCAGAGAGATATTGATATATCTGCATGTACCATAGATCCGGTGGATTGTTGTTAATGGTATTGATGGAAGGTAGCTCATTTTGATGTGAAGGATGATCTAAACATTGAATTACTACGGAAATTTTAGTGTCATATTTCAATTTTTCTTCTTCAAGAGGGACAAGGGACCCAAGGGATGTCATGGAGTCTGCCAATCTATTTAAATTTTGTGGGATGACTTGGATGGTGTAATGATCAAATGTGCCAAAGAGAGTTGATGACGACTTTATACTTTTGAAGGATTTTTTTACATTCTTATTCTCCCTTGACTTGACCAATGACTCTAAAATATAAACCATATTTGCACAGATAAAACACAGAATAATAATATATTTTCTATTATCTCACCATCACAATACATGGCTATTATATAGCTAAACAACCTCTGATTATTTAGGCAGGTGTTATAAAAAATATCCCAAAATAATATTCATGGGTAGAACATACTCTACAAATATATTATAACATTAACCATATGAAATGAGAGCACTAAATATCAATTTCCTAACATTCCCCCCCCTTAGTGCGAACATGGGGAAAATATCAATTCAGTACCTAAAACTGCTTTCATGATTACGTGATTTTATATTGGTTGATCACAAACCAAGAAAAAGATGGTTTTCTATCAGATAACTAGAAACCAAGAGCTGTGTGATTTTCTATTGGATTATCAAAAACTAAGACAAAGATATGGTTTTCTATCAGTTGACCAAAAAATGAGAAAAAGAGGTTTTCAAATGGTTTACAAAAAATCATATCACGATGTGTAGTACTACTTTAGCTCTCATCATATCTTTCCTCAGGAGACGACGTAGGAAAAAAATCTCAACTTCTCATAGGAATAAAAAGAACTCTAAAAAATAGCAACTCACAAAACACAGCTGGAAAAAATTGGAATCACACTACAAACACACATGTCACCAAATCATAGTGTGTGGCCCCGTCATTTATGAATGGCGAGAGGATGTTGATTTTCCTCCATCCCCTTGTGCCTTTGTCTTCCAGTATCACGTTGCTCACTCAAAAAATTGGATGTTGAAGCTTAACTATTTACAAATTGGATTTATTCTTTTCTTCCCTCCCACAATGTGAAACACTTTATTTTTCGGATGACGAGTAACAGCGAAAATGTGTCCATAAGACAATTTTTTTATGGAATTTTTACAATGACACAATTTTTTTAACATCCAACTAAAACTATATTGACTATCAATATTAAGTTGTACATTGACTATAATAACATAATTTAGACTCAATAACATTAGATACTATTGACTAATTTAATAACTAAACAAACTTGATAGACAACCACTCAAAAATTGAATTTAACAAATCATCGACAACCAACTAGTGATAAGATAATGACTTGAAACATAATTTTGACTATATCAACATTTTGAAATTATTGATGACATGATTTTTTTTAAAACATAACTCTAAATCTATAGAACATAAAAATTTACTTGACTAGGTAGACAATCATAGACTCAACTCGAAAAAAACATTGAGTGACACATAAGAAACAATATTATAACTATGGCAAATTGATCCTAATATCTCCAATATTTATGAAAGTTTTAAATCAAACTCAAACCTTTTGCATTTAAAAATGAGGGCAATTGGATGATAAGGAGTAATAAATGGATATTTTCACCACACAGTGAATCTGGGTATGGAGAAAAACAAATATTTTACACAAACATCGTAGGAGATCATGTTGAACAGCTGGGCATGTACCCATTGGTTGTAGGGACGACACACATGTCTCTTCATCTTGACGAGACACAAATAAACATAGCCATATATGTGATTAGTTGAATATGTGAATGAATGGTGTCTGATATCTCTGAAACTGAGTAATCTCAACATTCACCAATCTTTATGTTTATTTTCCAATGTTGAAAAAAAATAGTTTAATGCAGAACTATACGCATTATGATTATGACCTCTCATAGATCACTTAACTACTCACTCCTTCACACATCATTTTATGATCCTCACCCCTCTAATTAGTAGGAAGGCTAAGGGAAACAATCAATTCAATCTTGAGTCGATGATGTAAAGAATGAATAATGACATAGTCGAACTATGTTTCCAATATAGATAAAAAGACAACCAATACAATATAGTCTGACCTTGGCCTAATACAGCTACAAACCATGTCACGCGATGTAGGGTTCGAGATTGGAGGAGTGGATATTGTAGTTGAGTCCATAGATGAAAACACCAAGGTGAAAATAATGTGATATATGCATAGAGTTTGCGATGAATGACTACTCATGAATATGGAGATAGAGGAATGTCACTTTTTCCTTCTTGCTAAAATGCTTAAATTAAATCATGCCCGGGGAAAGAATAAAATTATAGACTTCCCCTATATTTATTTTAATCTTCCATTACCATCAACCATGCTTCCTCTATCTGCCCCTTGAAAATCTTGCTCTGATACCAAATCTAAAATATAAACCAGATTTGCACAGATAAAATATGAAATAATAATATATTTTATATTATCTCACCATCATAATACATGGATATTCTATAGACCAAAAATAGCCAAACAACCTCCAATTATTTAGGGAGGTGTTATAAACAATATCCCAGAATAATATTCACAGGTAGAACATACTCTACAAATATAATAGAACATTAACCATATGAAATGAGAGCACTAAATATTAATTTCCTAATAATGGACAAGTTGTGAATCTCTGTATATTTATAAGATGTGGACTCGTAAGAGAATAACGGTATTCAGACCCGTGATTAAGGCTTCGTATTCTTGTTAGTGTAGGTTATTATTTATCCTTTTATTTATTTATCAGGATAATTCTTACACTTGTTGGGTTAGCTTGCTTAGGTGTACTAGTTGTGTGGAGTTAGCTTCTCAGTTATGTGATGTTAGCTCACTAGTCTTTTGGAGTTAACTTAACTACCAGTATTAGTTAGTGGGAGTTCTTCACCACTGATTTAGGTAGTAGTTGCACTTCCCTCCTCATATATGTACATATTTCTTATTGAATAATTCAAGTCATTCTATTGTAATCTATTGAGCATTATGGATTATGTTGGATTTCCATATATGGTATTTTTAGCTCTTTTGCTTTGCAAATCTAATGTGGTGTGCTATTATCATCTGAGATTGTGACTTGGAACAATATTCTTATCGTTCCTTTCATGGTATCAAAGTGATAGATGATGTAGACATCCAATAAGTTTTTCTTTACAAGCAAGGGTTTATTTTTTTCATTTATATGGAATTTGTTAGCACTTTTCTACAACATGCATTTTTATACAAAACAGAGTGTGCCATTGGATTTGGAAGGTGCCAAAACCATAGAATCAACTGTAAACTTGACCATGTTTTGAGATAGTTAAATCTGGGTGCATTCTTTTATCCATTGGATATAAGCGTGTACCTTCTGGATGCATTCTTTTACCCTCTGGGTATTTTGGTTTTGGATGAAGTCTTTTATTCACTGGAAACAAATATGTACCCTATGGGTGCATTCTTTTATCAATTGGATATAAGCGTGTACCTTCCGGATGCATTCTTTTACCCTCTGGGTATTTTTGGTTTTAGATGCAGTCTTTTATCCACTGGATGTAGATCTGTACCCTATGGGTGCATTCTTTTATCCATTGGTTATAAGTGTGTACCTTTCAGATCCATTCTTTTACCCTCTCGATACTTCAGTTTTGAATGCATTCTTTTATCCACTGGACACAAATTTGTACCCTATGGGTGCATTCTTTTATCCATTGGATATAAGCGTGTACCTTCTAGATGCATTCTTTTACCCTCTAGGTATTTTGGTTTTGGATGCAGTCTTTTATCCACTTGACGTAGATCTGTACCCTTTGGGTGCATTCTTTTATCCATTGGATATAAGCGTGTACCCTCTGGACATTTTAGGTTTTGGGCGCAAACTTTTATCCTTTGGTCGCAAGCATGTATCGTGTGGATGCAATCTTTTACCCTTTGGACATTTGGGTGTCACGTGTACCTTTAAAAAAGATCAACATTAAAATATTATTTTAATAGCAAAACCTTGTAGAGCTCATAACTTTTGATCCGTAGCTCGGATTAAGGTGATCTTGTTTTTAAAATTGTGTATTTTTTTTGAGATCTACACATTGGTGAAATTTTTTATACACATTGGTGACATTTGAAAAACACAATGCAAAGAGTGGTGGAAAGTCAATAAATGATACATATTGCAACACAGTGACATTGGGGGCATGTGTGCAGTGTGAGGCTCAACCCTTTGATTACTCCAAAAAATTTCATTGTTGTCCCATCTAATTAAACTACACCTCTAGAAATTACTTCATACTTAATACCCAATTGATCAGCTATTTGTTTGGGCATCACCGAAATGCTTGCTCCTAAACCAATCATGTAGTTATTTACAATATTGTTTCCAATGATCAAAGATATGTAAAATGGAGGAGGCTTCATGTATTTTCCCTCTTAACCTCCTTGATTTCCTTCTTATGGAGCTGCATTAGTGAGAACCTGTTCTTCATTCCTAGGTAACTCATTTGAGAGGGGAAAGTTGGATATGGCTACTTGCAAAACGTCCCTTTGGCCCAGGATTTTCAAATATTCCCACATAGAGATGCTTACATTAGTATTCTTCATGTGTTCGATGATATTGAATGAAGGTGGGTTGTCCTCCTATTTCCCTTTGCTTGGCACTTTCTTCTCCTACACGTGGGATGCTACAACATGCACATGATCTGGTCGAGAAGGTGGTTTGGGTTGGTTCTGCATGCTTGAAGGTACACTCGAATTAATGAATCCTTGTAGATTGATAGAGTATTGAATAGAACCTGGATTATATGACTAATCTTCCTCTAAATTCCTTTTTTTAGACCTTGTGTTCACTACTACCCCTTGAGAATGAGATTGATTTATACCTCAAAAATCCTCAGCTTACCAATTCACAAGTGTGGTCTCACTTGAAGGTGCCTCTTGAGTAGTTGTTTTCTACTGATTTTATTCTTGGCTTGTCTCTTAAGGCACACCAACAGTTTTGTACCATTAATGCCTGGTTTAGCATACAATTGAAACATGTTTCCTGATTATGGGTTTGACCACAAGGAAAACACCATTCATATTCATGTGCAATGTTAATCTGGATTGGGACCAAGTCTTGGGATGTTGAAGGTGTATTAGGATTGTATGGCTGGAATGGCCTAGTAGCTCGAGGTTGTCCTTGATTTTGTTTTTGCAGCTTGGGTAGGAGGTCTATTAGGATGATATGGAGGCCTATTTGGTTGTTCTTGAGGCTGATAAGGTCTGAAATTTTTGGTATGTTGCCTCTTGAGGGTCACCAATTCATTTCCTAGGTTATGTAATTGCTTTATAACTTCTTGGATTTCAGATGAGGTACTTGAAGAATAGGTAGTTGCTTCATTGGAACTCTAATTTCTAGGGGTAGGAATAGGGGATAATGTAGGAGTTTGACTAGAACTAGAATTCCCCCATTTTTGGATAAATAGGCATAGGTGGCCTACGTGCTGCTAGCTTGGATTAGGAAATTCTCAACTCTGATGGCTATGGCATAAGCCATGGGTAAGGTTATCCCCTCCCATAGATCAAATCATTATAGATTTATCAGAATTAAACACTTTTATAAAATAAAGGAATACACCATTTAGAAGTTGGTCTCACGATGAATGGAATCCGGTCCCACGTTATTTGGAATCTGAAATTGAAGTTGGTCATCTACTCGTTTGGTTCTCTCTTGATTGTAGTCAACTGCGACAGGAGAGATAAATTATCCATCTTTTCTCTGAACTAGCTACATTGCTCATTACATAATTGATCCCAATTTTTTGATTAACCCTACTTCTAAGTTTCTGAACCATTGTAAATATTTTCCTTTGAAAGAAGAAACTAGAATCTTTAGTGCCACATCCATTTCAATAATATTGTGTATGGCACAGACATTTGTGATGTCCTAAATGTGATCAATTGGTGTTGTCTGATTCTCCCCATTGAAGAATAGAATGTTCTTCAATGCTACCATAGGAACTAGATTCTGTGTATTTAGGGTAAGTGGACTACTGCCCATAAAATTTGTAAAAGGATTTGGAGGTCCTTGTGGTGGCTCCTGATGTGCCATCTTGGTCGACCTAAGAACCCTAGTTGATTGAAATAAGGGTTCTACCTAATGGAGGGGTTGATAAGATTCTATTTGGTGAAGATGGAGACCTTTTTACTCTTCTTCCTCTCCTTCCTCTGCATGTGGATAAGTGAAAATATTCAAATACTCCTTATTCTCTTGTCCTAGACCTTGTTTGAATCCTTCTAATGTACTTAGGACACTAACACTACTAGAATTAGTTTATTTTCTAATTGGAATCACTATATGTGTTGATGTAAAGCCTTCAAAAGGATGAAAATTCACCAAGACACACACCCAATCTTGATAAACATGGAAGTATTGAATTCTAGTCCCACTAGGCGTGCCAAAATTGTTATCTCAAAAAAAGTAGTACCTTGGGATTTACACATTATAAAACCCTAATTTTGAGTAACATGGGATTGTCTTAAGGTGTGGGACCCTAACAAATGAGGACAAAACCTCTAGAGGAAGGCTAGTTCCTCTACTTGTTCTAATGCTAAATCTACTCCTAGAAAGGGAAATGTAATTATCCTAAACATGAAACCTAGATTTTCCAAGGGATCAGGGAAGAGAAGAGATACATAAAATAAATGTCCTAAATGAAGGAAGGTGATTAAAACCAAGAAAACTAGGGGGTGGAGATATCCTTAGTGAGTGAAAATGGAAGGAAATGAGGTAGAATAGGGCAAACAAAGTGCTACAGTTCAAGGAACACATTCAAACCTCCAATTTCATGGAGCACAACGAATTTAAGTCATGCAAAAGAATAAAACATGCACAATATACCTGAAAGTGTAATGAAAGGAAAAGGAGGCAACACAACTCGATCTAGGGATAGAAAAAGCCACAAAAAACAAATTTTATTGCTTAAAATGATGCACAATCCATTAAAATACAGGCACAAGGAAATAATCCTTTACAAAATTGCATAAATTTGAGGCTTGGAGCTCAAAAGAGTGCTAGAATAATTTTAGTAGAGTTCTTGCTATCCAAAATTCACCCCTCAAGGTAATTCTGATAACTTGCATCATTTTTTTAGGCTTGAGTGAGTAGAATTGGTCCAAGGCCCAAAAATCAGGTTTTGGGGGTCCCTTTGGCTCTTCTCTCTAACTTCCCCATCCAAGGGAAAAATCCAAGAAGTTAGAAAAAATTGCAAATAATCAAAAAAACAAATTGGCAATGTTCTAGTGTATTACGGAAAAAAAGTGGATATTTTTGTCACAGGGAGTCTGCGGGATGGTTGGGATTCAAGTACAAGTGGGACGCACAAAGCTAAAAATGGCCACATGCAGAAGGAATAAGTAAAATCAGATATTTTTATCCTAGGCGGTCTGCGGGACAGTTGGGCTCCAAAATTCCGAAAATGCCGATCATAAAGCAGTGTGGAAAAAGCGGAGGTCAACGAACCTCATGGCCCGATCAACATTGGGAGAAGTGGGACATGAAAATCCAAAATTGCCACACCAAGATGGGAATTAGCAAAAGTGGAGAAAGGAGGCCCGGATGGTCAATGGTAGTGTCATCACCAATTCGGCACTATGATAATTCTTCACCGGGAACTCCTCGTGCTATGATTATTTACTAATGCACAGCCTTTAGTTTGGTGGATGTAATCTAAAAACAAAACAACAACATAACACAAGAATACCATCGACTATGATAAGACAGAATGATGACAAATCTGAAATATCTAAATAAATTATAATATTAACATGAAACTGTTATAATCTCACCCATGAGGTACTTCAAGTGTTATTGACTTCACTTGCCTTTCACCAAGACTATGGGAGAAACTTTACAATTACACCTCTTAATGACTTCTTTAACACACCTTTAAAACTGATGGCTTCCTTCGCACACTTCCTATAATATTTCTCACTACTTCTTTCTATGCTAAATGAGGGGGGGTGGCCTCTCTATTTATAGAACTTCTAGGCTTATCCATCTTATCTCTAAGATAGGATAAGAAAATCCACTATGACGAATCATATTCCATACCATTAACTCTTATCTGTACATGTAAGCTTATCTTCTAAGATAAGATAAACCTTATCATTTTACATGGGTTCCACATTTTTAGACTTTTTACAAATAAAATACACAAAATATTTATGACCTCACTCCTTGTCCTTATTACTAATATAATATTTATAATTCCTAATCACGTAGACCCTACTTCTCTAATTACCCAAACTTTGACATTTTAACATTACCGAACCACTTACGACAAATATTTACTTTTTACAACATTCCTATTGTACTTTGACTGTTACCGTACTCCACATTATTGGCGGCACCGTACTGACGGCGCCGTTATCTTCTATCAGACGCTACTACTAATTATACTTAACAACATCATATTCCTAATACATACATTAATGAAATAGAAATTACGGAGGAAAATTTTAGTGTCGACATCTTCCCCCTTCCTAGCTTCTACTCCGTCCTCGGAGTAGACTATTTTGGTGCTTGGAAAATCTTCAACTTGTCGTGGTTGACCCATTTCGTAATGGGAGTGCCATCCAATTCCTCCAGTCGGTACGTACCATTTTCATGCACAGCTGCTATTTTGTAGGGCCCCATCCATTTTGGAAGAAATTTTCTCTGTCTTCTTTTTTTTGTATCTGGAATCATATACTAGAACCAAGTCATTCACATGAAATGGAGACCACCGGATCTTTTGATCAAAGTATTCCTTCTGCTTCATTTTCTTCTTATGGCTTGTATCCTTTGTTATTTCTCTCATTTCCTCCAGCAAATGAAGATGTACCAACCTTTCTTTTACTGAATCACTTTCATCCATCCTTTCATTTTTCATAACTCTCACAGTGGGAATATCAAACTCAATAGGAAGAACTGGATCAATGCCATAGGCCAACTGAAATGGGGAGTATCCTGTTGCTGACTTTGATGTTGCCCTATATGCCCACAATGCTGCATGAATCCTTTTATCCCATTTATGTACCTGCAAGGCTGCATCTTTTGCTAGAATTTGACACAACACAAAATTTGTTCGTTCCACCTATCCATTTGTGCTTGGCTTGTATGTTGTTGCCTTCTTGTGCTTAATAAAAAACTTATTGACTAGGGCTTCTACCACCTCATTAATGAAGTGGCTTCCTTGATCTGTTACAATTTCTAATGGGCAACCAAATCTGGTGACAATGCGTTCATACATGAACCTTGCCACTTCATCCATGGAAGCTGTTTTCAATGGCCTAGCTTCAACCCACTTGGTTAAATAATCTGTGGCAACTACAATATACTTATTTTGGTGTGATGTAGTTGGAAGTGGACCTACAATGTCTATTCCCCACTTTTCAAAGGGACCAAGGGGAAGAATAGGACATAATGGAGCTGATGAAGTCTTACGGTTACCATGTGTTTGACAAATATCACATGTCTTACAATAATTATAACAATCTTTAAAAAGAGTGGGCCAGTGATAACCTGCATCCAAGATCCTTCTTGCTGTAAGTTGTCCAGAGAAGTGCCCTCCACATGTACCATTGTGGAATTCTTCTAGCAGTTCCTTCCCTTGATCACGTCCAACTACCCTCTTGTACTGTCCATCAGGTCCTATTCGAAATAATACTCCATGCAGAATAGAATATGGACGACTGGCTTGAGTAATCTTTCTCTTAGTCTTTGCATTGGCACCATCAGGAAACTTGAATTCATTCAGATAATTCCAAATATCTATGTATTCACTAGGGATTGTGTCAAGGGATAACAAGGCTGCATCGGGGAAATCATCATCATCACAAGATGATCCTAAACCATCATAGGCTCGAGAGAGTGCATCTGCATTGACATGCTTCTTTCCTGGCCTATCTATAATATCAAATTCAAATTCTTGTAGCAAAATTATCCATCTTGCTATCCTCCCTGATGGGTTAGGCTTATTTACAATATATTTTAGAGCCTGATGATCTGTTACAACTAGAAATTTTTACCCTAGCAAGTAATTTCTAAACTTCTTTACAGCAAAAATGATAGCCAGAGCCTCTTTTTCAGTTACAGTATAATTTACCTCAGCACTGCTCATTTGTCTGCTCCCAAAGTAAATTGGATGTTCATTCCCATTTTCATCCTTTTGGCTCAAAGTACTTCCTAGTGTTGTATCTGAGGCATCAGTGTACACAATGAATGGCTTGCTCCAATCTGGATTCTTCAAAACAGGTGAAGACACCAGGGCTTCCTTCAGTTGTCCAAAAGCTTCATGCGCCTTATTTCCTGGTTCATAAGTAACATCCTTCTTCAAGAACTGGGTTAGTGGCTGTGTAATCTTTGAGAAATTCTTGATGAACCTTCTATAGTAACCCACATGGCCTAAAAATGATCTCAACTTACTTCTATTAAGAGGAAATGGTAAATCTTTGATTTTTGAAACTTTATCAGGATCAGTACCAATACCATCTCTGGATACAACATGCCCTAACAAAACGCCTTTAGAACATCCAAAGACACACTTTGTAGGGTTTAGTGAGGCTTGTGCTTCATCTAACCTTTGAAATGCTATCTCCATTTGGTGCAGGTGGTCCAACTTGCTCCCATAGATGCAAAAATCATCCAGAAATACTCTGATGAAGGTCCCAATGTAGGGTTCGAGCACCCTATTCATCAAACGCTGGAATGTTGTTGGAGCATTACACAACCCAAAAGGCATAACTCTATAAGTAAACATTCCCCAAGGAGTGGTGAACGTGGTCTTCAGCTGATCTTTCTCTGCTATACGAACTTGGTTGTAGCCGCTATATCCATCAGCAAAACTATAGCACTCCTGGCCAGCTACTTCGTCCAAGATCTGATCTGAAAATGGAAGAGGGTAATGATCCTTCTTTGTTGCCTTATTGAGCTTCCTGTAATCAACACAAATGCGTAGCTTCCCATTCTTTTTTATTGAGATCACAATGGGAGAAACCCATTCTGAATTCTCCATAGCAAATATGAATCCTGCATCAAGCAACTTATCTATTTCTTCTTTTACAGTCTTAGAAAAATTAGGATTCATTCTATATGGCATTTGCTTTATGGGCTTAGCACCATCTACCAGCTCAATAGAATGTTCTACCCAACTTACTTGACAGAGTTCCTTGTAATCAAAAGTGAATAGGTGTATGTACCTTCGAAAGAGCTGGAGGTAGGATTCCTTCTCACTCTCCATCACAGCATCACCAATCTTTATTTGTTGGAGACGATCATCAACTTCTTCTTCAGATAATTTTATGGGGTCATGAGTTGGTGTGACTGGAAGGATATCCATGACTGAAACATCAACCTCACTTTCTTCATCTTCAGTGTCCACTTCACTAGTACTAGAGTAATCAGAGGATGTCCAATCATCAGTTTCATCACTTGAATCCACAGGTTCTGCCTTATGATGTCGAGGGATCACATTTATCTTCACCCTCTCTCTACCACGTCCAAGTGTCATGAAACCTTCATTCCAGTAGTTTCTTGCATGAACTCTCCTTAGCCATGGTCTTCCTAGCAGCATTGGGTACGCAACAGTACCATTTTTCATCACCTGAAAGTCTACCACACATACCACACCCATAACAGATATTGCCACATTTGAAACTACACCTTCTGGTTTAGTTTTTCCTTTATTTAATGACCTTAACATAAGTGTTGAAGGGCGATCAATTTTTAAACCCAACATATTCATTACAGACTCGGTCATTACATTAACTGAAGCACCTCCATCAACTAAGACATCATGAATTGAAATACCATTACATAATACCTCAGCTTGTGGAGCATAGGGATCTGCCTCTGCCTCCAAAACAGGGACCTCAACCTCCTTCCTTCTTCGAGCATTGAGTCCACCTCGCAACTCCTGCCTCTTCTCAGAAGACATAGCCAAGAGTTGACCATATGTAATATTTGCAGGCCTTTTGGACAGATCTTCCAAGATGGAGTATGGTCCTTGCCCCTGTGAAATCAGAAAATCCTGCACACCCAACTTTCTTCTCCTATGTTTCTTACTAGTTTCTTCTTTCATCTTCTTAGGATCATTTCCATCTTGATTATCTTTTTCTTTCTTTCTTTTTGTTACAAACACATCTACTTCATTATTTCTGATCTTATCTACTACATCAAAAGAATTCACAGTTGCTTTTCCTTTATCATTATCTCCTTTACCAGATGTAGAAGCTCTATCTGGACAATTATACTTATAATGACCCTTTTTATAACAACCATAACAAACAACTTCAGAAATATTTCTTTTTGGACCTCTATCTCCTCCTTGAGAACTAAATTCCTTTCCTTGAAGAAGATTAATAGTTAACTGACCCATCTTTTTGAGCAGATCTTCATACTTAGTAGATGTACTAGGAGAAATATTTGTGCTCACCAGGAGTGGTTGTGGATTCTGGACCAAAGGTGCTGGTGTAGGCTCTACTTTAGCAACAATTTCTTTGGGCTCCTCTTCCATGCTTTCTTCTTGCCTTCTTGCAATCTCCTTTGCTTGTTCAATGGTAGCTGGGTGGTCATACTTCACTCGTTGTCTGATCTCTGGCTTCATCCCAAGAATGAAGTGCTTACAGAGGAGATTATCCACGCCATTCATCAACCCATCCGCTAGTCCTTCCTTCCGGATCTGGGCATCGAGCTTCCTCCTTAGCTCTAGAACACGAGCATGATAATCCCTTATCTTCTCCTTCTCTCCTTGGGATAGCTTTGTGATCTCGATCATGAGATCTGCATATTTCTGTTGTTCACCAAATTCTTCAAGAAAACTTTCAGTTAATAAATCCCATGAATTTTTCACATTATCACCTAGTGTTTCAAACCACCTAAGTGCTGAACCATCCAAAAAGGTAGGAAAAAATTCAGTCCATTGTTCCCTTCTTATAAGGCCATTACAAATACAAGATCGCTTAAACTCTTGAATGAAAGAAGAAGCATCTTCATTAGATTGAGCTGAAAAAATAGGAATCTTTCCCATTTTCAAAAGTAACCACCGTGAAATACCAACTCACAAGTACAATCAACAAGACTTATGTGTACAAATAATTGGAATCACTATACTAGAAAGTGACTTTACACCTTTCTACAGTAAAATAGAAATGACCACGGTAAACTATGGTAAAACTTGACTTACTGCGGTAAAAACTGACTTTACTGTGGTAAACACTATTCACGGTAAAAAGTGAAGTTACTGCGGTAAATACTATTCATGGTAAAAAGTGAAGTGACTTTACTGTGACTTTACTGGTAAATACTATTCCAGCAAAAATGACTTTACCATGGTAACTACTATTCATGGAAAAAATGACTTTACCATGGTAACTACTATGCACAGTAAAAACAAGGTTACCCTCTAATTGATTTTTGACTAAGTGGGAATATCTCTCCAGAAAATCCACCAACGAGGAATGGTCCCGGCAACGGAACCAAAATGTCATCACCAATCCGGCACTATGATAATTCTTCACCGGGAACTCCTTGTGCTATGATTATTTACTAATGCACAGCCTTTAGTTTGGTGGATGTAATCTGGAAACAAAAAAACAACATAACACAAGAATACCATCGACTATGATAAGACAGAATGATGACAAATCTGAAATATCAAAATAAATTATAATATTAACATGAAACTGTTACAATCTCACCCATGAGGTACTTCAAGTGTTATTGACTTCACTTGCCTTTCACCAAGACTATAGGGAGAAACTTTACAGTTACACCTCTTAATGGCTTCTTCAACACACCTTTAAACTGATGGCTTCCTTCGCACACTTCCTACAATATTTCTCACTACTTCCTTCTATGCTAAATGAGGGGGGTGGCCTCTCTATTTATAGAACTTCCAGGCTTATCCATCTTATCTCTAAGATAGGATAAGAAATCCACTCTGACAAATCATATTCCATACCTTAACTCTTATCTGTACATGTAAGCTTATCTTCTAAGATAAGATAAACCTTATCATTTTACATGGGTTCCACATTTTTAGACTTTTTACAAATAAAATACACAAAATATTTATGACCTCACTGCTTGTCCTTATTACCTATATAATATTTCTAATTCCTAATCACGTAGACCCTACTTCTCTAATTACCCAAACTTTGACATTTTAACATTACCGGACCACTTACGACAAATATTTACTTTTTACAACATTCCTATTGTACTTTGACTGTTACCGTACTCCACATTATTGGCGGCACCGTACTGACGGTGCCGTTATCTTCTATCAGACGCTACTACTAATTATACTTAACAACATCATATTCCTAATTACATACATTAATGAAATAGAAATTACGAAGGAAAATTTTAGTGTCGACAGTACGCACAGGTACATGAGTTCCCCGAAAAGCCAAAATAGCCGCATACAAGGGAAAACTCAATGCCTGACCCTCCCAAAATTCAAATGGCCATAAATTTTGACCCGGAGCTCCAATTTTCCATGAAATTTGACTTTCTGGATTAAGTACGATGTCCTAATCAATCAAACACTCAGTCTCGTTAAATGATAGAAATCCCTGGCTAGCCCAAAATAGCTGCCCGCACTCAGAAGGCCATAACTTTTACAATTCTCAACAAAAAAGCACAAAATTGGTACTGTTGTAATTGTTTTTTTGAGCCCAACACACAACAATAAATAAATTCAATATTTTATGAGGAATAGATGATGATTTTTAGAAAACATTTCTAGGTTCAGAACAATGTTTTATTTGGTATTTGGGACACATTTAATGAAGCATGGGCTGACATATTTCACTGCTGCAAGCTATGGGACAATATGGGGGGACTTTTGCAAGCAATATAACATAATTTCATTCCATTTACTACCTTTTTCAAGTGGTTGAAGAACATATTTAGGAATTTTCATTTTCCCCCTCTCTCTCTTCTCAAATTTCTATAAATTGGAGTGTTGGGCTCATTGTAAAGGGGATATAGTTAGGAGTATCAAAACTCTGTAAAAATTATTTTGTGAAGCCAATGTGCTACAGGCCCTTGTATTTGAATCCTTGTATGGTGATCTAGGCCCCTATTTTGTAATAGACTGAATTGTGCATATCATGAAGTAATAAATATAAGCTTGTGGATGTCTCTTCCCCTACTGTGTTTGTTGCATTCTTATTTCCATTTCAAATCATATTATAAATATATTGTGTCTATCTTATGTTGTTGAAGGGATTAATCATCATTGTGCATGTATGGAATATTGCTGTGAGTATATTTGCTAGACTACGGAGAATTGTTATCACCCCTTCTAGTATGCACTTTGCTTCTATTTTTCACACATTGGAAGACTATTCTCACACTCTCCTTTTTTGTTGTATCACCACTTTAGTGTAGGCTTTGTTTTCATGTAATCTCTCTCCCTGGTCCCTTGGAAAATTAGATTAGGAAATGATAGTTTTTTTGCATTAGAGTAGATTATGCCAAGTAGTTTAGGAGCAAGAACCAACTTTCTCTGGAGGTCCATCTCTAGTAAGTCCCACAACTTGGAGATAGTACCCATGTTATCCAATCACACCGTGAGATCAAACACACACACTTGTGCAAATAGAAGGGTACTGTGATTTGGAGATAACAGTTACCTTACAATCCAAAATGTCTCCCCTCTCAAATGAGAGAAAAATTACATATATAGAGAAAGGGAAGCTACCAACCGATAACCTTAATTTATTTCTTGTATGGAGGTATGGGTGACTATACTGGTTCACTTTCCAATTGTAATTTTCTTGGATGGTGAATAGGGGTGTCATACCTCATTAAACTAGTTATTGAGCTACCTTGTATGGTGTCATTAATACCTAGTCGTATCTAAAAATTCTTGTTGATGCCCGATAGGGACCATCAGATGATCCATGACAAGAAAGGGGAGAGTCGCCACTAATGAGGGAATGATTGTCCTATGATAAGAAGAATTTTTTTACATGATAGTGAAAGGAGGTTGACGCATTTCAAGAAGGAAGGATTTTTTGCACGACAGCAAAGGGGTATGATGGGGAAGGAGGGACAACACACGACAAGGGGAGAAGATTGTTGCATGATAATGTGGAATGGTATCATGCAATAGGAGGAAAGTGGTGATGCACGTTAAGAAGTGGCGGTTGACATGCGTCAAGAGTAATGGTTGACGCTCGTCAGGAAGGAAATGGTTGATGCATGTCAGGAATGAAATGGTTGACGCGTGTTAGGAAGGGATGTTATTACTCACCAGCAAAGGGGAATTAATGCATGTTAAGAAGGGATGTTGTCACACATTAGTAAAGGAGTGTTGACACGTGTCAGGAAGAAGGTTGATGCATGACAATGAGGTGACAATCTATACATTTTTCTAGCTCGACCATTAAAACAAACCAGGTTCCAAACCTTTTCCACGACTCGTAATCTCTCTATGAGATACCTTGTAAACTACTCCCCATTAACTATTAATGACTAGAGTTGTAGGTTAATCCATTTTGAAATGGGGTGTAAATATGGATAACAATTCCCAAGATCTCTTCATTTGTCTTTTTCTTCATGGTCATTTGAATTACTTGGTGGTATAGATATTTGACATCCATTTTGAACGTCTCAGGAATTTTTAAATGTATAAGTCCATTTAAATTTGTCATTTAGTGTTTATTGCATGTTTTTTACCTCAGAAAAATATGTAAACATATCCTGATCACCCGCAAGTCTGAATATTTTATACTTTGACCAATCATTATAGTCACAAGTCCCCGAGGAATTCTTATGGTGTTGGTCACAGAAACAAGGCTTGAAAAGATCATGGTTTTGTGCTAAAGATTCACAATAAAATATCTGATATTGAAAAGAGTCTGAATTCATTTGAAAGTTTCAAATTTTTGTGTCATATATTCTTTAGTCTCGTGGAAATCTTTAAAATCTTTCATTTCATTTCCTTTCAGTCCTCCAACATTTCTACTTAATCATTTCTTTTTATTTTAACAAGGAACAAAATTTATTACAAATTGATACATCTCCTTTACTCATACTAAACTTTAAAGAAGGGGGAATAATATGAAGCACACATAACAATTACATTTATGGAGAGTCTAGGAAAAGACCAACTCAATCTAGGGGCTTGGATTGAATAAGAATAGTGGCTCCTACTCAGGATGGGAACCCCTTGTGGGTGCCACAAGAAAAAAACTAGATGCCTAATCCATTGGGTAAGGAGTCAAGAAGACAAAACACTCAAGTATTTCTAAAAAGATACATAAAATTCATACTAGAATACTGATATATCTTGAAACCTGGTCACTGTAGACCAACGCACAAATAGGGAAACAACAACACAAACAAAGGGAAAAATAAAAACAACACAATTGTACATTGTATAATGATTATACTTGATCCTTTGGCTTATTCTAAGAAATTTTTGAGATGTCTACCATTGAAAGGAAACTTCATAAAATTTCCTTCCAAGTCATTAAAGAAGAAAGTATGTTCTCCACTTGATGTCTTCTCTATAAGATTTCAACTCTAGATAAGACCATGCCAGGAAATCTTGGTATTTATTTGATAATTTCGTATAAGCTTTATTTTATTATTTTCTCATGCTACTCCCTAACCAGAACTTTCTTGAATTTTGATAAGTTTCCAAATTGCATTCTTCAACATCTCTCGGTGCATGGATAGGCTTTCTCACAACTTGGTTTTTATGATCAAAATTTGATTCAAGGCTTACCAATCCACTAGAGATATTATTTTTCTCTAACTGTATTCCATATTTCCCAAAGAGGGTCTCATTTCCTTCACATAGTACCACCATTGGCTCAAGATCAATGAGTTCATTGGTGAACTCAGCTTTACAATTTAAAAACCCTTGGATCTGACCATCATTGTAAAAAACTTGCCAATGCTGATTTTTTTCAGAAATTGGTGGTCTGACTAGGACTTCTACTTCATAATGGAAGTAAGGAGATACTGTCTCATTTTCATATGGAGATGCTATGACAACTAACTTGTCAGGTGTTGCATTCTGAGATTTTTCATGATAAAGGATATTGAATGAATCAAATAATTTTATGAGGTACCAAACTTCATGCTTAAATTGTCTCATCCTATGGTTTTTAGTTGCATACAGGTTCCTGACTTGATTTACAATCAATTCATAATCTCCTTTTACAATAATGTTCTTAATTCCATGCTTCCATGTAACTCTTAAACTAAGGATCAATGCCTCATATTCAACAATTTTATTAGTACATTCAAACTTTAATTTTAAAGATAAATTAACGGAACCTTGATTTAGAGAAGTTAGAACCACTCCAAATCCATTTCCAACATTGGAAAATGCTCCATTAAAACTCATGGTTTAAGGAACATTGACATCTTCAAGGTGTGAATTAATATCCATGTAATTATCTTCAAAATCTGCATAGCCTATGAATTTACCCAAATTTATATTAAGAAAAAATATCTCATAAGAGGCATTTAAGAGATCCTCAATAAGATGGATCATTTTATTTTCTCCATACAATTTGACCAGTTTTCCTTCCAATGGTATAGATGCATAGGACATGTCCATTTGAACACTACCTCTTACATTAGCAGCCCACTTTCATGATAGCAACATACCCCATTTAGTAGGGCAATCAAATATAACCGTATTGATAGTTCTATATTTTCCAGGATAGGTATCAATTGTACTACTAGACCTCTGACATATCCAACAATAGGTACTTCTCTTGAATGCATGGCATAAAATCCCCCAAAAAAATTTGTTATCTTGATGTCTAATTCATTCATGACCTCTAAAGGCGTGATATTATAATAATCTCTTGAATCAAACATAAAATTTTAAAGAAGTCTTTCATCGAAAATCAGACTGGTAAAGAAAGGATCCACATCCAATTGTGAATTAACCAAGGAAGTACCTAACTATACTTCTGGGGATCTTCCATGTTCTTTGGATCTTCCTTTATCTCAACTTTAGTAACATTAGGGGTGGTTACAAAATTATTTTTACTTCTTTCCTTGACAACCATATCATCCTTTAGCCCCAAGTATTCAAATGCTCTTTTTCTATGTTTTGGAATTATAAGCAATTCTGCAATTGGTATAGTAATTTTTACCTGACTTAGAATTTGAGCCATATCACATATAACATACTTTGGTAGGGATGTATTAGAGGAAAGGGTGACATTATTTTCTGATGATATGTCATACCTTACTACTTGGGCTTAAACAAAAGTGCTTGGATTTGAAGAGATAAGGGAACTTCTATTAGACACATTTTTATTGGTGTAATATTTGGGGATGTTGGTCAAGAGAAGAATTTTTGGTTTAGGAGTAGGGGTAGGTTCTTTGAATTGTATGTTCCGAAGGTTATACTCCTTTTCTTGAGAAACAAAAACTATTCATTAATAGCTACCTATCCTCTTCAGAAAGGATTCAACCATCATACTTTTTAATCATTAAATTTGTTAAATACTAAAATTCATGATTTGGGAGCTCAAAATGATTAAGCCATATCTATATCAGCATTGAAATATAGAACAGGGAGGGAGAATACCTAATTTGTGTAATCCCAAAATTCCTCCATAGTTTTAGCATACAATAGATCAATTGAATTAGATCCTTGTATTGAGTATTTTGGACACTCCATCATATATATATCAAAAACAACCAGCTTCATCAGTAGCATCATCATCTCCAACAAGTTTCTCGCAAGGAGGATGTGGCAAGAAACATTTATCACACCATTCAATGATGTGGTCTTCTTATACTAATGATACCCTTGTTTTCAATGGATCAGGGACTGTTTTATTATCTCTGAAAACTTGTTTCTTATTTCCTAAACCATAGATCCTCTTCCTCTATCATCAGTCTAGTGATCTCCTTTGGGATGATTCCCAAATATATTTTTTCCTTGGGTATGATAGTGAGTCTGAGGATTTGAAACTAATCCTTTCTTTTCTCTAGCAAGCTTGTATGATATCGCTTTGACTACTCCGGCCAAAGTTTTAACCACTTCTTCTAAGTCCACAACCTTACTTGCCTATGGATTCTTTAAATTTATCAGCTTGACACATTTCCGTTTTAGAGGCTTCCCAGTTGCTTTAATTTTTTATTAATTTAGACAGGCAAAGAGAAGGCCTACCTTAGAATTCTAGGATTTTTGTCCCTCAGATAATAATCTGATTTCTTATCAAAGGCATTTGAGTACTTAATTAAGCAAAAATCATCACTAGGCCTTAGATTAATAGGCAATCTAGTCAAAGTTTTATTGGACCTATTATTAAAGTATATTACATAATCATTAGGATTTTTATTGATATTTTAAAAATATGATAAAAGGAACCTAGCGTTAATATTATCACCATATTGGAGCCTGAATGCATTCTTAATTTATACCCAAGAATCAATGGAATTTGTATCCAAAAAATTGTACCATTCCCTAACATCTTCTTCGAATGTATGTATGAAAAACTTAACATAAACATCTTCATGCTCTAATTCATCATCATCCATAAGAGTTTGATAAAATATAAGATGTTGATCCCCGCTTATGGCATTATTCCCTTGAAATATAGGAAACCTTCTTCTAATTTCATTTGGTACTTCATTAGGATATCCCACCATTACAATGAACCTTATTGGTCTACAAATGGTGAATATAAAAGGATCCATTAGTGGAGGTATTTCCATATTATTTGGTGGAGGTGTTTCAAAAGGAGGGTTGAAATGGTGGGGAAATGGAGGTCTTTGAGGCAGAGGAGTATGATCCACAAAATAATTTATTCTCAAGAGTCAAAAAATAAGGAAGATGAGGAGTAGATTTATTATTTGCAGATGTTGAACCTTCTTGGAAAAAATATGTAAATATGTTTAAGGAATACCTGAATCATATATGTCATACATGTGCTAGAGTATTCCTCCACCAAAGGTGGATAAAATTCAGTTAGTTGAATGATATTTTCTTTTAATTTTTTACCACTCACTAGTTTCTAGATCTATTTCCTTCTTGACTATGTACTCTCTAGCACTTGGGAGAAATATTTTGTTGGAATCTGATTTGAAAGAGGATCTTCATCCTTCTAGCTTTGCAAAGGGGAGAGTTAATAAAAAAGGTGTATAAAATTTGCACTAGTATAACCCATAATTTATTTGAAAGATGGAGCCGCCACTAAGGCCTTGTACCTTAGATGTATAGATTAACTCAAAATAATTTTGAAAGGGAAGATTTACAAATTGATAGATAAATCTTGGTATATCTTTAATAATTATCCCAAATTTTTGGTCACCAATCCCTTAGTATACTCAAAAAATCTCAAACTTTATGGAAAACCTGTTTGTATTTTGAAATTTATGGATGATACTTTGTAGACTGGTCTATATTTTCCTAATTTTGGAAAAGCTCTATAAATGTATGTATTCTAAACCTTTCCCATAATAAATATTCCTCGACAATGGCACCAAAAGTGTGTTGATGAAATTAACACTCTGAAAGCAAAAATTCCTATCAACTTACAAAAAAAAACAATCCCCAAAATTTTCACTCTGAAATCAAGAAGTACTAAAAAATTCGGCGCTAAAAGCGTGTTGGTCCTCAATTCTACACCCTCAGTGGCCTGACAACATTCTCTTAGGAAGGGGGGATGCTTGGATGGTGATAGATTAGGTAATATATTGTTTTGTAGCTGGGGAGGATTCTAACACATTCATTGAAAGAAATATTTGAGGTGATTGAGGGGCATGTATAGAGGGGATGGCATCGTCTTGCTACTTTTGGTCCTTTCTTGAACTAGGGTGAGAGGACCCACTAGGTAACCTAAATGCAGAGGGGGAGATGAATTATTTGTTTGTTTATGTTTGTTTCAATGATGGATCAATCTAGGATAAGCATGGCCATTAATACAAAACTCATTCTCACGAGTTGTCACAAAATATGTTGCATATGCTTAATGCACCAGACACAGGTTACTATAGACAAAAAAATTTGGTTTCTCTTGCATTCTCGCGGTAGTAGAATTAAAGATAAAGGAAAATTTAGTGATATTTAGAGAAAATAATTAGTAAATGGAATGAATGTACATTGGCATGAGGATGTGGGATCAATTATGGTATTCGTAACTTCAAAAACAGGGGATTTATAGCAAGATAAATTACTTGTAACAGAGTATTTAACACTTAGAACATCCTGCAACTCTGTAAAGTACAAAATACTAGATTAAGTAGTGACAGTTTCTATAAAGAAATATTTACATTCATTGATAGCCAATAGATGTAAAGTTTAACAAAATCTCTAAAATACTTGACACAAAATATTGTGCAAGCATTTTAATAAAGTATTTACTACTTCTACTCTAGTACGCCCAAGATACACTTAAGAGCTAAAAAAATCACTTCGACTAAATGGATAGAGTAAGGATTTTACAATTAATTCCAATATTGCAGAGTAAATTTTCATAGCAAAATATTGGGCTAATGACCAAAGTAAAACCATTAGGATTGATCTAGTGTAAAATAAAGAGAAGCAACAAACACAAGATTGCAGCAGAAAATATAACTCATTAATCACTAATTTGACATACAAGACCCAAAACACATGAATTAAACTCATTAAGCGTGTATATTTCATTCAGATCTTGAATGTATTAACATGGGAATATAAATCAAATTCTCTCAATGTTTGTCAATGGTTGTACATTACAACCACCTTGACACAAAAGTTTGGGAAACCAAAATCTATATGCATTTCATAAAGGAAACATTCAACATTCACAATTATATCTCTCAACATTTTTCAGAAATAAAAATACTAAACCCCTTATGATCAGAATACCAAAACTAACTCCTTTTAATATGTAGACAGGCCCCCATATTTATACAATTTTTGATGAATTATTACAATTCAATTTCCCCTACCCAAAAAAAACAAGTGAATCTTCTCCTTGTTCACAAAGAAAAATATTAAATCATAGTGGGAATGTAACATTTATCTAAATGAAAATATCTCATTTTCTGTAAGTATTTTGGGATTGATTCCATGCCTTCACTACCACATGTGTAAAACAGTTAGCTGATACGGCAAGATGCACTTGTATCCTTATTTTCTCTTTTTCTCCTTAAAAACACCATTAATTTATGAATCAAATGATACCAAATTAAAGGACTTGAGGATACCTTTCCAATGAAACCAATTTTGTTTGATTAAGAGCTTTGGAGTGAAAGTTATAGCCTGTAGATACCAAAATTAGGTCATACTCCTATTGTTGCAAATCAACAGCACCCCCTGGATGTTGATCAGATTTCTATTTTGATCACCCTATGCATCTAGTGTGATTGCACAACATTGAATCCTCTTCCCAAGTGTGGGACTTGCAAAATGGAAGAGGAATCTCCATATTAGAGGCTGGTTCCTCAACTCCTCTGATCAGCTATTTCACTTGCACAATTGCAGAGGTTTAAACTCCTAAATCTACTCTAAATTCCAAGGAGACAGAGATAGAGAATGCAAAAAAAAAAAAAAGAACTAATGCTAATAGGTGATGCACCAAAGGAGTGGTGAGCATTTTTTACTTCTGCAAATTGACACAGTTCATAAAATGCAACAAAAACAACATGCACAAACTGATAGCTGTAATGAAGTGTTAGAAATTAGGCAAACAACACCAGCAGAGGATAAAAACTAATCACAGGGCCTGTATTGTTATTTTAACATCAAAATCACTTGCATTCAAACACCTGAAAGGCAAAAATACAGTTGTAGTTTCTAGAAAAGGTCTGTTATTCCACTAAATCACTTCCAAGGTGAAAAAGGGAGCTTTCCATACACAAAAAATGTTCAACCCTTTGAAAAATGAGCCAAATCTGGCTTTTACAGTGCAAGGGACGAGCCCAGGAGAGAGAAACACGGGAAAACGTGGAAGGGATTCAACCATTGACCAAAATGCCATCAAAACAGCATGGGCGACCTGACAGACCCATTCCCTGACATTTTTAACCATGCTGGGAGAGAATGCGAGCCATTCTTCATTAAAATCGGTGGTTGAAACGTCATTTCTGTTCATGACCACGTGCCAGAAGCATTTTTTGATTTTCTCTCTCCAAACTCCACCAAAATGCAAAATTGACCCTGGAATCTTGTAGATAATTTCACCAGCTTTCCATTGATATAAAGAACGTGAAAAACCGAGCTCTGGATCAAAAGATATGGTGATTTGAAGTTTTAGGGCAAAACAGGGCCAAATCGGGTCGCTTTGATATTTTTGGCCTGGACACGTGGTGAGTTCTGATTGGCTGCGGGCCTTCTAGGGGAAAATTTCCCACAAAAACTCCACCAAGCCATAACTTGAAAAATACATGGAGTTAGGAGGAAAACTTTACCTTTCTGGAAAGCTGAGAAAGAGCTCTATCCAATGGTGCCATTTCCAGAAGGTTTTGAGTGCCTAAAAAGCAAAATTTTGTGACTGAGGCACAAGAGAGGGAAGAATGAGAGGAGTTAGCCACAAAATGAGCAGGGGGCACATTTTGGATAACAATTTTGGTGACTCAAAGGGGTCATCTGCCTGCTGGATGAAGTTACCAATTGCCTGAAGCATCCATTGGGCATGGAGTCATGAGTTGTAGCCTGCAAACTGATCTGAACTTTGAAAACCTCCTCTCTAAGCCACTTGGAAACCCACTGAAATGGACTGTGCAAGAGCAAAACCAGCACCACAAAAACTATGTACAAAACTAAAGGGTCATACATGCTCCAAAATGGAACATGCAGAGTGTGCACAAGCACTTCTTTTACTGAAAGCAAAACTACCTATCCTACTCTAACTGGAAGCAAAAGTGGGCTAAACAAACCCTGCAACTGGTTGTGCAAAATAGCTTCCTTTCTTCAAAATTGGCAACCATGCAACTGATTTGGCATTGAACATGGCTGATTGGATGAATGGAAAATCAACAAGAAGCTGGTCTTCCACCCAAATCATCAAGGTATCAGGTGAAGGCAAATTCAATACCTCTTTTAGTTGTTCTGCATTTGGATTGGAGAGGTATGACAGCTGATCCTTGGTTCTTTGTAGCTCATCCTCATGCTTAGGAGCAAGCATGACTGATTGTGACTTCTCCTTTGGTTCCAATGAAGCCAGATACCTGATTGGGCAAGGTATGGTCCTTTGAGTATACCCATTGCCCTAATTTTCAACTCCAAGAATGGAGTTCTCTTGTAAACCCTTTTGAATGGATGGTGCAGAAGCAAAGGTAGAACCTTTTTGCCCTTTCTCTTCCTCCAATGAAGGACATGAAAGATTAAAATCTTCCAATCTTGGTTCCAAAGAGCTGCTATAAGATGCAGGCTGCTGCAAATGGGTGCTCTCCTTCATGACAGTAGGCTCAGGTGTTTGGAACGTGGATGATGAAAGAGAGAATGGTAGGAACTCAACCGGTTCTTCTTCATCAAAACAGTCCTCCAAATTTGACAGATAAACTACCTCATTGTTGTCCTGCTGCAAATGCTCAACTTCCTCCATAGTACCTCTTGATCTGTAACTTGATCATCATGGTTTCTTTCATCCTCCAACATTGAGTTTGAGGGATCAAACTCTTCTTTAGCACTAGAACTCGAAAGAGATGAAGTAGAAAGAAGAATTGAAGGTTCTCTTGTAGCCTGCTTTGCGCTCAAATCCCTTGGATCTGCAATTTTCTCCTCCACAACTAGAATGTGCTCCTCTTCTTTTGGATTTGGAGCAGCTTCTCCCTCTTCTACTACTTGAAGACAATCTTGTTCTTGATAGAACTCTTCCTCTAGCACGAAGTTCGTTAAGTCAAACTCTTCGATCTGCTGCTCTAGAGGACAAGTTGGGACTGTAGGATCTTCTTCAGAGCTTTCTTCCTCCATGGCTGATTGTGCAACTTGAATTGAATCAGCATTCTCTTTAAATAGAATGCTAACATGGACACTACTTTCTGAGAAAACTGATTGTTGATCTGCTTCTTCTTTTTTCTCTTCTCCTACTGCAGACAAATTCAGTCCTAACCACCACTTGTTTTCCAACTCCAACCTCTTCTAAAGGCTTAACCATCAAGGGGATCTTTGTCATCCCAAATTTAAGAGCCCAACTCTTGAGACTTCGAATTTCTTCATCCTTGTTTGGCTTTTCTTTTTGCTGTTGTTTTCCTTGACTAGAATTCTGATTTTTATCCTCCCAACATGGATTTGGGAATGCAAGAGGAGAAGTGGATTGTAACTCAATTGATTTTGCAATTTTTCGTGGTGGTGGAGGAGGTAGAAACTCTTGTTTCTTTGGAGGAGAGGGTATTTCTGTTAGCTTTTGTGGAGGGGATGACTGTTTGGAAGGAAAGGGGAAGGAAGAATTGAGATGTGGTGGAAGACTAGGGAATGGAGAAATGGAATTAACTCCTGGGGCAGCATTGACTGGATTTAGAATTTGAAATTCCAAATGAGATGATGCTGCTTGAGTAATGGGAAGAGAAAAACCAGATGATGGTGTAGAACTTACCCATTGACAAGGTTGTTCAACACCAAGTGTATAGGCCTCTATTTCTGCTGTCCATTGTGCAAGTTGGGGCAGCATCTTCATCATGAAGTCCAGCTTCTCCTGAGGGCTGAAGTGTCTTGGAAAAGGGCCTCCCCATGGACAAGGAGTCCTGCAACCAATTCTGAAAGCTTTCATTTGAGCTGTTGCTCTTGATTGCACCATCTTTGCCTCCATCTTTTGGATTTGTTCCAGCAGATCTGCATTTTCTTCTTGACTGCCCTCACAACTAGCATACCCTTGTGCTTGACATGCTTCATATCCAAACTAACTTTGGCACTGCTGCTCATATGGGTAGACATGCTGATTTTGAATTTGATCAAAATGCTGATTTGGAGGATTTGTAAAACATGTTGGAGGTGTGATAAACTGCTGTTGTAAATGTGAATTCCATGATGGAAATGAAGTCATGATTGCACAACTTCATGGAATGGAAAAGAATGAAAATGATGGAAAGAAGAATGGATGGAAATGAATGGAAAACAGGTCTGCAACTTAGAGAATGAGTTGTTTACCAGATGGAGTCACCAGATGTGCTTTTGAAAGTGCCTCCAAAAGGCTGAATCTTTAACAGGAACACACCAACCTATCAAAGATAAAGTGGAAGACCTCTAAGGTCCCACCGGGCATGCCAAAACTGTTGTTGCAAATCAGCAGCACCCCCTGGATGTTGATCAGGTTTCTAAGTTTGATGTTTCTAGGCATCCAGTGTAATTGCACAACATTGAATCCTCTTCCCAAGTGTGGGACTTGCAAAATGGAAGAGGAATCTCCAGATTAGAGGTTGGTTCCTCAACTCCTCTGATCAGCTATTTCACTTGCACAATTGCAGAGGTTTAAACTCCTAAATCTACTCTAAATTCCAAGGAGACAGAGATAGAGAATGCAAAAAAAAAAAAAAAGAACTAATGCTAATAGGTGATGCACCAAAGGAGTGGTGAGCATTTTTTACTTCTGCACAATTGACACAGTTCATAAAATGCAACAAAAACAACATGCACAAACTGATAACTGTAATGAAGTGTTAGAAATTAGGCAAACAACACCAGCAGAGGATAAAAACTAATCACAGGGCCTGTATTGTTATTTTAACATCAAAATCACTTGCATTCAAACACCTGAAAGGTGAAAATACAGTTGCAGTTTCTAGAAAAGGTCTGTTATTCCACTAAATCACTTCCAAGGTGAAAAAGGGAGCTTGCCATACACAAAAAATGTTCAACCCTTTGAAAAATGAGCCAAATCTAGGTAAGGCTTTTACAGTGCAAGGGACGAGCCCAGGAGAGAGAAACGTGGGAAAACGTGGAAGGGATTCAACCATTGACCAAAATGCCATCAAAACAGCATGGGCGACCTGACAGACCCATTCCCTGACATTTTTAACCATGCTGGGAGAGAATGCGAGCCATTCTTCATTAAAATCGGTGGTTGAAATGTCATTTCTGTTCATGACCACGTGCCAGAAGATTTTTTGATTTTCTCTCTCCAAAATCCACCAAAATGCAAAATTGACCCTATAATCTTGTAGATAATTTCACCAGCTTTCCATTGATATAAAGAACATGAAAAACTAAGCTCTGGATCGAAAGATATGGCGATTTGAAGTTTTAGGGCAAAACAGGGCCAAATCGGGTCGCTTTGATATTTTTGGCCTGGACACGTGGCGAGTTCTGATTGGCTGCGGGCCTTCTAGGGGAAAATTTCCCACAAAAACTCCACCGAGCCATAACTTGAAAAATACATGGAGTTAGGAGGAAAACTTTACCTTTCTGGAAAGCTGAGAAAGAGCTCTATCCAATGGTGCCATTTCCAGAAGGTTTTGAGTGCCTGAAAAGTAAAATTTTGTGACTGAGGCACAAGAGAGGGAAGAATGAGAGGAGTTAGCCACAAAATGAGTAGGGGGCACATTTTGGATAACAACTCCCTTTGGTCCCCTCTCAAATTAAATTAATACCCATCCTCACCCCATTTATTAATTTAATTACTTTAATTAAATTGATGCACACCTCACCTAGACACCTATAGACCTATTCATAACATGTTTCCATAACTAACTAAGACTTAGCCCTACCTACCTTAATGAACTAAGACTTAGTATAACCCTAAAAATCACATGCCTATTCTTCCTCTAACCATATTCCCACATATCTAAGCATGTCAAACACCATCTTATACCTGGGCACCAACGAAAAAAGTTGAAAAGATAGCTTGGATATGCTATTTTAGGCAACCTAGGATATCCCGCCTTAACCAATGCCGGTCAACCCAAAACCGAATGTCGGTCACCCTAAACCATCGTCGGTTACCATATAACCATTTTGGTAACCTTTTTACAGAGGTTGGCCACATTCTCGAGTTTTATAGAAAAGGATATTTATATGCAAGCAAGAAGCTAGAGCCCATTTGCACATCTAGATAGCCATAACCAACACTACCATTGATCAGAAGGTCTTTGCATTCATGGAAGCATTCCAGGAGGCACTGCCGCAACACTGACCACCATTTCACAAATCAACCATCACCACCACCCAGCCATTGAACCTGCACAACAAGTAAGTGTTTTTCTAACCTACATCATTTCATTTCTATTTAGTTTATAAGGTCTCTTCACCTCTTGTTTATCAATCACCATTTACATTTTCATCTCACCACTATTACCTTCATGTGAACCCAACCATTCCATCACCCATAACCATTTTAATCACCTATACCTGCTTCCTGAGTATCTCTGAGTGTTCCTAACATCTCCACAGACCTCATCATTCCCCTTTCCATCTCTGCCTCACCTCAGACAAACCCCCACAACCATATTTTATTGAATTCATATCCTCCTCCCATATCGACACCAGTTACCATGACCGTCGTCGGTCCCTCTAAACATCATCGGTTATACCAGACCAACATCGGTCTCTGTATTGGAAATCCTGCTAATAACATAACCTAATACATCTTCACCCAATTGACCCAAGTGACCCAAAACTTGACCCTGACCTGTTCCAGTACCTCAATCCATTTACCCTACTCCCAAATATCTTGTCATAGTTTAGCCTGTTATGTATATTTTCTTATTGTATTTGGATGAGATACCTAAATCATATCAACTACAGTAGGACATTATTTATTTATGTTATTTCTTGCATTAAATTGTATTAAACAGTGGGTTGACTGCCACCAAGGAAGTATCACACTTCCTGGATCTAGCATACGCTAGGCAGCCCACTGACATATATTGTTTAACTCTTTCTTTGTCTTGTTTTGTATTTCAGGTAGTTCCTCCTAGCCAAAAGGAAGCTCTCGCAGTCAGCATTGGATCGAGAATTCAGAATGCGTGCACAACAACCTCAAACCAACCATCACAACAGGTATTCCTCCTTGGCCCATAACCTTATCTGTTTCATCAAAAAATGTAAAGAAAATGGTGAAACATTTTGGCATGCCTGGTGGGACCCTCTCTTGGGTTCATTGCATTTTCTTCATATAGGGAAAATTATTTTTGTGTGTTTCTTTCCTTTTTGAAAAAATACACATTTAATCTTCTCCCTGGTAATATTCCTTTCTTCTAATTGTCTAAACGACACTTGTCATTTGGTGATTAAAATGAACCACTTCTTCCTTCTTGCATTGCATTAGTGAAAGAGCATCCCTCTTCCTATTCATCACTTGCTACATCGAATATCACATTTTTGATTTGGGTTTAAAACACTTGCATTGCATTCTGATTTTTGCATTATAGCTCACATTAAAAATGAGGGCAACCTATATGTTGGAAGTCATGCCCAGCTGATGGTTGACACAATTGAACCAGTAGAAAGCACTTACTTCTCTCTCTCTCTCTCTCTTCCAAACTGCACAAAAATTGAAATATACACATCTTCTTAAATGAAATCTTACTTGGGAAGATTGTCAATGATCACACGATCTAGAGGATTGACAGGTAATCCCCAACTGGTTATCTCTTTCCAGTCACCCATCAGAGGAAGGACCACCCCCACCATAACATAACCTGAAACCTCACCTTTTAGATCTCCTCTTTTTGTAGGATGCCTTCCCAACCAAAAACTTTGTTCTGAATTCACATGTCAGTCTTAAATAGCATAAGCTAAAACAAACATAAAATTCACTTTTAGGACTGCATGTTTTTCATAGCTTTGTTCTTGATTTGCATTTTGAGGTGTAAGTATACGATTCTTCATATTTCTTTTTCCTTTCACACTCTGCCATCATAGTTGGAGTATTCTGAATTTCTCTGAGTGTGTCAGGACCTCATCTTATCATCCACAGGCTTCTGGGTTGATTCTTCATACAATTTAAATTCACAAAATCCATTTTTCTTCATTCTTCAGATTTCACAGTAACCAACATCGGTCCAGCAACCATCATCAGTTTACATCTGACCATCATCAGTTTACCTAACTGGTGTCAGTTCCTTGTTCTTTTGGTTAGTTTACTTAAAGAACACTCATCTCACCTTCTCTTCTATTTAGAGTTTCTGTGTGTCACCATACTCTTTATATTCTGATAATAGTCATCAAATACAACTTTCCTTGTCTGACAGTCATCAGTTTCTGCCACATTTTTTGAAACTATTATTTTTCCACAGTAACCGATATCCCTATAATCAGGTCATCCCTTTGACTGATATCGGTCACCCCTTAACCAACATCATTGGTTAGTGCAACCGACGTTCAGTCATTCTGTTTTGATTTTAATCAAAATATTTACTAAATTTCCCTCTCTCAAATCTATTTTGTCCCATCTCTGTTATTCCATGTGTCATTTACAGAGTACAGTTCACCTGATATACGTTGATTCACATGGTGTTGACTCATAGCCAAGCCAATGCTCTTGTGTTCCACGCTAGTCTTCAGCCACTTCCACCTAGTCCATCACCCCATTATATCCTGTCACCCATGGATCTAATTCAGCCTATCACCATTGTTACCGGTGATGAGGAGTTCACAAGACTCCTTGATCAGAATCCCACTGCCCTTCAGTACTATCTTGCCCACTCATCTACCTGGGATTCCTCAGGACATTTAGTATATGGTATGCCCATGTATCTATTCCTCCTACTCTCGCCCCACCTTTGCGTCACCTAGCACCAGCCTAGCATTACCATCATCCACTTTACCACCTGTAGTGTCTCAACTTTCTCCCACACCCACTATGACTGCTGTGTCTACATCATCTATCGCACCCACAATGATCAGTTTCCCCACTGACCGCTACCTTAAGTATAGTCCCATCTGCACCCGCTACCTCCTACATACCCATTGCATCACAACCACCCTAGTGTCAGTAACCCAGACCCCATTTCAAAACATTTTCTCTCCATTCCACAATCCTTACCCCCAATTTCTACCAGAATTCATTACGACTACACCTGCCTACTTACACATATTACCAACAACCCCCAGTCTCATCTATTGCTTATTCTAGCTATGTGCCACCTACATCTATTCCCCCTTCACAGTTCTCATACTCGGCACCACCATATACTGGGATGCCACCTACCTCATACATTCAACATCAACCCCCTTTTACTACAGGGGGTTCCCATTCATCACAACCCACCAATGACCTCATTAGAATGATGATGGAAAAGATGCAGACACTAGAAGCATCTGTTTCTGGTTCTCGTAACTCCTTAACCTATGATGAAATCTGTAACGAGCCAATCCATCCATCCATTCCCATACACCCATACCCCGCACATTGGGAAATGCCTAAGTTCAATCACTTCAATAGTAAAGAAGACCCACAACAACACTTGCGGTCGTTCAAACATGGGTGTTATCTCATCGCCCATGATGATGATTTACTCCTACGGACCTTCCCAATGTCCTTAATAGGACCCGCACTAGATTGGTACAACGGGTTACCCAAACATTCGATCTATTCATTTAACCAGGTGGCCCAAGCCTTTCTTGATCATTTCTCAATCAACATTGTAAAGAAAGTTACCATGACTAATCTTTACTCCACATGTCAGTATGACGACGAGTCTATCGCTGATTTCATCACCTGTTGGCATAGCCTAATCAACCAGCTTACATTCCAGTTACCACAAACTGAACTTATAGAGTTGTTCACTAGAGCTTGTGCCAGACACATCTCACCAACTCTGCAAGTGCAAACATTCCACACCTTTGACGAGGCCTTTACCATGGCGCAAAACTTGAGATTCGTGCCATCGAAGAGAAGAAAATCCAAGCTACGTAACAAAAATGCCGCATTCAAATCCAATGATGCTTCTTCATCTTCCAAACCCCAAAACACATATTCAAAAGCCAAGGGATCTGCCAATGCAGTGGTTCTCAAGGCTGGCCCATCCATCCATCTAACCAAGAAAAACCTTCTTCTAATCTCTCTCCCTATTCAAACTTTTCAGTTTAGATGAGAGAAATGAAAAGTACACCCCAATAGGGGAACCTTATTCTTCTATTTTGGAAAAGCTTTCTCAAAGCTGGTGTCATTACCCTTCCACCCATCAAAGCACATACTGGTTTGACCCCGCTCGTCCCATGCCAGCATGGTATAAAGAACATGAATTTTGTAACTATCATTGTGTTAAGGGTCATAGTGATGGTAACTACATCACTTTCAAAAATATTGTCCAGGAAATGTTAGACAATGGAGATCTAGTCTTGGATAACCCAAATGCACCAGCCAACCAAAACCTACATATCTTCAAAAATCCATTTCCTAATCATGCTCCATCTTCTAATCAAACTGGTGAAGCTTCAACCAATGAGGGTAATGTCCATGAAAGTTCCATGCTATTTTTGATGACATACCAGTCATTTCCCAATTGCCACATGTTCCTTCCATTGACGAAATCCTAGCATGAGCTCCCCTACCTACAGAAGGAGCCTAATTCATCTACTTCCCTACCTATGGAAGAACCTGCTTCATCTACTCCTCCACCCATAGAGGATTCCCCTTCATCTTCTTCTTCACCTATGAAGGAACCCATGATTGATATCCACACCTACTTCCCCACTCACCTCCCCAAACTAATGAACAGTCACCAGTCATAACTCTCCTACCCACAGGAGATGCATGTCCATCTCCTGCACCATTGCAAGGAGAGCCTACTCTTATCTACCACATCTCACCCATCATCTCCCCTACCCATAGGGGATCCTTTAGCAGCACCATTTCCTATTGGTGACCATTCCCCTTCAGCTATTTCAGACCCTGTGGATCTTCTCTCGACTCTCTTACCTATAGAATCTGAGGCCAACAAATTCCCTATTTCCCAAACATATTTTACAGGGATTCCTACTAGGACAACATCAGCCCTTCCTACCGATTTGTACCCTTTTCACACCTGGCCAATTGTTTAGATTACGTTGATAGATCCCTATGTTGGGGACATCTGTTACTTCCTGTTTCAACCCAAATACAGATGTCACTCACTGATACCTCCACCATTTACCCAAAGTGTTTCAAAAAACCAAGCCAAATCTAACTATGCCTATTGGAACACCTTCTGCGTCGTCATCCACACCTACATCCAAACCCTTTCCTATGACCCAACACACACCTATACCTAAACACCTACCCACACCTCATATCATCTCCTTTACCTAAACCCATCGCCACCTTAGGGGTCATGCCGACATCAAGCCTTGTTCATCCACCCATCAAATTAGATTTAGCCACATCTTCCCAAAATCACACCAAACCCATACCTCCACCTAAAAAGATGACCCAACCTTCTAGGCCACGTACACCAGTCTCACCTGTCACACCTTATCACCTTCACCTCTTCCATCCATCTTAGGACCTCACCCATCAACTCTACCCAAACAACCCCCTACCCCAGCCAAATCAAAAAACAAGAAAGCATCCTAGTTCTTCATCACAATCTCCCACTGTACCCAATTTACCTACACAACAAACACCCTTTCCATCGTTACCTATATCTTCCTTACCACCTATACCCCCACTGTCTACCATAACTCCATCATTACCTATGAAACTTTCTACTTTGCAGCCTATACCACCACCTAACCTTCACTAACCACTCCCAAATTACCTATACTATCCCCATGGGTAACCCATCCTCTTCCATCCCTCTACTTTTCCTTCTACATCACGCACTCCTTCCGTGCCTTTACCCAAGAAGGTACAACCAAAATAAAAAAATCCACTACCCTCCCAAAGGGTGGTCAAGCCTACAACACCTCCCGCTGCTAGTACATCCACAATGCCTTTACCTAGGAAGGCACAACCCAAACCCAAAACCATACCACCTACCAAACCCATGGTTCATCTTACCTCTCCTCCAATTCCACCTCCTGTAACATCTCTACCATCACCTTCACCCACCATTCAATCCAAACCTACACTCACCTCACACTGTGATCCATTGGCAGGGTCATACGCCATCATCTTAGCCAACCTCTTAGAGACCTCTGTCATCACATTACCACCACTTCGACCATATGATCCCCTCAAACCCAAACCAAAAGGGTTTGATGATAGAAAAATTTGTGCCTACCATCGTGTGCCAGGACATGATGTAGAGAATTGTAATGCTCTTAAAATGTTCTTATTCAATTGTGTCCTCCTGAAACAAATTTTGATAATGATGACCTTCTTGACGAAGACCCAACTCCACCTTCACCAAACACCCAACATGCTTTGCCGATACCTATTCAACAACCCGTATCTCCACCCCCACAACCTTTTTATCCACCTCTGAAATTTGAGATCAACATGGTCCATATCAGAGAATTAGCCAAAACCCCACCAAAATGCTAGTGTGCCCTCCTCATTTCACAAGGCTCATATCCCCCACTAGGATTTTTTCCCTCATGCCACTATACCTTTCATGACACACCTTCCCCATCTACCTCTCTCCCTCAAATCAATATGATCCATGTTTCCACTCATGCCCAAAAAGAAAAAGGAAAAGAGAAAGAAACTAACCCATCAACCAACCTTGTACCCAATATACCATCCACACCCACACCCAAAGTCACCATTCACGGTCCCACATATCCTATCTCTGATGGGGTTTCCCATCGTACCATGCTGAAAATTGCACCAATCCCCTTTAAAAATGTCTCTGTATGACCTCGTTCAAACTTCTGAATCTCACCGACAAGCCCTCATGGAGGTCCTCCAGTCCATCAAGGTTTTACCCAATGACCCCACACCAGTCACCTCTATCATTACCCCTCACCACATAGCCTCCCTTACCAAATCACCTCCTTCTTCTACCAACACTTCTGCTCCTCATGTGGCTGCCCTCACCTTCTCTGACAAAGAAATTACACCCCTCCAAGTAGATGACCCTGATCCTTCCCTTTTCATCTCCATCCATATCGATAATATACATGTACGATGCATTATGATCGATGGGGGCACCAACATTAACATTATATCCTCCCATGCATTCAACCAAATGTGCATACCTGACAATTGCATGCATAAACACCCCATCATGTTGCACTCATTTAATGATGCTATCACTTCTACGCTTGGCACCGTCATCCTCCACATTCGTGTGGGCCCCCATACTATTCCAGAGTTATTCTACATCTTGGAGGGGGAGTTTCAATATAACCTTTTGCTTGGAAGACCTTGGATTCATGTCATGGGTTGTGTTCCTTCCACTTTGCATCATTGTGTCAAATTTGAACATGAAGGACATACCTACACCATACCCGCTGACCCTTCACCATTTAAAACTTGTAACATGTTATACTGACCCAATGACGTCCTTGTACCAGTTAGGACACCTACCACAGACCACTTCTTCTTCTTCACCCATGACCCTATCTACCAATATTACCACTACCTCTCCTACACCTCACCCCTCTATTCCTACTGCTGCCATAGCCTCTACAACTGACCCATCCATTAGTCCATCCACTTACCAACCCACCAATTCTTCTTCCTCATCCCAATCACCCAGTGATTCATCTATTCCTCTACCCACATACCTACTACTGATCCCTTAGAAAGCATGTTTCAATGCCTCACTCTGGGGGAGTACCACTTATATAGTGTCAACACATTCCTTACTCCACAAGAGTATGGTAACCTACACCAACATCCTCATTATGACCATCGCATAGGCGAGGTCATCCCTTATGGCCCTCCTCACCTTTAACCAACTTCATGTATGGGGGACTTGATACCTCCACCTATTTACCTGAACCACCATCCCAAACATGCCCCTTTTCCTCTGACCTCCAATCTCTCACCAACTGCCACTTCACCCATACTTTCCTACACCATGTGCTTGGAAAGGCTTTGGCTTTGGTCTCTATGAACAAGGTCATCATACTATCATCCCATGTACCACCCGTAAACACAATGACCATAGTGGTATTGGCTATGCCACATCATCCTCCAAGAAGGCCCATGTTGAACTTATTCAGGATGAAAAACCTTCTTCACCCTGTTCTTCCACCTCACCACCTTCACCCACGGAGTCCATAGATCCTGAATCTATTCCTCCTAACTTTTTTTTTCTATGAACACCATTTCCTTGGGACCTCTGACTTATCAATGCAATGGTGAGGCTCCCTCCTCTCTTCCCTTCCTGTATCCTGACATGATCGCTGATGATACACCTTCTATTAATGTCGTTCAGTGTCAGGATGATGAATCTATCCTCACCTACCTTGGTGCGGAAGATTCTTATATTCACCAGTCATTGCCTTCTGAGACACAAACCATGTTGAATGAATTGACTATCAAAATCAACATTAACACTCAGGATGACCCACACATTCTAAAGATAGGCCAATATTTAGATACTGTTGAATAGGAAGCCATCACTTCTTTCCTCCAGGATCATAACAATGCTTTTGCTTGGTCCTATGCTGATATGCCCAGTATTGACCCCAATATCATGGTCCACAACATCGTAACCATTCCTGAAGCCAAACCTGTAAAATAAAAGCTCCATAAAATGCATCCTCACATTGCTCTTCTTATCAAAGAAGAACTTCAACATCTTCTCTCGGTTTCCTTCATCTTACCCATTGACTATCCCCAGTGGATTTCTAACATTGTACCCTGTCACTAAAGTGATAACAGGGGGACTTCACATTTACACAGATTTCCATGACCTTAACCTATCTTTCCCAAAAGATGACTTCCCTTTACCAGGTATTGACCAACTAGTTGATCTTACTGCTGGCCATGAGATGCTATCGCTCATGGATGGTTTCTTGGGTTATAATCAAATATTACTCGCTCCAGAAGATCAACACAAAACCACCTTCATCACTCCTTGGGGAACCTTCTGCTATCGAGTCATGCCTTTTGGCCTTAAAAATGTTGGTGCTACATATCAACAGGCTATGACCTATATCTTCCATGACATCATGCATCATATATTGGAAGACTACGTAGATGACCTTCTCGCCAAATCCAAACATCACACTGAACACCTTACCATTCTAAAGGTCATCTTTGACCATCTCATCAAGTATTCGGTTCACCTTCAACCTAAGAAGTGTGTCTTCGCATGTTCTCTCTCAGGAAAGCTCCTTGGATTTATCATTTCTTTGCGTGGCATAGAAGTTGACCCTGGCAAAATAAAGGCTATTCTTGAAATGCCTCCACCTACTAACCTTCACCAACTGTAGTTTGCAAGGAAAATTGCAATCTATTCATGTCATTTTATCTCACAACTTTCTAACTGATGCCAACCCTTTCATCATCTCCTCAAAAAGGATGTCTCCTTCAAATGGAATGATGAATGCCACAAAGCCTTTGATGCCTTAAAATAATACCTTCTTCAACCACCCGTCCTCACCCTCCTAAAGATGACCAACCCTTTTACCTATACATTTCTACTATGGAACATTCCCTGGGGTGCCATGCTCGCTCATCGTGATGAGCAACACAGGGAACAAGTGGTTTATTACATAAGTCATACCCTTTTAGACTATGAGACCAGATATACCCATGCCAAAAAAAAATTCTTAGCCTTGGTTTTTGTTGCCACTAAACTTTTCCATTACCTACTCAACCACAAAACATTTATCATTACCAATACTGACCCCTTACATTACATGTATGCCAAACCTTACCAACATCAATGTGTTGCACGCTGGCTCATGCTCCTTGCCAGACCTTGACCTCGAATTCATTCATCAAAAATCCATCAAAGGCCAAACCATCGCTGACCAGCTTGTTGATGCACCACTCTCTGGGAATCAGTCTTCTAACTTTGATTTCCCTGACAAATCCATTGCTACCCTCTCTTTGGATGATACCACTTACCAGATGACCTTATTCTTTGATGGTTCCAAATGTCAGCGTGGGGTGGTGTAGGTGTTATCCTCATTCCTCTTGATGGTGAACCCATGCCTTTGTCTTTCAAACTACAACTTTGACTGTACTAACAATATTACCAAATACAAAGCACTCGTATTAGGTCTCCAAGCTGCTTATCACCTTAGATGTTAAGTCCATTAATATCTTTGGTGATTCCCAACTTGGTTGTAAACCAAGTCAATGGTATATACCCAGTGTCATAATGAAATCCTTCAAAAGTACAAGCATTGTGGACATACTTTTGACTACCTTTGACTATTATGAACTTCAAACCGTTCCACATTCCACCAATAAGTTTCGTAGATACCATGGCTTGCCTTGCATCTCAGATACCTGCTTCACCTACTGAACTCACACATCTTTGTCACAGTACAAAGGTTACAGTCCCCTTCTTATCTACCTTCACATGTCAACCTCGTCAGAACCACCCCACCTGACCCACATGACCTTTGGTATAAGCAGTTTGTAGACTACCTTTCCTTGTCAATTCTACCTCCTGATCTTACTCGCAATGGACAACATGCTTTTCTCAAAAGTGTCTCTTGCTATGTCATCATGGGTGGCCTCCTTTATAAATGTGGCTTTGATGGTATCCTCTTGTGATGCCTTACAAGTTCTGAAATACCTTATACCATCAAGGAGGTTCATGATGGAATTTGTGGAGGTCACTTCAGTGGTCTAGTTATCGCTAAACACATCCTTCGCCTGGGCTATTATTGGCCAACCCTCAACTGTGACTGTTGTGACTATGTCAAATGTTGTATGAAATGTCCAACATGTCAACCTTCACCACACACCTAGCCATGCCTTACAGGTCACCCGTGACCTTTGGCCTTTCTCTCAATGGGGCTTGGATCTTGTCAGAGAAATCAACCCCATTCTTCCCAAAAACACCAATGGATTATAACCGCTACTGAATACTACACTAAATGGGTAGAAGCCATTCCCCTCATCTCCACTAAAGCTGAGAAAATATGTGAGTTCATCAATCATCACATTATTTTTCACTTTGGTGTTCCTCACCGTCTTATCACTGACAATGGAAAACAATTCAAAAACAAGACCTTACAGAAACTTTGTGATGCCTTTGGCATTCAACTTAGTTTTTCTTCACCATACTACCCACAAACCAATGGCCAAGTAGAATCAACTAACAAAACCCTAACAAAATTATTATGAAAGTAGTTGATGATACTGGAAAGGATTGGCACACACACATTCCTTTCACCTTATGGGCTTATCGCACCAGTATTTGTACCTCAACTGCTGCCACACCTTTCTCTCTGGTCTACTGATACAGAGGTTGTCCTACCTCTCGAAGTCCAGATTCCATCTCTTCGTATCTCACTCAAAGATATGCTCACCGATGATGAATTTTTCCAGGACCGTTTGGCACAACTTGAGCTATTGGATGAATGTCATCTAAATGCTCTTGACCATCTCCAAATCTACCAAAAACATATCAAACATGCCTATGAAAAATGTGTCCATGAACAAACCTTCCAGGTCAGTGACCTTGTCCTGAAGGAAAATCAACATGTAACCAAAGAAGAAAAAATTAAGCGGGGAAAATTTGTTCCTAATTGGCTTGGGACATATATCATTACACATGCTTATGGATCAGGTGCTTATCGTTTATCTTCACTTGAAGGTAAACCCAAACCTGAGCCCCTAACACCTTGCATCTTTGACCATTCTATTGTTGAACTTAGTCCTATATCACTTTCTTCTATTTCACTGCTCATGTCCCTTGAGTGCGTTTTCCACCTCTTATATCCTTATTTTAAAGATCAATGACTAAACAAGAATCATGTGATTACCCATCACCTTTCAAATCTTATCTTCAATATGAGTACCATAGACTCTACTCATGGCATGATTCTCATGGATACTTTTTGTCTTTTCCAAAGATGGAATCCCATGGTCATTCATCACTTACCACTCCTCTTTCGTCATTAACCTCTATGTGCTCCACTCTTGTCTTCTAAACAAGATCATGGGCTTCTTCTATAGTCTTGTCCATGACTTAAAAGTCCAAAAAAAAATTTAAAAATGAAAATGGGATTCAACTCCTTGAGTCAAACTTCCAGTAACAAGATGAATCCCTCAAAAAGGACATCTCTCTCTATCTTGCTACTATAAATAGATTGCTCCCTCAAAGGATAGCTATACAAAGCTAGCCATAAAATGTACATAGTCTATCATTCAAAGAAGACTATCTAAAAATATTCAGAAGCTTCCCACAATCGATTAGCTTCATGAAGACCTCAAGGAGAACATATATTCATCCCACATAGACTTCCTGCATCGATTAGCCTATTAAGGAAAAAAAAAAGCAAAAGTAGAAAAATATCATCTTTTTGTCATGGACTTGCCTATTTTTGATCTTGGGCCTCTTGTCACGAAGGCATGTTGGCTCACACTCATCTTATCATCAAACTAGCTTACTTCACCTCATCTCCTTTTTTACCCTAATGTCCTACCCACTTAAGGGATGTGTCACACATATGACATTTTTTTATCATTTGACTATTGTCAACCCTAGAACTGTTAATTATGCACCACTTTTCGGGTCTTATTTTCATAAGCACATCTTCGTTATGCTCGAATTGATATTTTTCTTGTTAATTATATGGATATTTTGTCATCTCTAACCATCAACTTCTTCCTTACCTATTGATTCTCCTATACAAGACCCAATCATCGACAACACCATTTTACAAGTTTTATACCTATGACCTATATTCACCTATACATGTGACCTAGACTCAATCATGCCTAACACCTACCCAAACATTCCTCTACCTCATCATATTCTTCCCTAGCTTATGGGAGAACTACATTGGCTTGAGGTTCCTTTTCTCCGGGACTATGTAGGCAACACTCTTAGGGCATGGGGCCCTTAGAGGTTAGCTTGGTCACTCTTTACCCTACCCAGAACCTTCCCCCTACCCATTTCGTTCATTTTTTTTTTCCAAATCATAATTTAAATTCTCACCCAAACCATTTTCACCCAACCCAATTCCTAGCCTCTATTTTAATTGACCAATGTAGCATTGAATTGGATCCTACCTCATCTCGCTGCCAATGGCATGGTGGTATGTTTGGTCACTATACCGGTGGCCCACCAGATCCCTCTCCTACCTCTGCCATGACCCAAATCTATCGCCTCACCTCCACCCAATCGATCTTGTGGCCTCGCCAACCACATGCCACTCACCCACTACGAGGCTTGCCAACTCAACTCTCCATATCATTTTGTCCATTTCTAAATTTCCACCTCTCTTTTGTCATTTTCTATATATAGCATATGACAAATGATTCTGTAAAAAGTGGAATTTTCCTTTTTTAGACCCAAATCACCTTGACCAATGTCAGTCAAGTCATGCCCTACTATACTGATGTTGGTCATCCTTTAACCGACATGGGTTACCTCTCATTGTCCTTTTTTACCTCATTTTACCCTTTTTTGACCCTCATCAATCATTGCTAGACATCTATTGACCTTACCTACACCTAAGACCACCTACCTACATGCCCACATTGCCAACACTTATTCTTAATTGTATTTAGGGACTTGTTACTTTGACCCACACCTTCACCTTAACCATGTAGTTACCTATATACCTTTCCATGTAACACTTTTTGTGACATTTGACCGTCTATGTTCACTATACCTTGTGACACTATTACTTGTGTTGTTTGGCCTACTGACCTTACCTTGCGTATCAATGTGTTGTTTATCCCAACCTGACTTCTGGTGTACCGGAACATACCTAAACGTTCCTACACCTGACCTCTGTCATGTTTCCACACCATATCCTATACCTTGGATACTATAATCACATCAACCTTGTTTGGATAGACCTATCGTCCTTGGACGATGTCAAGTTTGCAAGATCTTCAACCTGGTACCGTGTCACAGTTTATACGTGTGCATGTGTTTGACTGTCACTACTCGGGCCTATTACCTATTTACTTGATATGACCTTTACCCTTTACCCAATATAACCACAACCATACCCATACCTGATTACCTCCATTTTCACCACCTCAATAGTTTTATCAAACCACTCACCACTTTTGTCTTCTACCTCATTGGTTCCTGGTTTGAGGGGGGGTTTCCTCCACCTATGCTTCGGGAATCACTACCCTCACTTTTACCCAAACCAACCACTTCCTATTTTTCTCAGCATTGCTTACCAATACAAGCAACTCGACAAAAAGGGGTAAAATGTAGACACCAAAATTAGGTCACACTCCCTTTGGTCCCTTCTCAAATAATTAACCTAAACATATTCACTCAACCATGCCCCTTTCACCCCATATTAATAGTAATTTAATTATCCAAAATTAGATTAATACCCATCCTGACCCCATTTATTAATTTAATTACTTTAATTAAATGTATGCACACCTCACCTAGCCACCTCACCTAGACACCTCACCACAAACCTATTTATAGCATGTTTCCATAACTAAATAAGACTTAGCCCTACGTACCTTAATGAACTAAGACTTAGTATAACCCTAAAATCACATGCCTATTCTTCCTCTAACCATATTCCTGCATATCTAAGCGCCAAACACCATCTTCGACCGAGAACCATTAAACAAAGTTGAAAAGATAGTCTGGATCTACTATTTTAGGCAACCTAGGATATCCCGCCCTAACTGATGTCAATCAACCCGAAATCGACGCCGGTCACCCTAAACTGTCATCAGTTACCATATAACCACTTTGGTAACCTTTTTTGAGAGGTTGGCCACATTCTTGATTTTTGGAGCAACGGAGATTTGCATGCAAGAAATAACCAAAGCCCATTCACACATCCAAACAGCCATAACTAACACTACCATTGAGAAAAAGGTATTTGCGTCCACAGTAGCATTCTGAGAGGCACTGCCATGGCACTGACCACCATTTTGCGGATCGACCATCACCACCACCCAGCCATTGAACTTACACAAAAGTAAGTGTGTTTTTAACCTACATCATTTCATTTCTATTCATTTTATAATGTCTCTTCACATCTATTTATCAATCACCATTTACATTTTTCATCTCACCACTATTACCTTCCTGTGAACCCAACCACTTCCATCATCCACAAGCATTTTAATCACCTATACACGCTTCTTGAGTGTTCTTAACATCTCCACAAACCTCATCATTCCCCTTTTCATCTCTGACTCACCTCAGACAAACCCCCATAGTAAGATTTTATTGAATTCATATCATCCCGCTCATATCGATGTTAGTTACCCATGACCATCGTCAATTCCCTCTAAACTATCATTGGTTATACCAGATCGATATCAGTCTCTATATCTGGCACTCCTGCTAATAACAAAACCTAAACATCTTCACCTAATTGACCCAAGTTACCTAAAACCTAACCCTGACATGTTCCAGTACCTTGCCTATTTACGCTACTCCCATATCTGATTATAGCCTAGCATGTTATGTTATATTTTCTTATTGTATTTGAATGAGATACCTAAATCATATCAACTACAGTAGAACATTATTTATTTATGTTATTGCTTATATTGAGTTTTATTAAATAGTGGGTTGAATACCACCAAGGAAGCATCACACTTCTTGGATCTAGCACACGCTAGGTGGCCCACTGACATATACTGTTTATCTCTTTCTTGTGGTCTTATTTTGATATTTCAGGTAGTTCCTCCTAGCCAAAAGAAATCTCTCGCAGTCAGCATTGGATCGAGAAGTCAGAACGCACATAACAACCTCAAACTGATCATCACAACAGGTATTCCTCTTTAGCCCATAACCTTATCTATTTCATCAAAAATGTAAATAAAATGGTGAAACATAGCCATTTGAATTTTTACGTGTCAGGATGAATAGGAGAGTGACACATGATAGCTTTTGATTGGATTTGGGAATCGCCTTTATCTACGAAATACAAGATAATAAGAAAATTCCACACACCTTCACCCTCTCAGACTATTATTTTACTTATACTGGCCCCTGCGATACATGAGCCAATGAAAAAGCTCCACGCTCCTTGCAATGTCATATTATTTGATAACCTTGATTTATAACCATGAAATGTGAGCCAATGAGAAATCTCCACACTCCTCGCATTGTCAAAATGTTTGATAAATTTTTCTAACCCCAATGAAACGTGAGACAATTAGGAAGCTCCATGCTTACATCACAATTAACTTTCATTTACAAATACCTTATTATAGTGTGAATCTTAAACCAATGAAAAATTTCCATGCTACTAATAGCGTCAGTCTCATCAAAGTGTGAATCATAAACCAATGAGAAAGCTCCATGCACCTTTGTAGTTTCACAGTGCCAACTTCTCTTTCTTTTATGTTCGTATTTCAATAGTTTCAAGGTTTGGAATTCACATCTTGGCTTCTATCAAGGTAGACTTCATTATTTTATTTATAGAAATGTTTCCACGTATCCTTCCTTGACCAGTCAAACCACCCAAACCCGAAACCCTTTGAAATCTGGCTCATTCCGCGGACTTGAGGTTCGTCAGAGCCCATATACTCATCTTTCATTAGAATGGTGATGTGTGTCCACCATCGGCCATTGATCTTACAACATCTTGACATCCCTTAATTCTACCACATTTATTTTTGACCATGTTGACTTTATTTGCCCCGTCATGGATGATGCAGCCTAGAATTCACCGTAAAAGACCTAGACACGCTGACACATCACTCATCCCGAGTTAAGCGCTCACCCGAAGCACGAAAAGGCACCAAGTCCCTCTTTAGAGTTGCTTGTACATAATTTTAGCATAATAGTGCATATGTATATTTAGATTCATAACCAACCGTAAATAGTCCACAGTGCATAAACCAAATCTAGATCTTAGAATATATAAAAGAGGAACTAAACAATGACTATAACAGGATTTACCACACATGAACTAGTTTGAGTCATGTTCAACACCATTATCTAGCCAATATGATCCATTGAATTAAATACCATAAAACACAAAAGCTTCATACATTATAAAGGTAACTTCATGAGTCATGCATATGACAAGACCAACAACATAACTCTACAATACTTGACACTTACTTAACTATGAAAATCAATACATATATATGGGTGGGGACTTTCCCTTCACTACCCACATACTAATAATGGCCATGTGCATTTACAAAAGGATGCAAAACATGCAAGTGCTCTAACAATAGACTTCCTATAGTTAACTCAGAGGAGAAATCCTATTATTATCCTAAACTATGCATGGTGCTCGATTTATTCTTGTTACTAATATACCCTTGCATGGACCATAAGTCTTCATGTATTTGTGTGCTTGGTATGCTATCTCCAAAAATATCCTTAACAATAGAAATGGCTAAGTCCTAATTCTAGGTGCTTCAGCCATATTGTAGCGCCACACGCTTTTCCACCACCCAACACTTAACCTCTTTTTGTCCATCCAACATTACCTTACACTAAAATGGATTGCCACACCAGAAATGGGTAATCACCTTGTCATTCCAAGGAATATAGGATAATGAATGAAAGAAAATAAATAATAAAGAATACATTGAGTCATCTAATTGTGTACCCTTTTCTTCTTTTGGTAGAATGAATTCTAGATATTTACTTTGAATTTCCCCTTCAAACTCATATAAGTCCTTAAGCGTTGCATTTGTCTTATTAAAGATGTCAAAATTATGCCATCTAACTCATCTAGAGTCATGTTTCCACCCTCACTCTTCAAAATTCTAAGGATATTGGCCATACTTGAGACCATACCTTCCATGACATCTATCTTTGTGGTAATGAGCTTCCTAATGCTCTTCATTCAATCCATATGTTGTTTCCTTGCAGCATCTAGTGCGTCGCGATTCATTTTTACCTGGGTAGCTTGTTCTGTGCACTCGAGTGTTTCATATTTTGCTTCCTGCAGAACTTCATTTTCATATGCTTTCATTCTTTCTTGTACTAAGTTATTAGGCATTGTACACATGGCCAACACTGAATCTACCTTCTTCATTTCATCCCTTAAGGCTTACAAAACAACCTCATAGCTATATATCTTCCTTATAATTGAAGCTTTGGCCCTTGATGCTTCTTCCCCAGCATCCTTTTTCTTAGTGAGGCATGATATTCCTTTTTCCATAAGTAGATGAAATTTCATGCGTAGATAATAAAGTTCAGACTTAAAATCTTGTGGCACCTTCTGCTGAAAATCAAGCCTCTTCTATAAGATCTCATCCGCTATCTGTTCAACCATCTTCTTAACATTTTATGCCTCACCCACTACATTATCCTACTCCTAGGTGAGTTTCCTAATCTCTTTGTCTTTATCCTTCTTATCATCCAACATCACTTGTATTGTTGTTGCCTTATCAATATTCCAGGGTGCTATTTCAGTTGACACTTTAACCAGTACATTACTCACCCATTGATCTAAAACCTGTGTGGGTTGATGGTAATATGGTGTGTATGTGGTGCCTTCCTCATCTTATTTTAACTACACCCCTCGTATACATCAAAAATAGGGCTCATCCATGTGAGTCTGCATACTCTATGATAGTTGCTTGCGAGTGTGCATATTTTCCATCTCTGGGTCCATCCAATCCCAACCATATAATTTCTTGTTGGTCAGAGTGCTCTAAAACTGGGCATGAATAAGTTTTTACGGGTCATCCATATAGCCCAAATTATCAGTACCTACTACCTCTTAATCTTCATGTTGACTTGTATGTTCCCCAACGTCCTCAAGAACAGATGTTCCCTTATCGTATTGTACCACAATGCCTACATCTTGTTACACAGTAACACCCACATTCTGGTATACTACTTCTTCATTCTCTCCTTCCTTAATTACTCCACCTACCACTGTACATGACATTAATTCCCATTGAGTTTATTTTGCACTTCTTTGTCCCGTGCCCTAATCTCTTATGCCTCAAATTTTTGTGCCTCATTCATAACTTTCTGGCACACCACTACTTATCTATCACAAATCTCCTCTACCCACGCTTCCTTACACCGAAGTAATTTATCCAATGTGACCCAAGATATGTAGTCTTTAATGATGCATCCTCCTTGCTTTATACTAAGCGCTCATCACCTTTCACGTGGTGTTAAATTTGAGTAATTTCTCCTGAAGTTTTTGTTAATTTTGAAAGCATGTTCCCTTTATGGTCACACGTGAGTTTATTTCTTTTCTATACTACACTATCCTTCTATATCTACCCCACACTAAGGGTATGTGCATTCGTCTTCACATGAAAACACTTTATATTGCAAAAATATTCTAGTGTGTAAGCATGCTTATTATAAAACATTGAACTAAATTTCCAAAGCATAGTGACGATGAAGAAAACACATATAAAGGAGATACATTAAGGGAAATATAATCTAAACGGAAATACTTCCTTATTAAAAACACCAAGAAGGATTATTTATAATAGGGTTTTAGCTTACTCCCGTTAAAGTAACCAGGGAACTATGTTCCATCAAGAACATCTAACTGAAAAACGTCTAAACCTAGCATATGAGTGATAACATACAGTCCTAGCCAATGCACCTTAAGATTTCCTGGGTGGAACATAAACTTTGAATCATAAAGGAGTACCATCTTCCTAACCTCAAGCTTCTTGTCCCTTATGTGCCTATTGTGTTATGCCATTTTCCTAGATTTTTCTTGCTCACGAATCCATCGTGCTATTGTGTGCCTCTCATCCAGTTGTATCAACTTGTAAATTCTTTCTTTCAATGCTTACTCATCATCCAGACCTCCTGCACATGCAATACACAAAGAAGGTAACATTAATTCCATGGGTAGAACTACCTCTGCACTAAACACCAACTGAAAGGGTGTTTATAAGGAAGAAAAATTATCATCCAAGTCTTTCCTTCCAACATCACAATTTTTTGTCAAATTCTGGCTCAATATCTTGTTGAAAGCCTCAACAGTCCCATTTTCTTGAGGGTGATAAGGTGTTGTATTATGGTGTGCAACCATACATTCATCCAATAATATCCTTATGGTCTCATTAAGGAAATGAGTGCCTCTATCACTTGTCAAACTTAAAGGAAATCCATACTTGGTAAGAATATTTTCCCAAAATAACCTTACTGTTGTAGCCGATGTACTATCCTTTATAGGTTCTGTTTTTACCCACCTTATAAGATAATCTATATAAGTGATATTGTAGCATGATCCAGTTCTACACATGGCTGGAGAAATAGGACCTACAAAGTCAATTGCCCACTTCTCAAAAGGTTCTAAGCTAGTAATAGGCCTCAAAGGCATTTCATCTCTCTGCCAAGGTTTTCCAAGGCATTGACAGTGATCACATGCCTTACAATATTCTTTGCAATCCTTGTAAAAAGTCTCCCACCATTAACCAACTAGTAGAATCTTGCACGCAGTGGCATCACCTGCATAGTGTCCACTTGTAATACCATCATGAGCCTCCTCCATGATTATCATTCACTCATGCTCTAGTACACACTAACGAAATATTTCATCTCAGCCTAGTTTGTATAAGTAACCACAGATCAACATGAAAGGTGTGGCGTGAATCACAAGTTTTTTCTTTTCCAAGGCCTTCATTCCTTTGGGTGTAATACCTATGTGTAAAAAGACAAGAATATCCTCTAATTCCAAGGGCACATGGTTAACCTGTATAACTATGCATCCAACATTGTATCCTCAATTTTCTATGCGTCCTCTCTTGAGTGAATCCTTGACAAATGATCTAGACTAGAATTGATTTTACCTAGCTTTACCACCATTATAAAGTCAAACTCCTAGAATAATAGAACCCATTGGCATACATGCCCCTATAAGATGGGCTTGTTCACCAAGTATCTTAATGCCATGTGATCTATATAGAAAACAAAAGGTTTTGCTAGCAAGTACTTTTGGAACTTATGTAGTGAGTAGATCATTGACAAAGCCTCACACTCCATAGTTTTATAATTATGTTATGTAGGCATCAACTTTTTGCTAGCAAAGAAAATAGGATGATCTACAATACCTTCTCTATGATGAGCTAGAACTGCACCAATGGCCATACTAGAGGTTTCCACATATGTGTGAAAATTTATATTCCATGAAGGAAAACATTGAATAGGCGCAGTAGTAAGCCTTTCCTTCAGTGCTTCAAATGTGAGATGCTACTATTCTCCCCAATAGAACTTTCCTTTACCCTTTAATAACTCCTCCAAGGGCATGACAATCTTAGCATATCCTTTGATAAATTTCCTATAATACCCTATGTGGCCCAAGAATCCGTGCACCTCACTCTAACTAGTAGGCTCTTCCAAGCCTAAGATGACTGCAACCTTAGTTAGATCTACTAACAAACCCTCCTTACAGATGATATGCCCTAGCAGAGTTCTAAAAGGTGTAGCAAATACACACTTCCTTATATTTAAAGAGATGCTTAACTTGTTTGCACCTCTCAAACATTAACCTCAAATTGTCACAATGATCCTTGAAAATCCCATACACTGGTCAATCATCCAAGTAAACCTGCAATAATTTTTGAATAAAATCCTAGAATTCTTGAACAACAATGCATGTAAATACGACAGGCGCATTCTTCAATCCAAAGGGCATCACTGTGTATGCAAAACTTCCCCATTCAGTGGTGAAATTTGTCTTCTCTTGATCTTATTTAGCAATTCTTACTTGATGATACCCAGAGAATCCATCTGTAAAAGATTAAATTTTGTTCCCTACAACTCCTTCCAATATTTCTTCAGTGAATGGTGTAGGGAAAGGATCAATCACACATGCAGCATTCAGCTCCCTGTAGTCCACACAAATATTGATTCTTCCATCTTTCTTTATGCTTATTACCATAGGGCTAACCCACTCCAATTCCTCTATGGGCTCAATAATGCCAAATTTCAACATCTTGTCAATTCTTCTTTAACGTTTACATGCAGGTTAGGGTTCATCCTATAAGGTCTCTTCCTAACTAGGTACACACCTTCCTTTAACTTAATTTTTATATTGCTCAAAGATTCATGCACTCCTTTCAACTCATGGTATCCTCTAGGAAACATCTCCTGTAAATCATGTAATAACTCAATTATCTTAGCCACTTCAGAGTCATACAAACAATCTCCAATTATGGCCTCCTTAGGTTCAACATTTGTTCCAATGTTCACTTTCTTCATCTTCATAGGTTCATGGTAGGTGTAATCCTTCTCATCCACACTGTCTAAGACCTCACACGTACCCTTTGAATGATCTATGTCCAAATTTTCCACTTCTTCATCATCCACCATGTAGACCATCTTTCCTTTCTCCTTCTCTAGGAAAGCATGCTTAAGCAATTATGCATCTATTTCTCATCTACTTCTTCAAAATGTGATTCTATTTCTGACTCACCAAGTAACTCCTGAATGAGTTCTTCAGCTTTTTCACTATCTCCCATAGTCAATCACTTCATAACCTGTAATGCCTCATTCACCAGAGGTTTAGTGGAGAAGTAGTCAAAAGTCTGGATCATACCTGCAGCAAGTCTTACCAATTTCCAGTCTCTCTATTCAACTCCACATAAACATACCATGCACACATGCAACCTCATAAGGTGAAATAAAGTTTTTGCACCCATACCGAAGGTGGTAAAGCTTCCTTTCCCTATCTTGAGTCTCTCACACTGCTAAATGTGGTGCTGAACAACGATTATTATCATGATATTCACATATTTGAGTAGGTGCATTACTTCTGAGAAACCTTGTTGATAGAGAAATTCTCACCTCTCTCCATTCTATGAGATTATCCCTATGAACCATCCACTAGCATGTTGTTGTCCTGCACAGGGTATAAACTAACATGTTCCTTCTTTCCACCTGATCCTTCCACTGTACTTCCATGGCTCACAGGAATACCTTAGGGTTTCCTTCACCAGTGTACTAGGGTACAGGGTTGTTGCCTAACCACCTAACCTATAGTGACCTCCTTACATGCACAGTTGTGCTTCTTACCTCACGCCCAACCATCTCATATGTGTCATGTGACCAATTGTCATAGATAATACTTGTAGTATCACTAATGGACTGTGCATCATCCCACTAGAGAACTCCTTCCTTAGATGGCTCAAGTAATTCTAGGTCTCGAATGGTGCACACATAAATTCTATTCAGATCTTCTTCACTTAAGGGCTCAACATAAGGTACAGATTTCCCATATGTCAAAGGGATAATAACTCATTCTTCCTTGTTCTCAAAACTGATATATCCCTTATTGAACCATAGATCAACATTATTTGCATAGCACTAAGGGCGCCCAAGTAGATTTGGGAAGTTGTCCGCTTCTGCAAGTGCTAAGACCTCAAATTCCCAGTGAACTTGGCCCCCTGTATAGTAATGGATACATCCTTCAAGACTCTAATTGGCATGGCCTTAGTCTGATTTTCCATATACAATACATTGGAAGATGGTTGTAATGGAGGTCTTCCCATCTGAACCATGCATCTAAAGTAAGAACATTCACTTCCACACTATGTCAATCAAAATATTTCTCAAAATCCATCCATCCACAACAACATTCAGAGTGATCTCCTTGTCATAATCCAAGCTATGAGGAGGGATATTAGCATGCAAAATCTTTCGTCCATTCTCAATACCAATTGCATGGAGTGTTTCCCTTTAACCAACTCCCTAGTAATGGAATAATGTTCTCCTGACGCAACATCTTGCATACTTCCTTCAGATCATCAACATCTGACTAAAAAGTCTCAGCTACCTTCTTCTATTCCAACTTCCGTGACTATTCCTTTAAATATTGTATTTCACCCTACAGATTTCTGAGTACCTCCATGGTTTCCTGATAAACCTCCTTCTGATGTGTAGGGTCTGGATATTTTTCATGTAAAACCTCCTCCTTAGTAATGGTAGGATTATGTTGCAATGTTTCTGTGGCACATGCCTCATGTAGTAATCTTCACAGGTATCATCCTCAGCATCTGGTGCTAACTTTTACATCCATTGGTTTTCCATGACACGTTGTATTCTAACCATCCCTATGCCCTTGTTCTCCTGTTTGTGCTTCTTGCTCAAATGTTCATATAAATCTAGGAACTCTTCATAGTTATGATTCTTTCCAAAAAAGAACAAGTAACACTTTGAGGACACTCATGCCTATAATGGTGAGGAGATCCACATATATAACATGTTCCATGAGGGAACTCACCTCATCCACCATCACAACCTCGGCCTCTGAATCCACCACAGTATCCTTAACCTCTACCAAGGCCTCCCTCAAATTTCCCTTCATTATGATCATAGCACCCTTGAGTATGATCATGATCATGTTTCTCACTTTTCTCCTTAGAGTTATTCACAACTCCAGTCTTTTGTACACCAATATCAATGGCATCATGGATCTGATCAATTAACCTGAAATCTTCAGTATTGTGAGTTGTGGACCAAAAAATCTAATAGTAGCATGACACGTTCTTCCTTATTGTGCATTTGTAACAATGGGAAGTGAATCACATCATGGTCTAAATGACATATCTCACAATCTAGTAATAAGGAGTGCACCGATCTGCGAGGAAAACTATCCTTAGTATTCCCCTTTACTTCACAATTTGTGCACCAAATTCTAGTGTGTGTCTCATGTGTTGTATTGGCTGATAGTTTCTCCAACTATTTTTCCATTACTGCAATCTGAGCTTCCAAGAATGGGCTCACTCCAGTGTCTATGCTCCCAACTGCCTCAATGTGCAAAGCTACTTCAAGTGCCTCACGTGGGTCTGTATAAGTCTTATGTGAGAGTGACCCTCCTAAAAGGAGTGATCAGGCCTCTGACGAATCACTGTGCATGATGACTTGCATGGATATCATAAGATAGTTTAGACAAGAGTGTTTTAAAATGAGCATCATATTCCTGGACACTCTTAGTAGTGTCCTTGCTTGATATCCTTGAGTGCGCTTATACTTTTAGCTCAAACTTAGGGATATTAAATTCTTTAAGGAAAGCATATCGTAACATCATATAATCCACAAGAGTCTGATCAGGGTAAAATTTCATGTACCAGCTGTGCACATGTCCTTACAACATAGTTGCAAAATGATTGCCTTGTGCTCTGAAGCTGTAATTCCTTTCACATGAAACAGTATCTCACACATGGACATGTTCAGCAGCATCTTAAATCCCCCTATACTCTGGGAGATGAAGTGACATCTCCATGTAAATATTTTGGGGTTGGCAAGGACCATGCCCACCAGATCCAAAACCTCATGTGTTACCTCTACCTCCATATCCACCAGATCTACCAGATCCTAAGCCACCTGTGCCTCCTGATCCTCCCCCTGTAACAGAAATTGAACCAGAGGATGCTCTGTCTTGTGTCCCAACAGTGGTGCTAACACTGAACTCCCACAGTCTGTGAGGTTACACTACTCCCATATGTGAGTCCAAAGTTTTGTGCGCATGTGTTCTATGCTGATGACGCACCTGAAAAGGTACATCTAACTGGAACTCCAAAAAATAAGGAAGACGTCTTCCCAGCCATAAATGTACTTGTTATTTGATTTACTCTTGAACCTTCTCATAAGTCAAATTTACCTCTTGCTACTCTATTGCCCAAAATAGCTTTCTAACTACGGGCTATACTAGAACCTTTAAAACCAAGCACGAGGGCTAGGTTACTAGGTAGATTCAGATGCATGCCCACAACCCATGGTGTCTCTACTGGGTTGCTCTCATAAGAGACTAATGAGGGTTCCCTATCATGTTTTCCCAAATGGGGAGTTCCATATGCTCTAGCTCCATGTCCTCTGCGTGAGCTCCAAATACTTCATGAGTCATCTCTCTCCACAATGCCATCCATTTTGCAACCTTGTGCTACTTCTCTAAATCTCTCTCACGTGCACTCATTGAACTTAAGTTACCTTTCTTCTCTTTTCCTCTCTATCTCTAGGTCTTCCATCCTTTACCACACCTACTCCTGTCCCCACCCATGGTGGGGTTTAGCTAGCCATCAACTTCTCTTCCAAATTAAGGGTTACCATCAAGATCTTGATCACCAGTGGAATTCTATGCAGATATGATCCCTTGGGATAACGTAAAAATTGAAACTCAACTACCTCTAGACAAAAGTAAGTGGATATTGAGTATACAAAATATAGCTATTTAGAACACCACGGAACCAAGTATCCATAACACGCGTTAAAATCATATCAACATCATAGAGGACCTAAAATTATTCTTTCTTCTAGATAAGTGTACAAAACATCCAGTTCCTTTTAGATGCATACGCAAGAATCCACTCGTATAGGTCTATGGGAAAAATACCAAAGAAGATCTCATATAATTAGTCATATAGATTCTACTCAACCCGCATGCACACGTCAAACTTAGATCCAGTGCTGAATGCCTGAGTGTATTATTCTTCCAGATATCCTATCCACTTCTCAACACTTGTTAAAGTCAACTGATATGTCTTCATCACGCAACATCCTGAAAAATAGCTGAGAAAGAGGTCCTAAAAATAGAACCAATGATGTAACCTATAATTCAATGTAAATGACCTAGGCGCGTTGACACATCACTCAACCTGAGATGAGCACTCACCCAAAGCACGCATAGGCAATAGGTTTCTCTTTATATTTTCTTATAGAGAATGTTAGCATGATAGTGCATATGTATATTCAGATCCATAACCAACAGTAAATAGTCCACAATGTATAAACCAGATCTAGATCTTAGAATATATAAAATATGAACTAAACATGACTATAACAATATTTACAACACAAGAACTATTTTCAGTCATGTTCAACGTCATTATCTAGCCAATATGATCCACTGTATTAAATAATGTAAAATAAAGAAGCTTCATACATTATAAAGGTATCTACATGAGTCATGAATGTGAAAAGACCAACAACATAACTCTACAATACTTGACACTTACTTAACCGTGAAAATCAATACATATAGATAGGGGTGGGGACATTCCCTTCACTTCCCATGCACTATCTCAAAATAGGCCACATGCTAATAATAGCCACACACCTTTACAAAAGGATGCAAAACATGTAAGTTCTCTAACAATAGACTTCTTATAGTTAACTCTGAGTAGAAATCCTATTATTAGCCTAAACTATGCATGGTGCTTGGCTGATGCTTTTTCCAAAAATACCCTTCTATGGACCACAATTCTTCATGTCTTTGTGTGCTCAATACACTATCTCCAAAAATAGCCTTAACAATAGAAATGGACTAAGTCCTGATCCTAGGCGATTCATCCATATTGTAGCGCTGTGTGCTCTTCCAGTGCCCTACATTCGCGTGCCCAACACTTAGCCCCTTTTTGTCCATCCAACAGTGGACCAGAAAGGATATCAACCTTGGTTGATTCCACAGACTTTAAGTCTACAAAAAATGAATGGATTAGAGAGTCCCAGGATATCTCCGTGTATCCTTTTCTTTACGGGAATTTGAATTGCTCCGTGGTGAAGATATTTGACATCCATTTTAAACATCCCGGGATTTTTTAAATGGATAACTCCATTTAAATTTTTCATTCGGTGCTGATTGCATTTTTTTTACCTCTGCAAAATATGTAAACAAATCTCATTCAACCAAAATTTTGAATATTTTATACTTTGGTCAATCAGTCCATTAACCAGTCCTCAAGAATTCTTATGGTGCCAGTCAAAGAAACAAGGCTTGAAAAGATCATGGGTTTTTGTGCTCAAGATTCATAGGAGAAGATATGATATTAAAAAGAGTCTAAATTCATCTAAAAGTCTCATCTTTGACCCCAAATAATCTTCAGCCTCATGGACATCTTTAAAATCTTTCATTTCAATTCCTTTTATTCCTCTAACTTTTATGATGCGTCCTTTATTTTTATTTTGACAAGGCACAAAATTTCGTACAAATTGATACGTCTCCTTAACTCAGAATTAACTTTGAAGTAAGGGTAATAATATGAAGCACACATAATAGTTACATTTATGGAGATTCTAGGAAAATATTAGCTCAATCCAGGGGCTTAGATTCAGTACCAACAAACCCTGTCGCCTTCCTCAAAAGGTTTTTCCTTCTTACTGACTTCTTCATTTGAATCCTCCTCTTTTTAATGCACTCTTTCTTGGAACATAACTAATTTAGGTGACTCTTCATATGCCACTCTGGCCCGTACAAAATGATGGGACATTTTTTACCTATTTCTTATTATTTGATGACTTACACTTCACACTAGAACCTATAAAACATGCCTAGACAACTAACCCCCCTTGACAAGTCTATATTGGATCATTTACATGCTTTATAATTTAAATTACAATTTCAGAGGGAAAACACCATTTTAAAATTTCAAACTCTTAAACACCCAAGTCTCTTTCTATCTCATGACTTGTACACTCTAAACACTTAAATAAATGTCATCACCATAAAGATTTTCATTTTTTGTTGTCCTTTGAAGATTCCACTGCATCACTATAACTTGGATAATAGGTAACAAGGAGGCAACCAAACAAATAATGAGGAGATTGGTGAGTGTTCAAAACCAAGAGAATATTTGTATTTTATCCGAGATTGAACCAAATAGTGTTGTGGAAGCAAGAAAAGATCAAAATTGGGTTGATGTTATAAATTAAGAATTGGATCGGATAAAGAAAAATAAGACTTGGGAATAAGTACCTAGGCTTAAGAACAAAAAATTTCATTGTAACTAAGTGGGTATTCATAAATAATCTCAACAAAATAGGTCAGGTCACAATAAATAAGGAAAGACTAGTTTGTAAAGGGTATGCACAAGTTGAAGGAGTTGAATTTGAAGAAAAATTTGCACCAGTGGATAGAATGGAAGCCATTATACTATTCTTAGCATATGTAACACACAAAAGATTCAAGGTATATCAAATGAATGTTAAGTCAGAATTTTTGAATGGGAACTTAAATAAAGAAGTATACATTGAACACCATGATGGCTTGTGACTTACAGAGGAAAAGGACTATGTATACATGTAAAATAAGGCCCTATATGGCCTTAAGTAAGCTCTTATATCTTATTACAACGTATTAGATAGGTACCTAAGTGATCAAGGATTCAAGAAAGGAGTAGCAAACAACAATCTATACATAAAGGAAGAAGGATGTCATCAATTTATTATAGTTGTATATGTTGATGACATAATATTTGGTGGAGATGATGAGAACATGAGACATGAATTTTCAGAGGTCATGAAGGATTTTGAGATGTTCATGTTTGGATATCCATCATATCTCTTATGACTACAAATTAGTTGATCTGAGGAAGGAACCTTCATATCACAAACCAAGAATATAAAAGAGATGATTAAGAGGTTTCAAAGGGAGAATTGTAAGCCAGTAGGAACACCAATGGTCACATGATGCAAGATAATTAAGGAAGATAACTCACCAAGAGTCAACAAAACCACATATAGATACACAATAGGAAACCTATTATATTCAAATACCTATAAACCTGACATCATGCAAACAATTGGTTTAGTAGGAAGATTTCAAGAAGATACTAGAGAAAAAAACCTACAAGAATTCAAAAGGATATTCAAATATCTCAAGGGAACCATGGAATATGGGATTTGGTATCCAAGAAGCAATGAGTTTGTGATAAAATTGAAGGGAACGGATATGAAGATTGGGAATGTAACATTGATGACAGGGAAAGGTATGCATAGTGGAGGATAATGGGTTTATTGGATCAAGTGGAGTCGCCAAATCTTGGATGAAAATTCATCCAAAAAAAATGAATTCTATGCCAATCAACACATTAAACTTTAGCAATGTGAACTTGTATTATGTTGTTCTCAAGTACTAATCCCACCAAGTGTGCCAGACACTAGAGTACTGGAAGCTTGAAAATGATGCACCTACTACCCTGGGTCATAGTGACAACCCAAGAATTTGAGGTAGCATGGGATTGTCTCCAAAACCATGTGGGGTTTAACTACTTGAGACAAAGCATATCCCAGAGAAGGTATCAGTTCCTCCTACTCAATCACATAAGTGCTAAAATTATTCCTACAATAGGAAAAGAAACTATCTAATCCTAACCTAGGATGCTCCAGTATGACTAGGGTGTGAGAGAGATGTACTGTCCAAGGGGAAATCCTGAACATCTAAGGCATAAATTGGGTGTAATCCTTCACCTAGAAAGCCAGGGGGAAGGATCAATCTCACCATGAGTGATAAATGGAAGATGACATTAAGGAGCTGGATACATGCTAGTGTCAAAGTATCAAAACAGGGGAGTTAGCTCACTAGCCTCCATTTACACATGCAAAAGGACAGAGTGAAAAAATATATCCTGTAATGTGGAGTAAACATAAAAAGGGGGATACCTGACAATGAATGGTGAGGCAAGTAAAATGTACTATATGAAGCACAAGTTAGTGACATGAGAAGTAACCACAATACATGAATTTTATTGGAGGGATAAGCCCATGCATTGTTGGTGTTACAATACATGAAGAAATTGTTATAGAACACATTCCAAAATCCATAGATCTTAAAGGGGGATAATGCACATAGAAAACGCTTAGAGAAACACTATTGAAGGTGTTGGTATGACCTTGTATTCCATCAACGTTTTTGTAGTTTGTTGCCAACCTTTACAAATGGGGAGACTTTCAGACCTTGTCTCAATGATATTTTCAGTTAATTCATATGGGATTGATGGAGAAGAGTGAGGGTGAGGTGTAAAAGATTCATGGGCATGAATATTGGATTCCAAGATTCAACTCTTATGACCAACAACATGCATTAAATTCTAAAGTGGCATCATGGGATTCCTTTACAAGACCATGGGTCCCCATGTCAGGTCTTGGTGCATTCTTAGTGCATAAGGAAAGGGCACTCATACTTCATCAAATATGGTAGTGAACACCAAAGGTGACCACATCTTAATTGTTGGGATTATTTCTCAAAGGTTTTCCCACGTAACTCCATGATGAAGATTTTGAAAAGTTACATGCATGCCATGGGTTGAAATGAGTGCAACTAGGACTTAAACTTTTCCAACAAGACAAATTGTGTACAAGCATGGCTTAGAGTTTGGAGGAGGACAAGATATGGTCATGCATATTAGTCCAGGGCATGGGTAGTGAATGTAACAGCAGTTCTAGAGTAGGACGTGGACAGGTACCACTTAGGTAATAGTTTATGCTGGTAGAGGCATGATAAATCAGTCGGTCGACGGAATGCTCTTGAGGACAAGCTAAGTGTGCATTGAAAAATGCTTGTGTGTTGCATGGTGCCCGCCTTAACCAATTTGTGTCGAATCTAAATGAGCCTTATGATGTGACTAAGGTCATTGTCGTGCTGAGGAAAAAGTTATCAAGTCAAAATTCAGAGAACCGACGACCCCAAGGAAAAATGATTCCCTATGGACTCTGATCCAAGCTCTCAACTTGAATGTCCTAATTCCAGCTCACATGCGGTCCAATGTGCTTAAGCAGCGAACACAAGGACATAAAGGAACAATTTGCATTTTTATTCCTTAAAATCACTCATCATTGTAGCCGAATGAGATTCAAGAACATTTTGTCCCAATTTTAATGAGGTAAAATGATTGTCTTGTTCTAAGTATGAAAATGAAGGGGTTAAGAAACTAAGTTGGTCTAGGAACCCTCCCCAAACACTATTTTTTTCCACTTTTGATCAATTTATACCTGACCAAGTTCAATATGGAATTGTAATCGTTCCCTAAATTAGCATCGGGTTTTATTTTGGATAACATTAATGATGTTGTAAAATTACAACGTGACAGTCTGCATAGTTCATTTTTGTGGTGATATAAAATTCTTCAGGTGTCATGAGTAAGCTACAAAAATATCCTTTATTTCTAATGACCTTTTCTGTTCAAATCAATGTTGAAGTCACAAATGTCACAAGTTTGCAAAACTGGTAAATAAAATTATTATTTCAAGTAAATATTATATATGATACACACAATGGCGAATGTCAATTAGAAGTTTCATGTAGATTATTTCCAACTTTAGTGTGGGTGATTTTAGTCATCCAAAATGTATTACCATCTAATGGACTATAGCGATGGAAAAAAAACCAATCATGTTTTTTTTACAATCATAGACTTTTGATGTGAAGGAATGCTATAAAAGTAATATGTCAGCATGGATATTTGATACAAGTCCAATATAACATGTTTGAGACCAAGAATTGATCAGGTGAAGTGATTTTGGGTCTAATCCCAAATGGTCTAAACTGCTCCATGAGGTCTGTCAAGTAGGTCTAAGAAACAAGAATGCAAGTGTGAATTTATCCACATAATCCATGCATGTGAATGTTTGAAGATGGATTTTAGGTCCCTAGTGAAGTGTCTCAAGAAATGGTTGGGCATGAAAGTGAAGTTTGGAGTGATGGAAGCTAACTAGGCCAAGACTGGAGTGACATAAAACCTAGTGTGAGCAGTCTCAGAGATGCAATCATATTTTAACTATATGCCATGAAATGATGCATGATATGGGATTTATAATTTGAATTAGGATTAGAGATTTCTATAAATGTGACATGAGATCCATGAATAGGTGGTTGAATGAATGAAATTTCTCATTTTTTGAAGACTATATTTTTATGCATACAAATCCATTAGGAGCTTGTCTTAATCAGTGTTTCATGGTGAGAATGAAGATGTTAAGGTTTCTCCATATATTTTAAGGTGAACCAGAGGTTACATACAACACTCTCCACATCAAGAGGCTATTTAAGTTCATACATTGGTGTTGTTGAAACAATCTTGTGACTGAGTTCTTTATTTGTCATGACTATGCACACCCAATTGAGAAAAAGAGATGAAATAGAGATCTTATGCCCTGACCTACAACACTCCAAGAACATGGTTATGTCTTAGAAATATTGAAGAGTCTTCCATCCTATTTTGATTGCATGACATGAGCCTATAGTGGGTTTCATGCACCTAGGTTGAAGACTGTATTTTCATGCACCTAGGTCATATTAATGTGATAAAAACCTTGTAAATTCTAAGTGAATTCTTATTAAATTAGGGAGTAGGTGCTTCCATGCAAGTTGTAGCGTGTAAAATTTTTCAAGTGGATACTTGACTGAATTGTTAGAGTCGATGCTTCAAGTTGAGTAGGTGTTTAACAAATTGAATCTTTGTAATCTCTTATGGGACAATTGTCCATAGTATTTCATTTATTTCAATGGATTTTCTATCCCTTGAAGGGTTTCTGACATAAAACTTTTTCTTCATGTGTGCTTGCTTTCCATTTTCTTATGTTTGAATTCTATTGTCTCCTCATGGTAAAGACAAATAAAGATTGAATGTTTTGCTGAGACAAAACGTTTTTAAGGGTTGAAGAAGCACTGATTCACCCCTCTCCTCTCAGTGCTTTTATTTTCCAATAATTCATTTGTTATTTTTCATCATCAAAATCATGTTTCAATCCCTCATTAATTCGAACAACACCCTGCACATGAACATAAAATTAGAAACATAGTCATTCATTTCATGCATTTGTTTTTTGAAATTTCTAACTAAGAGGATGGTAACAAAGATATATCAATGAAATTCAACAAGGATAATATAATTGAGTATAAATATAATTAAGTGGTTTTATCTTTGTAGAATATTTAGGAATTAAAATCTAATGCCCATGATATGACTTTAATAAACATCTAAATGGGTATTATAGTAGTGCAACAAAAAATAGAAACTAAGAAACATCAAGATTAACATAAATGATTGTTATTCCACCACATAATGAATTTACCTTGGGACAAAATAATTCCCTTATTTGAAAGATAGTTTTTATATACATTAATACTTATTCAAGTATGCACAATTTGATGAGCTAAAATCATTAAAAAAAAAAACATTTCAATTTAGAGAGGGAGGTCATCATCATATTTTTTGTCATTTGAATGGAACTCTTCATCACTCATATATGCATATAGTTCAATGTCATCCTCATCACCATTTATTTCACTACCCTCCCTAAAATTAGTTTTAATCTCTCCATTTGGCTTTTAAGTTGAACTTGTTCAAATCCTCTTATCACATATTCACCATCATTAACATCCAATGTTTGTTGTAATGTATTAACATATTGTCCATTGTGCATTGCGTCAAAATCCATTAAATTAAATTACAATCAAAAATATATTTGAATGAAATAAGACCATCAATGATTAATGAAATCATTACTAAAAAATTCTTGTTTGACTTGAGAAGGGAACACATATGGTTCATATATTTGTGAAAAAAACTAGCAAGTATAAATCCATACTCATTACAGTGTTTTATAGATGATTTGACCCATTTAAATTTTAATAGTATGAGGTTGATTCACCTATAAATAAATCAAATGATCTCATTTATGATACCAAACTTAAGTTTCTAATGTGAACCATGTTGAAATTCAACACTCACAACACAATCACAATTTTCCTTCCCTGGGTCTTTGTCTTCCTCTCTAAAATGATTTCCATATGCCCACATTCCACTAAAGTTGGAAGCCATAACTAATGGAAGATTTAAAAGCTCATATTCCCCCATAGGTATATATTGAACCTATTTTATTTCCTAATTCATTACATGTTGAGCCCGGAAAATGACTAAGTCCTAAAGAAGAAAATGAGGAGAGATAGGTTTGCATGCGTGGGAGCAGGAAAGGGTTTAAGGGTTTAAGGACTTAGTCACATTTCAGTTAAAGGGTATCACATGTAAAACACGTGAAGTTGCAGATAAGCGTAATGATGACAAGGTTGTTACATGGAGACTTGAAGCTCAAGAAAAGAATATTCTAGGGAATCATTATGGTTACAACTTGTAAAGTGAAGGTTATTATGGCTATCTGGAATTTGCATGGCTTGGACACTCGAGTATATTAGGATATGATGACATTTGGCATGCGGTCTTACTTCTGGAATGATGATTAGGTGAGCTCCTATCCTATTTAAGGAGGCATTTGGATCTAGACAAAGGGTATTGGGTGTTAGGTGTTAGAGGTAAGAGTGTGGGTGCATATGTGTGCATATTGTGGTGAAAGGGAATATGTAATGGTTCTAAGGGGTAATATAGGGTTTCTGGATCAGAGCCATGGGGAGGTTAGAATGCTAATGGTAGAATGATGTATTGATCTGTTATGAACCCTTTTGATGTAATATGGCTACTGTAAACACTTGTTAATCAATATATGATGGGTTATTTTGTATATCTATGTTTATGGGTTCAAACCCTAGTGTATTTCATGTTACTCATGGTACAAATCTAGTTCTCTTATGTTGTTGCAATGTTTACGTTTATATCATGGTGCATCTATGTTATATCTAGTGTTTTTACTTTGTGCTAGAATAAATGCTTGTATTTCTGTTTCTATAAACATTCCTCCATTAATGGAAAATCATTCTTACAAAGCTCACATAAAGGAGGGGCTTGGCACCTGTGCATGCCTCGGGTGAGCACCAGCTTATGTTGGGTGATAGGTTGGCATGCTTGGGATTTAAAGGAATAGGGAAACAAGACTACATTTTGGTTCCATTATCGAGACCTCTTTTGAAGTTGTGGTAAGAATGGTGTGTGATGACAGAATGCTTGACCTTGGACAACATCGAGACTTGGCTTAAAAGTAATGGAGGATGAGTTTTCTCAGTGATTTAACATTGGATTTGAGTTTGATACATGTAAATGGGTAGAGGAGCACCTGTATCATGAGCTCTATGAGACATTATTTTGTTGTTTCCTAGTAGAGTTGTATGAATGGTTGTCAACATATGCATCAAGGAAGAGTTGGTATTATAGACCTCATGTTTGGACCCAAGAATAGTATCAAAGGTTACATGATGTTGATCTGACCTGGACTCGTGTTGTTGATCATTGGTGGAGTGGAGTGTTGACCAGCTATACCTTGGAATACATGATTTCTACGTATTCTTTCCTAGAGATTACTGAGTTTGATTTCTTGTGGGAGCCAAGAGGATTATTCTTGCTTGTTATGCCATTATCCATTAAGATCCTGATCATCACTCTGAGTATGGAGGCATTTCCTATGGCTGGCTAACTTCCCACTAGGCACGGGGTACAAAAGTTGGTGTGGTGAAAGATGGCAGACCTTACAATGGAAGCAGAGAGAGAAGAGAGGTGGCTCAAGTATAATGAAGCATGAGAAAGGGAGATGGTGAGATATTGTGAAGTTGTTGGAGTGATGGATTTATGGAGGAAGACATTGTGGGAAGGATTTGAGGTTCATAGAGGGCATGGGACCTGAAGAGTCTATGTTACCCCATCTTGGAAGCGCGGGAGAGAAACCCCCTCAGCTTTTAGGTGAGAGCTCATCATATGGATAAAGGAGATCCGTAGGTGTGCATCTTAGCCCACCTAGTGACCAAACCCTGGTGCTTAGTTTTCCAATTCCTGAGATAAGTGTTGTTAACCCAGTTGGTGTTGGTATTGGTAGTTGAACAACACCTGGTAGATATAATTTTTCATTTAGTTCCTCTATGGTAGCACAAACATTTCCTATGTGTTTGGAGGCATCCTATTTGGAACATCATTTAGGCAAGGTGTGGGTACACAAAGTTTGGGTATCACGTCTAGAAGTGGTTCAACATCACATACTATCAGGTGCATAGTTTAGCGTGATGGTGGGTACGTAGAGTGCAACTACGTCAGGCCCCTTACCTATAATGGGAGGAGGATCTGGTGGATCCAGAGGAATAGGAGCTAGTGGATCCAGTGGATTGGTGGTGGAGGTAACACAAGAGGGAATAAAGGTCTTGGATCTGGTGAGAAAAGGGCCACAACACCATCAACAGGTGTTTTATGAGATGTCTCTTCACTTACCTGATTACAAGGGTGTTGAAGATGTCACGGAGCATGTACACAAGTGTGAATTGCTATGGTGCACTAAGGGTATCACTTCCTTGGAGTGGAAGGCAAGTTAGTTTGCAACTACATTGTAGGGACATGCATAGTTGGTACCAGAAGTATGACACCCACATCAGACGATGGTGGATTATACTATGTTGCATGATGAATTCTTGGTGGAATTCCACATTCCTGAGTTTGAGAAAAAGAACATCAGTGCATTGAAGGAGATTCAACAAGGTATGGCAGAGAGTGTGTGGGAGTATGATGACACTTTAAGAATATTCTGTTAAAATTTTTCTTATGATATCCATCCATCTTAGCATGCTCAATGGTTCATTAGAGGATTGATAACACCTTTTAGATGAGCACTTTCCCATAAGACTTTCATGGATCCGCACAAAGCCTTGGAGGCTGCTCTGCACACTAAAGCCATCAGAAGTGTTGACACTAGAGTAAGCCCATTTTTAGAAGCATAGATCACTGCCATGGTAAATCAAACTAGAGAAATTATCTGTGAACTCATCTCATGAGACTCACAGTGGACTATGGTGCATGGATTGTGAGAGTAGAAGGACACACAAAGGATATTTTCCCACGAAATTGGTGTATCGCCATGTCATTGGATTGTGAAATCTATCATGGAGATCATGATCCAAGTAGATGCCCATTATTATAGTGCACACTCCACAAGAATGTGTCTTCTTATTGTAATATTTTCTCATCTACGACTCACAATACAAAGGACTGCTGATTGATAGACCAAATCCATGATGTCATTGATATTGGTGTGTGTATACCAGCATTGGGAACAATTTTAAGAATGAAGGTCATCAGTATGAAGGGAATGAGAGATGGAGGTGGTCTAGGAAGATGTTTTTAGGAGGATTCAGAGGTCATGGTGGTCAAGGAGGTAGGAGTGAATTTCCCCTGTGGAACTTGTTACAATTGTGGATCTACTGAACACTACAAGCATGAGTGTCTAGATTTTCTACAATGCTCATGGTGCAGGAAGAAGCATAAGTATGAGGAGTGCCCTGAGTTATATGAGCACATGAGCTAGAACCAGAGGAAGGACAAGGGCATGGGGATGGTGAGTGTGAAGTGATCTGATCCATGTTGGATGCCTAATGGGTGGTGCATGACCCCAAGTTAGAACCTGTCTTAGTAACTACGTGGGCGGAAGCCGTGTACACCAGGGAAATACCAAAGCAAAGGCCTCTCATTACAAGAGAAGAGGTATTACATGGGAAATATCCTAATCTAACTCATCAGAAGGAGGTGTACAAAGAAACCATGGAGGTGATTAGAAACCTACAAGGGGAGATTTAGTGTCTAAAGGAGAAATCACGGAAGTTGGAGTAGAAGAATAATGTTGAGGTCCCTCAGAAGGACATGGATGAGGTCAGAGAAGTGTGTAGGATGTTGTGTGCAAGAGAATATTATCCCTCTGTTAGGAGAGTGGCTAAGAGAAAAAGTGTACCGTGTGCTGGAGGTGAGCATGAGAGGAAGGTCTTGCATGTTAATCTGCCCCCTCACAGTATTTATTATGACAAAGAAATCACATTGAATGCAGTTGTGGATGGATGGATATTGAGAAACATTCTGATTGACATGGGTGTTGAGGTCAATGTTATCACTTTAGATGCATGGAATCAGATAGGGAGGCCCCCATTACAACCATCTTCAAATGTGTTGTATATGGAAAATAGGACAAAGGCTATGCCCATCGGAGTGTTGAAGGATGCATCCATAACCATCCAAGGGGAAACATTTCACTAGATATTTTGAAGTCTTAGTGCTTGCTAAGGCAGATAAATTTCCATCCTTACTTGTACGCCCCTGGTGCTATAAGAATAATGTTGACTTGCACTTTAACAAAGGGTACATAAGTTTCGAGAACAAAGAGGAGCATGTCATTATTCCACTGACACAATGGGAAGTTTTTTCCCTATGTAGAGCCTTTGGGAGAAGAGGACCTAGATAGAATTTATGTGCACACCATTAGAGACCTCGAGGTTATCCATCCATTGGGAGAAGGATTCATTCAATGGGAAGATTCTTGGTCCATGAGTGATACAACTAGCATTGCATGTGACAATTGGGTACACATGACCTATGAGTTGGTCAGAAAGACAATTGAAGGGCACTATGACTCGCATTTCTAGGGCACTCAGTTAGGAACCTGGGAGGAAAGCAGTTACCCAGTTACACTGGAGAGGGTAACCCTAATGTTTCTACACGTGATGGAGGTACAATGGACCTGTCAAATAGAAAGGAGGAATATGCTTACTTATACTTTGCTCAGAATACAAGCACTGTTGGTGGGAAACCCATCAAGATAATATTCTAGAGTGGCAGTGAAGTGAAAATCACATTCTCTGTGAGGTTTCTCTATGGAGCAATGCACATTCTACAATACATGACTATCATGGGAAGGAGTCTGCACCTCACTCCACATCCAGGAGTGTGAGAGAGCTTGGATGGTAGGCCTAAAAGCCTTTCCTCCTTCACTATGGGTGCATAATTTCTACTCCACCTTGTAGGGTTGTGCACACATGGTATATCCATTTAGAGTTGTGTCCTCATACGGGTAATTGGAAAGAGTTAACAATGGATATTATCCAAAATTTTGAGTACCAATCTCCTAAGCCATCGGTGAATGAGGTGTTGTAGGTAGTCAAGTGCCTTACCTTGGGGATAATGCCATGGTTGAGGACCGAATCCTATATTTGTTAGGGGAACTTGATTTGGGGGTGCTTCATAGAAGAAGAACCAGAAGAAGGAGAGATGGAGGAGATACAAGTTTGAGCACGCCTGCCTTGAGAAAGAAAAAGGAAAGTTAGTCTACCTGATAGATGATGAGGAAGTAGAAAATTGGATGTTGATCATACAGATTAGGTACACATGTGAAGTATTGGAAAAAGCAGATGAGAAAGTCACATGCCTACCATGAGCCCTTGAAAAAAAGAAGGTTAACATTGGTATAGAAGACAGAGCTGAAGGAAGCTATCATTGGAGATTACTGGTCAGACCAGGAGGTTTCAAAAATAGTTGAGCTACTGTGTGACTTCCAAGACTTATTTTCCTGCAGGTACCATGAATTAAAGGGAGTTCACCACTCTCTAGGGGAAATTAGGATTAATTTAAAGGAAGGTGTGCACTCAGTTCGGAAGAGACCTTATAGGATGAATCTGAATTTGGGCGTAAAGGTTAAGGAGGAAATTCATAAGATGATAGAATCTAGTATCATTGAGGCAATTAATAATCTGAGTGGGTGATCCTGATGGTGATTAGTATCAAGAAGGATGGGAGGATAAGGATTTGTGTTGATTATAGATATTTAAATGCTTCATGTGTGATAGATCCTTTTCTAACCCCGTTTACTGAGGAGATTTTGGAAGGTGTTGCAGGGTGAGAGATCTATTCTTTCACAGATGGATTCTCTGGATATCATCAGGTAAGAATTGCGAAGGAAGACCAGGAGAAGACTAATTTCATGACTGAGTGGGGAAGTTTTTCTTACATAGTTATGCCCTTTGGGCTTAAGAACATGCCTGTTGTATTTTTGCTGCATCATGGTGCAGGCCTTTCAAGACTTCATCCACAAATTTCTGCAAGTCTACCTGGATGATTGGACGATGTATGGGTTAGTAAGGGATCATTGTGACAATTTGAGATTGATGTTTGAGAGATGTAGGCAGTTAAGTATCTCCCTGAACATTAAGAAATGTGTATTTGCTACTCCATTTGGCACATTACTAGGTCACATTATATGCAAGGAAGGCTTATTGGTAGACCCTGCCAAAATTGCTTGTTATTTTAGGGTTGAGGAGCCTACCAGTCAAAGTGTGTGTGCATGGATTCTTAGGGCACATGGGATATTATAGGAAATTTATCAAAGGATATGCCAAGATTTTCATGCCATTGGAAGAGTTGTTGAAACATAAAAGTAAATTCCATTAGGGTGAGGCACAACAGATGGATTTTGACACCTTGAAGGAGAAACTTACTACTGCGCCCATTTTGTGCTTTCCCACTTGGGAAAATCCATTTCACATACATGTTGATGCATCGGGTATGGCCATAGGAGTAGTGTTAGCACAACGATGGAGAGGGGATTGTTGATCACCCCTTGTGTTTTACAAGTAAAAAATTAACTCCAGTAGAGAAAAATTATACAACAACGGAGAGGAACATTGTCCATGATTTATGCACTTATATAAATTTATAAATACTTATTGGCTACTCTATTTATTTTATACATAAATCATATGGCATCAAGTACTTGGTGAAAAATCCTATTTTACAAGGGCGCATATGCCAGTGGATCTTATTGTTTCAAGAGTTTGACTTTTTGGTCATTGTGAAACCAGGAAAGAGAAATTTGGGACCTGACCATCTATCATGGATTAACTCAGGAGAGGATGTGCAGATCATTAAGGACACAATGTCGGATGCACAATTATTTAGATTGTAGCACACACCCTCTGACTTGGAGGATATTGTTATTTTATTACAAATGGGTGTGGTGCTAGAAGGAATGAAGGCCTTGGAGAAAAAGTAGTTGGCTATACACATCGTGCCCTATATGTTATTAGAGGAGACCTGTAAAAACTAGGCCAAGATGAGGTTTTGCACCGGTGTGTGTTTGAACATGAGCATACTGTCAATCATGGAAGAAGCTCATGGTGGAATTCTAGGAGGACACTATGTAGGGAATGTGACCACGTGTAAGATCCTATTGGTAGACCTTTTGGTGGGAGATGGTTTATAAGGATTGTATAGAGTATTGCAAGGCTTGTGACCATTGACATCGCCTTGGTAAGCCAAGATGTAGAGATAAATGCCATTAAGACCTATTGCTAGTGTAGAGCTATTTGAAAAATGGGAAATTGACTTTTTGGGCCCTATTTCCCCAGCGTATGCAGGACATCAGGTTCACACTATATTATCACTTGCAGATATATCTTACAAGGTGGGTGAAGGCGACACCTACCAAAGGATTACACAGTGGGCTACAACAACTAGGTTCTTATGGGAGAATATAATCAACAGGTATGGATGCCCATTGAGTTTAATAAGTGATAGGGGTACTCAATTTTTGAATGAGACTGTTAGAATCTTATTACAGAGTTTATGGTGGCCCATCACAAAACTATTCCCTATCACCCTCAAGGCTAATGGGACTGCTGAGGCCTTTAACAAAATATTGAGCCACACATTAACTAAGATTTGTGATGTCAAAAGAAGGGACTGGGATGACAAAGTCTCTGTAGTGCTATGGGCATATCACAACTTATAAACATTTGAACAAGGCCACACCCTTTCAATTGGTGTTTAGCACAGGAAGTTGTTCTACCCGTTGAATTTATGTTACCATCCCTACATATTGTGCGCAGGAGGATTGGCTGATGAGAAAGAATTAGAGGAGTGCATTGAACAACTTATGATGCTAGATTAAAGGTAGAGCCATTGCTAGGTGGAGTCAGAAGATGGAGAAAGACTAGATAGAAGGAATGACATGATCAAATATTAAAACAAGAAAATTTGAGGTTGGGTAGATGGTTCTTCTATACGATTCAAAGTTTCTACGCCATCCTGGGAAACTCAAAGTGCATTGGCTGGGACCGTATGTTATATCTTATATACTTGATTCAGGTGCTTTCCAGTTACAAGCATTGGATGGGACACATGGTTTCCTCAGGTTATTTTAATGGGAGTAGGTTGAAGCCCTACTATAAATAAGTCTTTTGTGTGTTTGTAAATAAGGTAGTATTGCCATGTTAGCTTAGGATTTCCCTTAATGCATTTTCCTTTATACGTGTTTCCTTTCATCATCGTTATGCTTTGTATTTTCATTTTGTTTTTTGTGGGCACACTTGTACGTCAGTAGCTAGTTACTATCTAAAGGGGTTTTATGCAGAGGACCGCACATCTTTTTAGTGTGGGGTGGAGAGTGTAAAGAAGAGTTTCATTGAATAGTGCAGTATGAAGCAAGTGATTGGGAGTGATGTTGATTGGTGGCTTGACTGAAATGAAAAAACGCATATGGGTTCAGAGGAGTCACCCATATAGAAGTGATTATGGGTGAAGATTGGTGTCAAAATCTTTATAAAAACCATGTATAGGGATAAAAGCATAGAACAAACTGAGGTAGGCTATAGCAAAAACTTGGTATAAGACATAGGGGAAGACATACTTCAGTGCGTTGGAAGTGCATGTAAGGAAGTTTGTGGTTGATGAATTTTTATGTGCCAAAATGTTGAGGAGGTTACACATAAGTTGGTGCGTGGAGGAAAAGCGTCTAGACACAACGTGCGGTAGGATGAAAAGCATTGGAAAATATGACTTTAATGTGGAAGTACACTGGTAGGTGGCATGGAGATTAATGCAGAAAAATTAAAAAGCTATAAATAGAAGGTCAGGGTAAGTTATTTATTTTACCTTGCATTTTTTTATTGAAGATTTCTTGCGAACTAGGGCATCCTTGCAAGAGAAAATTAGTGGAAAATTGTGTGTAAAGTGGAGAATTTGACATATTTGTGAACCAGAGTGGAATGAAGTACACAGGGCGTTACGTGGAGGAGATTGTTTGGTGGATTCCTATGGGTATTTACATTGTCTTGTGGAAGGAGAGTTTTCCAGGTTAGGGTTTATAGAGCTAGGGCATGGGTTTTGAAGAAATTTTGAAGGGGTGGAGTCGAGGGACTGAGAAGTATTGAAGCAAGATGCGAAGGAAGAACTTACAAGGACTTGATAAGAAAAATGGCACCAAGGAAAGGAGTGAACATTTCACTAAAGAAGGGAAAGGGAAAGGGGAAAGGAAAACTAACTATATCAACCAGTTTTAATGAGGAGTGGTACATGGAGATACAATACCCAGATGGCATTTTAATGGGGATGGAATGGGTCTCTCACGTAAAAAATATGGCTATAAGTGATTATAACCATAAGATGAGCACCATTGGAGAAAGAGATGGCATTAGAGATAGTTTCCCTATAGGAGAAAGGACACAAGATGACAAGCGAGTGTATGATGACTCTGTGATGACCACATTGGAGAAGGTTGGACTTTTGCAACTCTATGAGTTGCCATATTTTGGAAAACCTGAAAGGTTATACCAAGTGGTTGATGTCATGCATGCACGAAGATTATTTTTACTTTGTAGGGAGGATAATGCGCTTAACTACTAGTTGATCTCCAAATACACTAGGCTTATCTGCACAGAGAATCAATGGATGATGACTTGGATGAAAATGATGTTGTCAAGGAAACAGCTGTGGAATATGAATATAAGAAGGGCTTACACTATTTTTTTATCACCAAGATCACCAACCCAACCATGAATATGGTCGTGCACCTTCTCACCAAACTGAATGGACAAGAGTGATGGACGCAAGTGAACAAGAGATGGTTGAACATTTGCAAGAAGATTTTAGAAGGAACGATCTACAACCTCTCGGACTTCATTGTGGAGGAGATCATAGATGTCACATGCAATGGGGATAAAATCATGTATGGTAACATCCTTCTTATCATTGTATTTTTAGATATTAGAGTGTCTGATGGGCCGAATAGCTACATCTAGGAGTACCCTGAAGAGGACCCTTCCCTCTGCTAAGAGGTTCCAATCATACACTTGTGATACAATGATTACTTCATATAAAGTGCACTTGGAGAAGTGGTACAAGTGAATCCGACGTGAATGCATTTTGGGTAGAATGGAGAATCCCGTGAACAACTTCTAGCCTTGGTGGATGGTGAGGCTGAGTTCATTGTATACCAACACTTCTACATAGGTAGATTCACTTTGACAGATGGCACGAAAAGTCCATGGTGTAAACTACCTTTTTCCTTCACATCACAATATTTTCAAATCATGGTTAACATGTTCAAGGAGGCCAAGAAACTTAGATTTGATCTAAGTGAGGTAGATCAGGATCACTGCACATGTTGTACCAAACATTGGTGTATCCCAAGAAGTGTGCATATATGTTGAGAAGTATGTCTCTCATGACGTACATATGTTAAAATCCGTGTCAATACCTATTAAAGGAAAAATGGTAGCAAGGGTATATATACACCTGAGGCTAAATTTTGAAAGCATACATATGTCAAGATGATGTCTCCATCCCAGAAGACCCCACTAGAAGAAAGAAGTTAGTTCCAAAGAAGAGAGAAAGAGAGGAAATTCCAGCAAGTCGGGAACCGAGTGCGCATATAGTTCAGACCACAGGGGCACATGAGTCAGGTGCAGGCCCAAGTACTTACACATGAAGGAAGAAATATACCCCATGAAGGAGAAGTCACCCATGATAATGAAATTTCCATTGTAATAGATGAGTTATTAGTAAAGAAGAAGAAAAGATGAGCGTAGAATTTCAGACTCTGAGGGGAAAAAGAGCATGAAGGATGACAAGTTAGAGGAGGAGAACGATGAGCATGAGGAAGGTGGGAATACCTCAATTTTTGATGTACATGGATCTAATAAAGAGTGGGATGAGTTTTCAAATGGTTCTCAAGATAAAGAAGGGAGTTAAGAGGAAGTGGGGATGAATTTGCTAATAGAACCTCACACCTATCTGATGAAAAATTAGATGACAAAGTGGATAGGTAAGTAGCGAGTATCATGAAGGAATTGGTAGAGCACAATGTGGAGCACAATGCTATAGAGCTATTGAGAGAAATTGAAGAGAGATTAGAAAATGGGAAGAGTTTAGAAGTCAAATTCCAAACATAATCACACACAGGTGGAAAGGGTGCAGTTAATAAACAAAAGGACACATAATGAATTATGTCAATGATCTAAACAAGGTCCTATGCAAGAATTTTAAAAGAAAAATTGCCTACAAACCAACTCTTCTTATGGTCATCATTTGAGAAGGATAGTGCATACATGAACATGAGGAAGATGTTCTCATTTAACTTCAAGTCCCATGTTTATGATCTTTAATTTGAAGGTGGTGCAAGATGCAATGACAAAACATGCAGAACCCCAATGAGGTGAATCTGATTGTGGATACCCAGTGGCTAATGGATGAAAATGATTATAATGTAGCTCAACAAGGTATCCTTAGAAGTGGAGGAAAAATTATTAAGGATGAATAAAATAATCACATCTTTAGAGGAGGAATTGGATGAAAAGAATAGGGAGATAAAAGGGAAGGAGTTTATAATTGCGCAGTTATAGGTTAGGTTGAGAGAGGAAAATGAAAGGGTGTGCAAAGCCTAAAATAAAGTAGAGACTATATTAGACTCCATTATTTTTTTGTGCCTAGACTTATCCCCCTTGAACATAATTATGATTCATCCTTCAAATTCTTGGAGGATTTGACATGCTTGATCACAATGGAGAAAAAACCACTTGCATTGGAGTCAACATAAGATGTTTTGGCATGATAAAGAGATTAGGAGAATTTGAAAATTGGGGAGACCATAACTTAATACTCTGAGCTCCTTACCTTTGTAAAAAATACAAACATGGCCAAAGTTTTCTATGACAACTATGGAGACAGGAACAAGGTGGCAAGTGTATTGTTTGTTAATCATGAGGTAGACCTAAAGGATTTCCAGGAAAGGAATAAGAATAATAGGGCAGAATGGGACAAGATCATAACAAAGGTCGAGAAGAAGTATGAGGTGATCAAAGACTTAAGGGTCTTGATTGAAAATAAATTGAAGGAAATATATCCCGAGGTTACATGAAGAATGAATGCGTTGAGTGACCTTAGCAAGAAGATGGAAAATATTTTTGATACATTGAAGGATAAAGGTGAGGAATTATCATTTGATGAATTTAGCACATTAATAGGGGATTTATTTCACCAAGTATATAGTTAGGTGGATGCCTCAAATAAAATTGAAGTATCCTTGAACATAGAATTCCCAATACTTTTACAGTAGTAGAAAAATTATTTTTTTCTTTGGCGCTAGTCAGGTACATGTTATTCTTTCCCTCCATTCTTTATTCTTTATTGGAGCTGAGATTGTTTTTCGAGGATAGAAAACATGTTTAGTGTGGGGTGATGTTGAGCTTGGAAAATGACTAAATCCTAAATTAGAATATGAGCGTGATTGGAAGGCTCTTTAGATAAAAGTGTGTGAGTAAACGCACACGAGGAGAGATAGGTTTACACATGAGAGTGGGATATGGTTTAAGTGTTTGAATAATTAGACACATTTTGGTTAAAGAGTATCGCATGAAAAACATGTGAAGTTAAAAATAAGTGTAATGATGACAAAGTTGTTACATGGATACTTGGATCTCAAGAAAAGAATATTCAAGGGAATCATTATGGTTACTAGTTGTAAAGTGGAGGTTGTTATGGCTAGTTGACATCTACATGTCTTGGAAAATTGAGTATAATAATATATGATGACATTTGGCATGCAGGTTTGCTTCTAGAATGATGTTTAGGCAAGATCATATCCTATTTAAGGAGGCAGTTGGATCTAGAAGGGGTGTGTGCATTGGTATTGGGTGTTAGGTGTTAAAGGGTGCAAGTCGAGTATGTGTGCATATGCGTGGTGAATATTATGTAATGTTCTAAGGGGGGTACTATAGGGGTTTCTGGATCAAAGCTAATGGGGAGGGTAAAAATGATAATGGTAGAATTATGTATTGATCTGTTGCTAAACCTTTTTGATGTAATATGGCTACAACAAACACTTTTTTAATCAATATATGATGGATTATTCTATATATCTATGTTTATGGTTCAAACCCTAGTGTATTTCATGTTACTCATGATACAAATCTGGTCCTCTTTATGTTATTACAATGGTTACGTTTATATCAGAGTGCATCTATGTTAGATCTAGTGTTTTACTTTTGTGTTAGATAAATGCTCGTATTTCTATTTCTATAAACATTTCTCCATTAATGGTCAAGCATTCTTACAAAGCTCACATAAAGCAAGGGCTCGGTGTCTATGCACGTCTCGGGTAAGTGCTTGACTTAATGTTGGTGATAGGCTAGTGCACTTGGGATTTAAAGGAAATAGGGAAACGAGACTACATTGCATCGATAATCCATTCATCAGAGGATGGAAATGAAGATTGTTGAACTGGTACATCTTTTTGACACTTTTGAGAAAGAGGAATTCTCATTGATATATCTCGACTATATTGCCTATAAATATTATCATTGTATAATATTTCCAAAATTTTAATAGAAAAGAGTGAAAATAATTGAATTAAAAAAATAAATAATAAAAACATCACTAATAGAGAATATATTCACCTATACCACTTCCCCATTGTGGACATGTTTTGAAGAACATAAGAATGTATCACATTTATTTCATTATGTGATAACTCAAAACAAGGTGCCTTTACTTCTAGACACTCACCTACAACTCTTTCCTCTTCTTCATCATCCCACACATGTCAAGTTACACTTGTAAATTCCTTCATATACTCTATGTAAAATCTAATGGCCTCTTTCATTATATATCCCTTAGACATGCAACCTTCGGGTCTTGCCTTGTTACAATTTTTTTTTTTCAAAACCATCATGTATTGTTCGATAGGATATATCCACCTTGTTCTCTGTTACCATAAATACTCAAGTTCCTTTTCTATATGTATTATAATATGCATAGAAATATTGCATATTGTTGGTGGAAACTCACATTCCAACAAACAAAGGACTTCAAAAACATCTTTCCTCAAGTAAAGGATTTAACAAATGTAAAATCATACTTTTTTAATAACAAGCATAACGTTATGATTGTTATTTTGGGCCCTTTTCTAAAATGTATATGACTATAATTGGTTAAATATCCTCAATCAAAACATTATAGAAATGGGTCTTCATACCTCTTAAACCTTTACTATCAGCTTAACGAACCTTAATTAATTTCTTGCATATACAATGGGAAACCATGTTTAAGACAACAAACTTATGAATTGTGTAGTGCCTGTCAGTTTCACTCCCTTTGATGGTGTTTTTTTCATGTGTTTTTTTGTTGGGATATTGAAAGGGATATTATCATAGATATTTAATTTTGAATAATTATTATTTTATTGTAATACTAAATTTCTAACTTGTTCTTGGCAAAATGTTACATGAGGCATGCAATGTCAATTTACTACTAACATCATTATTGTTGGGTCTAGTTGTGATGTTATGGATATTAATTATCTTAGATTTGCATGGATGATATTTTGGATATAATATGTTGACAAAATGATTATTTATCTCATTGATGGATGGTTGTGGCATATTCAATTTAGATGATTTAGCATATGGGTTTGGATATATTTCTAGAGTTGCATGAACCATGGAAACAAATTGTGAAACAAGCCATTAACGAATTGTCGTGATTTATAACATTTTTCATAATGGACTAGTCAATTTACAACTATTTAGTTAATTGCATATGTATGGCATAATTTCTTGGAACTCATTTGTTTATTTCATTTATCACATTTTATTGAAAAGGTATGATGTTTCCAATTGATTTTTCAGGAAATCAATGCGTGTCACAGGAGAACATGGGACTCAGAGCTACACCTCCAACATTGCACAATAAGTTGTTTGGGTCAAATTCTCCTGCCTTGTTTGTTCAGTATTGCCTTGTATGTCACAGGATAGGATTGAAGTATGAAATCCATGATCGTGCATATGTGTTAGTCACTTGTCTTGATCATTCTAATCACTTTTGTGTTAGTCACTTGTATTAATTATTCTAATCTCTTAGTTAAACCAATTTTATTGGGTTTTAATGTCCAACTTGTACTAGTGATGCATTAATTTTTGTAACCATGTTAATAAAGTTTTTACGCCACCTAATAGTAATATAAGTGGGCCCCACCACCTCTTAAAGTGGTCCACTTTTTCCAAGCCCAAAATTGGGCTAAAAAGGGAAGCCTTAAAGGGTGCTTTTCCCATTAGGGGTCTCATTTACATAAAAATGGACCCCTTGGACCCTACATATGGATACAGTGACCTATTCGAAGGATCAAATGGGGTTTTCTCTCCCATTTGAGCCTCACTTGTCCCTATATTATTTATTAACTTGTTTTGTGTGTCTTCTTAGGATTTTGGGATAAATGTTTTTTTTGTAAAATTTTTAGAGATTCCCCTCATTAAGATGCTTTTCCTATGCATGATGGAGACTTAAGGAAATATTGGGTTTGAAAGGGATTTGGGTGACACATGTCACCCTCTCATTAGTGAGAATACATGAGATTCCTCTTCTTATTCCTCCATTTTAGAGGGGGTGGAGAGGTTTTTGGTTCATTTTTCATGGGGATATTTTAGAGAGCTTGGAGGAGGAAGGAGCTTAGGAGTATTGTATTGCTCTTGGAATTGGAATTCATTGGCTTGAGAGGTAGTAATTCCACCTCATAGCTTGTTTGGTGTTGATTTTTTTGTGTGTTTGATGTGTTGGCATGTATACGGATTATGGTGTTGTGTTTGTTTTTATTTGTTTTCTCCATCCACCCCTTTTAGGAAGTGGATTTTGAGTGTTAGATAAGAGAGAAAAATCCCTCTTACTCCCACATGGCTTGATGGGCAAGCCATGTTGGTATTTTTTAAATCCTCCCTTCATATGGTTGTTGGGGAAGAGGGATCCATGTGGTTTGGAACCCAAGTCCCTTCCTTGCAAGGAGGAGGTATGGCGAAATATGGTCTATGGGAGAAAAAAGGATTTTGGGAGGCTTGTGATATGTTGGAAAAGTTGTATTTTATTTGGTATATGAAAAAAATGATGTTCAATATGGGTATTTTTACCCTCCCCCCTTATGATAAGCATGGAGCTTCTTATATGTGAATTTTGTTTCAATATTAGATGTTATATTATGTGGATTATGTATTTACCCCCTCTTGAGAAGCATGGAGCTTCTTATGTATGGTAATGGCTTATAACTTGTTTTCTTGAGTGAAATGCTTTATGTGCCTTCTATTATCATCTTTTATGCATCTTGGAGGTATGCTTCCTCTCTCCCCCCGTGGGATGGGAGGTAAGCTAGCATGTCCTCCATATTTGGAGATGACATGCAATGATGCCCAATTGGTTTGGTGGACAACCAAAGCCACCTCTTGTTATTGGAGTCAACCTATTCAAAGATGGAGTATGGTTTTGATCTTGGCATGGATTGTTCTTTGTTTGGAGAAAAATGAGGTATCACTCAAAAATTCAACATGTTGTTCCTATTTTGGGAGGCTTGTCCACTTGTATATTATAATAGATGTTAGTCTTCTTGTATATTGTATGGGAACAAAGGTATGTAAAATGATATATATATATATATGCTATGATGGAGTGGATATATATATATATATATATATATATATATATATAGTAAAAATTCATTTTTATTCATTTGATGATCTTGTTATGAAGGGAGGAGCATGACAGGTTCTTATTCATGGTATAGATAAGGATTTAGGGAGAAGTTTAACTGTTAAAGAAGAATGGTAGTTTCAATTTTACTCTGTCATTGTAAGTTTGAGAGAGAAATGTAAACTAGGAGGTTGGTATAATGTTGTAAAGATGAAATTTTTATTGTACATTGTAAAGGTTAAGTTTATGGGAATCTTGTGCTTTGTTTATATATGGGGAATATTTTAAATTGGTCTGATGAGTGTCTTGGGAACTCGTTTGAAAATCTCTCTTTGGTGGTTAATACATATGGTGATTGAAAATTTAAGGAGCTTAGAACAAGCCTCCTTCTTTGTTGAATTATTGAGAGTATACTTCGTAAAAGAGAACTTATTGAGCATGGAAAAGATTGCATGAGTGTGATTGTGTAAGCTCAAGACAATAGCTTGTGCCATAATGGATTCTTTGTTAAATTTGTAGACTTTAGATGCCATTATTTCATGTTTTCTTGGTCTCTCTATTGCTTGTCATGAGAAATGGATGTTGGCACTCTTTAAAATAGATCTGGAATTCACCCTTGGGTTAAAGGTTGTCTCATTTTACAGGTTCTTCCAATGAAGTATTCAGGGTTTCTGTCATAGTGACAGGTTCAGGGTATTGAGAACTTATTCTCTTAAAATATATAGCTATCCCATTACCTGAACTTTACCTTAGTTAGATTTATCAGTGGAGGGTACTTGTTGTATGAGTATTATAGAATTCATCTCTTCATAACCAAGGAAATTGTAGAAGTTGATTACCATGCCTATAGTAGGAATTGGGCTCATTAAGACATAGTTCAGGATATATATGTATATAGGATAATACAAACAGGGATTTTGGGATTTAAAGTGGACCTATTCTCTTCAACATATATATTATGTGCCAAAACATATGTAGTGTGTATGTGTGGTGTGTGTCTACACATTTTACACACACACACACACACACACACACACACATGTGAGGTCTTTACATTACACACACACACACACACACATATAATATACGACTCTATATGTAACTAGAAGAAAATGGTTTCTCAAATCCTTGGAGTTATAAGTGAAGTTAAGTATTTAGTATGTTCCTGATAATAGATTACAGGATTTCTTAAATGTTTTGGTAACACTAGTGGATAAGTTTAGTATATCCATATGTATAATATCTAAAAGTATAGCAGATTTATATATATACATGAAAGATATTTTTATGCTATGCTTCCATATGTATATTCTAAAAGTAGTGAAAATATACAACTTATACAGTGACTTGTAAACTAAGCAGGGGGTGTAGCCTTGTTGTCGACCCCACCCAAATCTGTGCCTTTGGAACAAGCGTATGTCCCATTGCTGCAACCCATTTTGGGCCTTAGACCCATCTGCAGGGTTGATACCTTACCCAACACAGATATTGCGTTATGGGCTTGCATATCAAGCCACTTCATCCTTTCCCAAGTCTATCGACACGCTCCTGCAGTCATGGCCATGGATCATTATTTAAAACACTGGGTGTATGTGTACACACACACTCTTGATCCCCTGGCATATATTTGAATAGCATCATGAACCCTAACTGAGGTATTTCTACAAACAAACCAATAAAGAAAATCATATAGCAATAAATGGTTGGGGTACTTTCATATGAAACTTCCCATTCTTCCTCCAACCTGACAAGAGCTATCCAAATTAGATGAAATGAATGAGAAGAAATATCTATGATCCCAACTGTGATAGAGGAAGTAAAAGAAAGAAATTAGGGTTTTTCCAAAAAAAAAACTAGAGATCATGGTGGAAAACAATGTTAATCCTTAGGGTCCTTATTCATCCTTGAATGAGTCCATTCTATGTCTATACTGGGCTTCATGATCCACTTCGTTCATGTTTGTGCTAGTGGGTGTTTATTCATCCCCTTCCCCATTTTGAATATGGATGAGTTTTGGTTTAATTCAAAATGAATTTTTTTGTATTTTTTCAGTGTTAGGAATTATAGAAAAACTTATAGCAAAGCTGGCTATATCCATTTTTTAGGTATATTGGCAGTACAATTAATACCTGGTTATGTTAAACAGATCCTTGGTTCAGTTAATGTCATCGAAATATTACTCATCTAAACAATCTCACTTATAATTTCTTGGATGACCTTTGTTTATCAACCTTTTTGCAACACTAAGCTAAATCGGGGGAATAATTCTTAGCTCTTCTAGACATTAAAGGAGATACAAATGTTTTTTTTTTTTATTAAAAAGAAGTAAATTAGGGATTCTCTGAAAGGGACTATACCCTAGGATACAATGGTGGAAGGCTCATTTGATCATAGGGTCCAAATGTGAACTAGAATAAAGCCACTAATCGAACAAGAATCCAATTTGAACTTTTACATAATGCAAGTGAAAAAACCTATCACAGAATAAAACCCTTTGACCAACAACAATGACTCAGCATATTAATTAACAATTGAATTTACAGCGACCAAACAACTGCTGCTTTGACAAAGAAAGTGAAGCATTGATGAGCATTGCCGATGCAGCACTGGGAAACTAGCAAGGCAGAGAAGCAGTATTCTTGGAGAAATTAATTTTTTACTATGCTAAATATACGCACTTGTTATCCAGCCTATAGACAGCCTCCACAATTAGTCAGGATTGAATAGAGGACGTATGATTTCCGATCTATCCTAGCACCTAGATCCAACTTGGGGACAGTGGATTCATTATCTTCTTTTAGTATCTTCCTTTTTGTCACCAACAGAGATACAAATAGTCAACCTCAAACATGTGTCAAACATTTTCTTGGATTACATCTTTCACCTTTGATAAAATTCATGTTGAAGCGGAATACCAATGAAATTAAAGATCTTACCTTGTTTGGTTGGATCCCTTAGTAGGAAGGATGTGGTTTAACTATGAGTGTTTGTTAATTGCGAAATTAATGATATGGATAATTTGTTTCATCCTTTCATATATGTATGTTTTGGAATATAAATTGGTATCTAGTGTCATCTAATTCATTAGCACAATAAAACATTGGTTGATGAATCATCAAACAACCGCCAACATAATGTAAGTATCATATTAGATTATTTCTAGTTGTTAATCATGTGCAAACAATGGAATATAGGCGAAAGTGTAAGTTTTAGCTTAGTAAGTTCAGTATATCTCGTAGTGAAGTACATCAAATTGGATTGACAATTAATTCAATCATGTTTGAATGTTAATTAACGTTCAAAAAAGTTGTCCCATTTTTTACAGGTCTAATCAAACGTTTAGTTTCTAGGTCATAAAATCATGGCATGACAAATTATTGATGTTGTGCCTCTGTCAACACATAAAGAGAACGTGGATTTTTGAAATTTTCCTATTAATAATTTTAACCCAAATATTTTGAAAAAACTTTAGTTTTTCAAGTCTTGTCACAACTAAAAATATATCATACCCACCAAAAAGTGTTTCCAAAATAAACAAAGTAGAATTTTTCTCACAATGCATGAAGTCAATGTTGAAAGCACAAGGAATTAGAGGGGGTGGGGGTGAATAATTAATTTCAATTCATTAAAACAATTTTAAGTTTTCCATACATACACCATTAACATTTTATACATCCATCAATGTGTGATTAGAAATATATAAAACATACAACCGTATAAGAAAAATCAAGAGATGCATTACAAATGAACACAAGATATAAGTGGGCAAACCATCATGGGGAACGAAAAACCACTAAAAATAATGTTTATATTACTCAAAGAAAAGTAATTTAGTGAAGCACCAACTTCACAATGAGCACCAACCCCTAGTTTAGTAAAGCACCAACCCTACAAGGAGTACCAACCCCTAATTTAGTGAAGCACCCACTCCACAAGGAGACTACAACACCCTAAGGATGAACAAGCACCAACTCAGCCACCTAAAAAAAATTGATCTCTGATTTTTCTGCTATCACAACTGATTGAGATCACTAATTCAACTCACAAACCCTAGGTCTTCAAAAATTCTTAATCTTGCTCTTTATTTACTTTTCTTTCCTAAAACTTCTTTCTCTCATGCTATCTAATCTTCCTCAACCCTGTCATTCTATTCCTCATCCTTCAAATCATGCTCTCATACCTGTAAAATATCTCTCATCTAGGTTGCACACCTTCTCTACAAGAGCACTATTTCAAAAATGAACCAAACAAACACTTGAATATGTTTTTATTCCTTCCAAACCAAAATAGGTTGGTCCCTAATCATAATTTTTGACCCATAAATCTATAGAAAATGCCAAATTTTTAATTACAACAGCTACATATGACCCAAATAGGTTAGCCTAGCTAAAACCCTCTTTAAATGTGCCAAAAATGGCTCAAAACCCATGGGTATAATCTTAAAAAATGCCCTAACATGAGTACCATACTTTTTCATGACCCTTAAACCTTTAAATATGATTAAATATCATAAAAAAATTCATGCATGGTCACAATGAATATAAAAAATTCAAATTATGGGAAAGGGCGGCAATTTTTTTCTCGATGGAGAAAAAAGAGTGTGAATAATGCGACCATAGAGGGCATCGATTGTAGGTTCTAGGAAGATCAACAGGAGGAAAATGATGCTGCAAAGGGTTCCGGCTGAGTATCAGGGGGCGCACTAGTTTGGTGAGGGAGTTCTGGATAGAGATAGATGGGAGAAGGTGAAAGTAGATATGTACCCTAACCCTAGGGCTCCAAAAATGAAAGTGTCTCCCGGATGGTGCAGGGGGCAAGGATGGAACAGTGAGAGGAACCAGGAGGGTGGAGATTCAGGAAACCATGGCTCGGGGTATCATCAGAAGACTACATCCTTCAAGGAGGAACTAGAAAATAGGGGCGGTTGTTCCATGGGCAAGCAAACAGCTAAAACCCAGGCCTACTTGGTTGATCTTGCCGATGACATCCCTTCGCTCACTATAGAAAATCCAGAAGTTGAAGAATATTTCAAAAAATCTAACACGGGATGCGGTGGTTGGCAGGTTTAATGGATTTTGGCCTTCCTCCACATCTTTGTATCAGTTGGTCTTTAAAAATTAGACCAAAAAATGTGAAATATCTCTCTATTCTAAGGGTTTTTTCGTTGTCCATTTCAGGGACCTAGAAGATTACCAGTGGTGTTTGACAGATGGACCTTGGTTCTAGGGACATGATGGTCTATTCATCACCCCATGGCCCCCATATTTCAATCCAAATACTTGTTCGGTGACCAAAACACTAGTTTAGGGTCAGGCTTTCTAACCTCCCCTTACATCTGTGGTATGCCCTGGAAGATATTGGAAATGTTTTGGGAAAATTTATAAAAGATGATATGGATAGAATGCATTCGGAAATGTGTTCGTTTTCCCAAATTTACTTTGAAATTGATTTAAGCAAAGGATTATCTGATCGAATTAATCTTAAATTGGGTAATTTTTAGCATACCCAGGTCTTAGACTATGAGAATACCGCATTTTGATGTAGACATTGTAGAAATGCAGGGCATTTGCAAACCTCCTGTCCCTTCAATAAGAATCAGAAATCCAAAAAAACATGGATCAACATCTTCAAATGGATGGGGTTCTGTAAACCCTGATTTGGTTTCTGCATCAAAATTTAAAGATAATCCATATAATCCTACCTTCGATGGTAAATTGGTTACATAGAAAAATGATTCAAAGGTGGGATCTCAGGAAGAACATTTGGTTAGTGGTGGCATAAAAAGGGGACATACATCAAAAAGTTTGGAATCAAATCACGATTATGTAACAGGTAATTTGATGGCTTTGGCAAACCCCAGTATCCTTGCGTTGGTTATCTCATATGATCTTGAAAAATGACAAGAAGTAAAGAGGCAAAAAAATAAAAAAGGACACATGGGTAACATTGACAATTATTTTCCATCCCAGTGTGGGAAGATTTTAGGATAGTTTTATCTATTGTAAAGCTGGTATGTAATTGTTTTTTTTATTTTGTAGCCCTTTTTTTTCCTGAGGATTTAGCCTCATATTTTTAATAGGGAGTGGTTCCCTTCAACCCGCTTTAACAATAAAAAGAACAATTCAAATTATTTCATCTACTAGGCCTAGTTCCCTTTACAAATCTCAAAACACTTGTTTCCTTCACCCTTCAAAACCATAGAAAATTCATTTGATCACCAAATAACTTGTACTCAACCAAAACATGTTATGTGACCGATTAAAATAAATTTAAAAACTTGTAGAAAAATTCTAAGAAAGTTATAAGTCATGAAACATCCATCACTTAAAACTACATCAACATTTGCCTTTGCCATATCAACCTACCAAGAAAGTTGTTTCAAAAGGTTAGCTCATAAAATCCTTTATACATATATTAAATAGCTCCAAATGGATTCATTGGATTATAAGTTAATCCCTATCAATATTCTAGGTTATAGGAAGCATCAATAAATCAATATCATTCTTCAAAAAGCATAAAAATTGCACCAAAACAAATGTTGTCTTGAACTAAAAAAATATTCTTACTAAAAGAATGACCTAGAAACTCTATTAATGTACCTCATCATGAGACAAACCATATATCAATGGAAATATATATGAATATAATTTCCAACACAACTTTGATAATCTGAAAACTCCACCTGTAGCTCAAATTATGCTCATTTTACTGGACCCTACTATTTGTGACCCCAAAAATGCCCTTTGACCAGTCAACCTGTTTGGACCTCAAAACACCATGAAAATGAATGAAATTGATCTAAAACCTCCATTAAAATCAATAAAAAATCCCAATAATCATGCACCATTAATTTTTCATGCTACTCCTTTTGACCATCTTGTCCTAAAACCTTCTTCTCTAGAAATTTCTATTTTTAGGTGGGTCCAACATATCACCATGACTTCAACCATACATTTTTGGAAATCCTGAGGAGTCCTTTACAACATCCAATCATCACAACACTTCACTTTTTGTCAGCTACTAGTTAGGGTTTAACAAAGGCTTTAGACCTCTTTGCCTTCGTAACATTCATTCATAAAAACGTGACAATCAAATGACCTAATTATTTTTTTGAAACCTTATAAAATTACCTTAGAACCATACCTAAAATATAGAAGGTCCCATGCAAAGAACATTGTTCACAACGATCATCAGAAGTTCAAATTCGAGCTTGATTTTCACTCATTCTTGACCCTGTCTCACATAAACTGTCATAACTTGCAAAAGTCTCATCAAGAAAACCTGAAATTGAGGTACAGTTGGAGTTTTGAGATTATCCAAGCTGTGTTGGAAATTATATTCATATATATTTCCATTGATATATGGCTTGTCTCATGAAGAGGTAATTTGACAGAGTTTCTAGGTCATTCTTTGAGTAAGAATATTTTTTGTAGTTTAAGACAACATTTGTTTTGGTGCAATTTTTATGTTTTTTGGTGCATCATCACTCATCCCTATAACATCTCCAATCGTCATAATATCAACACCATAGTTAAATCTCTCTAGTCATTTTCTTGCATGTTAGATCCTCATAGTAGCAACTAGGGTCAACTGAAATAATGTAATAACTAAAAAATAAACCTATGAAAATGACCCAAACATACCTACTATGCCATGATATACCTGTTTGCATTCTTTCATGAGCTCAAATGGCTCCAATCCCCACTATCACACCTTCAAGTTGTCATACCTACTCCTAATGAGCACATGTAACCAAGTGAACCAACAATACATATACCATAACACTGATGTGATTTCTCAAGCACCCTCAAAACATGTTAGAAATCATGTCAACATTCTTCACAAGCAATCAAGAATCTCACACTATCAAGCTACACCTCCTAGGCACCTGTATGGGCTTGCAAAAGTAAGCATACCTCACTGAATCCTACTATAGCAGCTAAAACATATCTGAACTAATATGATACCACCAAGTAAAACATCATGACATCATCCTACAACATTAAATTTTACATTAATGTGGTTTTGCATCAATGACAAAACCTATTAGGCCTACATGCCAACAATCTCCCCCTTTGTCATTCATGGAAAACACCATGAAATTCTCCCCCTTTTTAACATTAAAGACAGAGATATACATGTAACAACATATTATTCACCTTCCTTGGCTTCATACCTTATGCTTTTGTTAGAAACATTAACCAAAAGTATTAATTTGCTCCATTCTCTTGATTTTAGCCCAAAATCTGAATTTTGCCTTCATTTTAGGCATGCAAGCAACATGCTCCCCCTGGAATAAGCACTACTAATATGTGAAAAACATCAATACACCATGAAAAATCATAATATTACCTTTTTAGGGGCTACCGCACCATTCTTCACCTCTCAAGTATGCAAAATAAGCACATTTTCTTCTCTAACCATGTTTTAGCCTTCTTATGAGCACTGTAGTAGTCATGGAACATGGGTGACATCACCATTAACATGCCAATAATGACATGAAAGACCAAGCTCCATCATACCTCCATTTTGGGCTTAAAATGTATGTTTAGACACAATTTTATCTTGTTTCTTATCATTCTTTCCTTCAAACTAACTCAAGGACTCATGTCCCTAAACAAGCATCTTAGTGCATTTTTGAAAATTTTCTCAAGGTCGAAATACCAATCTAAGCATACAACACAAACACCAATGGTTAATGATATCAATATGCAATTGTAATAGCTTTGCCACTTCGAGGGGGCAACCTCCAAACCATATAATAAGACTCAAATTCTCAAATGATAATGAACTACTACCTACAATCCTCTATATATAATATTCATATCTTATGGCCATCACCCAGGCCAAACTATTAAGCATGAGAAGGTATAAATGATATAATAAAATGATATGGTAAGCCACAAGTCGGCTACTCATATCCTAATACAAGTAATAGGTTAAGGGTGTAGCATGCCCTTCCCCTTGAAACCAATGTTTTTCCTCAACGTTGAATAATCCTGGATGTTGCTGCAGAAAAACCTTCATCCTCCCAGGTGGCGTCTTCTATGCTCAGATTCTTCCACTTGATCAGATATTCCTTAATGTCATCTAGTTCTCAACCTCTTAGTACGTGTTTGCAGAATCTTCTCAGGCTCCAAAATGATTCTTCCTTCCTTGTCAAGTTCTGGTAACTCTATTTGGGCTTCAAATTTCTGTCAAATAACCTTCTTCAGGCATGAAAACATGGAATACTGGGTGCATGTGTGAAGATGTAGGCAACTCTAGTTTATAAGCAACACTACCAATTTTCTGTAGAACCTAATAAGGGCCATAATATTTAGGAGCAAGTTTGTTTTCTTTTTTCTGTTGCTTTAGGGAAATCTGTTTGTAAGGCTGGAGACGTACAAAAACCCAGTCCCCAATTTCAAAATGTCTTTCACTACGGTGTTGATTTGCTTGCTTGTTTCATCCTGTTTTGTGCTAATGCTAAAGTCTCCTTCAAACTAGCCAAAAACCTGTTGTTGATGTTGAATGTGTTCCTCAACATCTCTGACCTTAGTTTTCACCCTCAAGGAGGAAGTGATAGAAGGTGGATGGTAACCATGTCGACATGCTAAAATTTTCCTCCGTAATTTCTATGTCATTAATGTATGTATTAGGAATAGGATGTTGTTAAGTATAATTAGTAGTAGCATCTGATAGCCAGATAACGGCGCCGTCAGTACGGTGCCCACCAATAATGTGGAGTACGGTAACAGTCAAAGTACAATAGGAATGTTGTAAAAAGTAAATATTTGTCGTACCAGTGGTCCAGTAATGTGCCCATGTCAAAGTTTGAGGATAATTAGATGAAGTGTGAGTCTAGCATAATTAACCAATTATGAAATATTATATTGGTAATCCAAGGACAAGGAGTGAGGTCATAAATATTTTGTGAATCATTTTCATTTGTAAAAAGTCTAAAAATGTGGAACCCATGTAAAATGATAAGGTTTGATCTGTATCTTAAAAAATAAGCTTACGACTGTACTAGATGCAAGAGTTAAGGTATGTGAATATGGCATTCGTTAGAGTGGATTTCTTATCCTATCTTAGAGATAAGATGGATAAGCCTGGAAGTTCTACGACATAGAGAGGCCACCCTTACCCTCATTTAGCATAGAAGGTAAGTAGGTGATGAAATCCATTGAGACATGATCCCATCTGTGTCTAGGAAGTCATCAGTTTAAAGGTGTGTTGAAGACAGACCATTAAGAGGTGTAATTGTAATTGTTTCTCCCATTAGTATTGGTGGCACAGGAAAGTGAAGTCTGATACACACTTTTTGTACAGTACCTCATGGGTGAGATCCTGTCCCAAAGTAATTCTCATGTTAATATCTATGATATGTACTTTAATATTTCATATTTGTCATCCATTCCGTCTTAGGCATGTAGCTCTGCATGGTATTCTTGTGCTTCATGTTTGTTGTTTTGTACTCCAGTATTACATCCTTTCCTTATACTAAAGGCTGTGCATTACCTAAATAATCCACTAGCACGAGGAGTTCTTGGATGAAGAATAGATCATAGTTCCGGATATGGTGTATTAGACATTTTGGTATCCGTTGCCGGGATCCCATTCCAATCGTTGGTGGATTCTTCTGGAGAGATATTCGGCACGTAGTCAAAAATGGACATTGGACATAGTAAGGCTTATTTTTACAGTGCATAGTAATTACTTCATGGTACAATGTCATCAGCTACCGTGACATAGTAGTTACCATGATAAAGTCATTTTTGCTGTGAATAGTATTTATCACAGTAAAGTCACTTTTTACCGTGAATAGTATTTATCGCAGTTACCCACTTCACTTTTTACTCAGATGATATACCTGTGCTACTACAGTAAAGTCAGTTTGATACTATCAGTAAGTCAAGTTTTACCATGAAGTGTCTATCCATGAGATCATTTCCTCCATTGCTTAACTGTATGAAAGGTGTAATAGTCATCATTTCTAGTTCATAGTGATTTCAAGTATTTGTGCACATAAGTCTTGTTGATTTGTACTTGTGGGACTCTGGTATTTCACGGTGGTTACTTCTTGAATTATGGGAAAGATTCCTATTTTTTCAGCTCAATCTAATGAAGATGCTTCTTCTTTCATTCAATGAAGGTTTTTGACAATCTTGGGGATTTGTAATGGCCTTATAAGAACTGGGGTGCAATGGACTGAATTTTTTCCTACCTTTTTGGACTGGTTCAAAGCACTTAGGTGGTTTGAAACACTAGGTGATAATGTGGAAACATTCATGGGATTTATTAACTGAAGTGAGTTTTCTTGAAGAATTATGGTGATACAACAGAAATATGCAGAAATATTCATGATCGAGTATCACAAAGCTATCCCAAGGAGAGACCAGGAGAATATAAGGGATTATCATGCTCGTGTTCTAGAGCTAAGGAGGAAGCTCAATGCCCAGATCCGGAAGGAAAGATTAGTGGATTGGTTGATGAATGGCGTGGATCAATCTCCTCTGTAAGCACTTCATTCTTGGGATGAAGCCAGATGATCAGACAACGAGTAAAGTATGACCTCCCATACTACCATTGAACAAGCAAATTTAGATTGCAAGAAGGCATAGAGAGAAAGTTTCATGGAAGAGGAGCTTCCAACACTTTATTTACATTGTTGCTAAAGTAGAGCCTACACCATGCACCTTACTGGTCCAAAATCCACATATGTCACTCCCGGTGAGCTAATACAATATTTCTCCTAGTACATCTACTGAGTATGAAGACAGTGCTCAAAAAGATGGGTCAGGTTGAACTATTAATCTTCTTCAAGACCAAAAGAATTACCAAAAACTCAGGGATGGAGATCATGAGGTCCTAAAATCCAATATTTCTGAACATCTTCCTATATTATGGTCTAATTATAAAAAGGGTACCCCTATTATGAATATATAATTTTGTGAAATAGATAGCAGCTTCTACGTCATCAAGTAAAGGAGATCAATGACTGGAATAGGAAAAGCTTACCTGTGATGGTATACTTGTTGAGTTTCTAGGTAGATAAGAGCAGAAATAATCCATGTTTCATGTGTTCTGTAACGAACCATGACCACTGGGGAAGAAAAGGATAATCAAGATAGGCTTGATGATACCTAAGAAGATGAACATTTCCTGAAACATAGTCTCGATCTCATTTTTCTGAAGAATAGTTGGGTGTGCAGGATTTTCTGATGTTCACAGGGGCAAGGGACCATAGAATCCATCTTGGAATGATCATGATCCAAAAGGTCTGCAAATATTACATAGTGGTCAGTCTCTTGGCTGTCTTGCATGAGAAATAGGCGGGAGCTGCGAAGTGGACTCAATGCTTCTGACGATCGGAAGGCAGGTTGAGGTCCCTGTATTTTGGACTTCTATGAGGTGGATCCCTATGCTCCATAAATCTGAGGTACTCCTATGTTGAGATGATATTTGCATATTCATGAGATGCTATTAGTTAATGGGGACTTAGCTGCCATCCCATTCAATTGTAATGACCTTCCAGTCTGCAATGAATATGTTGGGTTTAAAAATTGATCGCCCTTCAACACTATATGTACCTAAGGTCATGTAAGCCATAAAGGAAAAACTAAACCAGATAGGTGTACCCCCTCAAATAGAAATGGCAATATCTGTTATGGTGTGTTGTATGTGTGGTAGACTTTTAGGTGATGAAAAATGGATACTGTTGCGTACTTTCCAATGCACTTGCTGGGAAGACCATGGCTAAGGAGAGTTCATGCAACTTGAAATTACTAGAGCTGAAGGCTTCATGACACAATTGGACGTGGGTAGCTAACTTACTATTTATGAAGATATGACGTGACTCCCTCGTACATCAATCAAGGCACTATCACCTGTGGATTCAAGTGATGAAACTGATGATTGGACCTCCTCTAATTACTCTAGTACCAGTGAAGTGGACACTCACAATGCATGGAAAGAAAGTGTAGGTTGATGTTCCTCTAGTTCCTCTTCTACTGGATCCTCAGCCTCTCCTATAGTTTCAGCACCAACTCATGACCCTCATAAAATTCATCACTGATAGAAGAAGTTTATGATCGTCTCCAACAAATAAATATCCTGGTCCATGCTTGCTGATGGAGAGTGAGAAGGATAATCCTACCTCCAGCTCTTTCGAAGGTACATACACCTATTCACTTTTGAGGAGTTAGTCTAATTGGAACTCTAGAAAGTGAAGTTGGGTAGAACATTCTATTGAGCTGGTAGATGGTGCTAATGCCCATAAAGCGGCCTGCCATACTAGAATGAATCCTACTTTTTCCAAGACTGCTAAAAGAAGTGCCATAGATAAGTTGCTTAATGAAGGACTCATATCTTGCTGTGGAGAATTCAGACATGGGTTTCTCATGCTCGATTGTGATCTCAATAAAACCCCCAAGAAATAGGTCGTTCAAATTCTACTTCATGGTATATGTCTCCACCCTTACAGGATAGCTTTTGAAATTGAGGCAACATAAGCTTTGATCATTACCCTCTTTGTCATAACTTCAGATCAGATCTTGGACGAAAGTAATTCTCTAAAACACTGGAGTGCTATAGTTTTGCTGATGGTATACTCCTCGGCTACAACCAAGTTCGTCCAAGTGAGCAACGAGACCATTCTTCAGCCTCTGAGCAGATAACCATCGTTTACCAAATGAATTGGTTTGGTTCAACATAACAGGGATGCTTATAGTCACCTTATTTCCTTTTGGTGTTTGATGTAATGCTCCAACAATATTCTCAATTTGATTTGATCCAACTCAGGGTGTTCTTTACCCTCATATTGGGACCTATCCACTTTTGGCAGTCATGTTACGTGGATGCGATTAAGTTGCATCTATGATTGGAGCTGGAAAAGTTGGATCCACCATGGTTATTTCATCCATGATTTTGAGATTGAACATTCTCAAAGGTTGAGATGGGATAGCATCAAGGCCATCACTGTTTACCCTTTACAAAGTGTGTCTTTGGATATCATCTAAAGGATGTTTTGATTAGGGCTATGTCTCCTATCCAGAGGCCATCTCATATTGGTACTGATCCTGATAACAGTTTCAAAAATCAAAGATTTACTCATTCCCTATGAATAGAAGTGAAGTTGAGATCATAGTGTTGAGGCCATGTGGGTTACTATAGAAGGTTCATCAAGAATCCATCTCAAAGATTGCACAGCCACTAACCCAGTTCTTGATCTGAAAGATGTTACTTATGAACCAAGAAATAACTGCGCATGAAGCTTTTGGACAACTTGAAGGAAGGCCCTGCCATGTCTATCAAACCTTAGGGTTTGAAGAATCCAGATTAGATACAAGCCATTCATTGTGTACATTGAAAAAACTCAGATGCAGATACTAGGATAGTACTTTTTTAGAGCTTTCCGAAAAGGATGAAGAACTGGGAATGAACATTCCACAATTTGCACTTTAGGGAGAAGATTTTATGAGCAGTGCTGAGGTAAATTGTAATCACTTGTGCAAAATAAATCAAAGAGGCTCTAGCTATCATTTTTAGGGAACCTGTACTTGAAATGTTTAGAAATTACTTGCTAGGGCAAAAATTTCTAGTTGTAACAGATTCACTTTTGGCTCTAAAATATATTGCAAATAAGCCTAACCCATCAGGGAGGATAGCCTAAGATTGGCCCAGATCGTAGCTCTGCTACAACTTGTAATTTGAATTTGACTAGTATAATTCAGATTATGAGCCAGGAATAGAAGCATGTCAAATAACAGAATGCATTCTCTCGAGCCTAATGATGGTTTAGGATCATCTTGTTGATGATGATGATTCACCACTTCGATGTAGCATTGTTATCCCTTGACACAATCCCTGGTGAATAAGACTCAGATATTTCAGGGTTCATTTTAAAGAGACCTCCTAGAAATCGGAGGTGGAGAATACCTGGCGAATATCCCCGGAACCGGTTTCACGGGAAGGCGAATTTTTTGGGGGTTGTATGAAAAAAATTCGCCTGATTATCAAGCACTGCGACAGAAGGCTGCAGACGCGCGACGGAAGATTTTGCTGTCGCGCGTCAAGTAAATGCAGTGACGCGCCGTCAAATAGACCTTATTGTCGCGCGTCAATAGACCTTTGTGTCGCGCGTCAATAGACCTATTGACGCGCGACACATGAGGTCTATTGATGCGCGTACAATAAGGTCTATTGACGCGCGTCACTGCATTTACTTGACACGCGATAGCAAAATCTCCCGTCGCGCGTCTGCAGCCTCCGACCTCTGCTTTCTCATCAAAAAAATCTTCGTGTCGCGTGTCAACAAACTCTTTGTCATGCGTCTGGTATGCGTCAATATCTGTTGAACCTCCTTGTCACGCGTCAACTAGGCCTTCAATGACGCGCGTCAACAAATAGGCCTTAGTGACGCACGTCAATAGGCCTCTAGTGACGCGCGTCAACTAAGGCCTTAATGTCGCGCGTCAATGAGGCCTTAGTTTATGCGCGTCAATAGGCCTTAGTTTGACGCGCGTCAATAGGCCTATAATGTCACGCGTCAATGCAGGCCTTAGTGACGCGCGTCAATAGGCCTTAGTGACGCGCATCACTAAAAATCTCCATGTGACGTGCGTCAACTAAGGCTCTATTGACGCGCGTCACTAAGGCCTATTGACGCGTGACAGCAAATATCATGCAGCGCGTCTGCAACCTCTGCCCTCTGTCTTGCTCATCGAAAAAACTGTCAGTGTCGCTCGTCAAAAATTAATCTTTGTCATGCATCTACTATGCATCAATATCTAAAGTATCTCCTTGTCACGTGTCAATAACTTACCTCCTTGTCGCGCATCAATAACTTACCCCCTTGTCGCGCGTCTATAATACGGGATATATCATATTGTTGAAAAATGTGAAGTAGAAGTGTTCTACCTGGCGAATAATCTAGGTTTATATACAGGATATTTTTCAAGGGGTAGGTGAAGCCGACCCCTAAAAAAAAATTAAAGTGTAATTTTTAGGCGAACAGGTCACTGGCCCACGCCAAAAAATTCACCTTTTCAAAATTTTTAAAAATGGAATAGTCACCATATTACGAATATTCACCACTAAAATTTTCCTTGCTCAAATGCTCAAATGACAATGAACTACGACCTACAATCCTCTATATATACTATTCATATGTTATGGCCATCACCCAGGCCGACCTATTAAGCATGAGAAGGTATAAATGATATAATTAAATGATATGGTAAGCCACAAGTCGGCTACTCATATCCTAATACAAGCAATAGGTTAAAGGCGTAGCATAGAATCTATACCACCTTCCTTTATCTGAATCACAAGAAATTTGAGCACATACCTTAATTGAGAGCCTTAGAAGGAATCAAATCCAAAAAATTAGGTCCTCAAAATTTTCATCAATCATTTCAATATTTTTTGCATGCATATTATATGTTTGAGTCAATATTTCAATTTCCTTAATACACTTCTCATCAATGAACCATCTAAGCCTTCTAGAGACCTTTTATACCTTTTGAGGAACAATCCAGCTCCCCCTATCCTATAGAGAAACTTTCACTATACCTTTGTGGCTTATCATCAGCTAAGGAAAGGATTACATCTAACTACTTAGGTCTTCAAAACTGCTATATAAACTTAGAAACATTGATTTAGGCATGTTTTACATTCTTTGGTCCTTAAACAACTAAGCCTCAATCCTCATACCTGTAGCATACATCATTATGGAACATCTAAAGACTCTTGAAAGCATGACACAAAGATGATCAAACAGTGGCCCTTCCTTGCAACAACTTGATGAAACTATACATAGTTGTAGGTATCCCTTATAGTCTTCTTTCATCATTTTCAGACCTCATTAAGGAGCATATCAGGCTCCCCCTAACTTGATAGTATTTATAAAATCCTATAACATCACTTTTTTGCTATCACATTCATTTCAACCTTTCAACTGTAGCAAGAGTCCTACCTCATTCCTCATAGTACTCTTAGAGTCAAATTTTTCATGGATCACTGAATTCTTATCTTAGGGTAAATGGTTTCATTCTAAGATACACAAATTACCTCATTTAAACAAGAAGATATTATCATTTTTTCCAAATAAGTCAATCCAATTGTAGCTTAACATTTTCAAACTTTTCATACACTTATAGCATCTCAACAAGCTATTCATTCGTACCATATACCATGACTCAAGGAATAATGACACATATTACTCCTCTCAATGTTTCATGTTTCTATCTGTAGGTCACTTTACAAGTTTTAGCCACAGGCTTCAATTCAATTTCATATGATGTAGACTTTGGAGACTTTTTTTTATCATCTTGGAACATGAACAACTCAATACAAGCTCTTCTTCAAGACTGCTTGCATCTTGACACCCTGTCTAGACCATTCACAAATTTGAAGCTATCGTACAATAGTACCATAGTTCATACTAAACTATAGATTTACAATTTTTCTTTCTCTTCTCATGTAACACTTTATATTTTCTTAAATACATCTACTGAGTAGCATAGACTATGAATTTCACACTATCTAGGTTATTCAACACCAAACTATCTTCTCATATAAGTACTTTGACACTTTCTAGATCATAATCAGGAAACTTTCAAACTTGGGGGAAACTATCTATTAAAATTGATGAAAAATATCCATTTAAGAGAACTAGACCACATAGAATAGGAGTAGTCATATCTTTTAGAGACCTTTTTGAATCTGTTCCTGTAGCATACAACAATTTTCTAACTTCTGTAGACCTTTTATATACCCTTGCTAGTCCTTTATCTTACTTGATCACCTAATTCCATCTTTGAACTTCTGAGAATAATTGAAATGAACTCCACTTATTGATGTTTTTCCTGTAGAACAATCTCATCATCACTGAAACAATACACTTAGACCCTTACTCTTTTTCACTTATCAAGATATTGAGAAAACCTATAGGTAAGATCATACATATCGTTCTTTGTAATTTTAGCTTTTTGACCACCAAAATGTCTTTATTTCACTTAAGTAGACCACCTCATATTAATTTTACAAACTGAGACACTTTAACTGACCATATTGATACATATTTACAATAAAAGCTCTCTACAATGAATCTTAGGCATGTGAGATTGTGTCACCTCCTACTTGAAGAATGCTAGACCTTGTGACTCTTGATAGAGACCACAAGCCATATTTTTGACTCCCGACATGATGAATAACACGTATATGCATGGCTAATCACACTTTGAGACCACTATGGTACTTTGAGAATAATAGTGATCCCAAATTTCAATAAGATACCACAACTTTGATGGATTTCTAGCAATCCTTCTTGAGGAAAAAGTACATTTGCTTGACTGTGATACATGTTCTAATACATTCTTCAAGGAAATAACTTATTCATAGTAATGAATTGTAATGTTTATCAACAACTTTATGAGCTTATCACAGGTATGAAGCACATTTCATGTCTATTATTAAGTAATAACATACTGTGGACTGCATCTTTTGACCTCAACATACATTTGAGCATGTAAGGACATCAATACATCATTCTGTGACAGAGTATATCATGAAATAACATACATCCCAAACTTTTCAACTCAAAGCAATGCATATATTTGACACATTTCCTCATACATAGGTGATGGAACACAATCTTGCACTGAACATGCATATGCCTAAACATAGACATTCATTCATGATTAACATCCTTGATACAATCATGGAATAGATTTATGGACTTAATTTCAACTAAAATGCACCTAAACAAAACTTAGGATTCTTTGATGTGCCATATTTTTCCCAAGGATACTCTTAACTGATGATCAACCCCATGCAAGTCTTCATGACTATAAATTCAAAAAATGGACTCTAACATGACCTAGATTACATGTGACCAATATAAAATGAACTTGTACACAACAAGGCACACATTTCATGACATAAAACCATAGATATATACCTCTCTAGTAGCTCAACACAATCCTTGAATAATTTAGAGATATGCACAACTTACTATATGTGACATAGACCATCAAGACTTGACTATGTTCTTTACACTCTTTGAGTTTTGAACATACCAAGACAACTGTGATGGACTGTCCAATACCCCAACAATTTTGTCTTGAAAGTATTGAGAACTTTTATGCAATTCACTGCTTGACATATGAACACTACTTGTAGACCCTTACAACCATGGATTTTCCAAGGAACATCAACTTCAGCCCTTTAATTCTTGATTGTTACCTTTACAATGACTGTAATTAACATCAAGACACTAAAAAAGTACCTTAAACAAATTGAATAACCCTTTTGAATGCAAATCTTTTTAGATCAATCCTAAGACAATACTCTAAAAATCAAGTGATTATATTGGAGCTTTTTTCAACCATTGTCAGACCATGAAAAACACATTGAAACCACACAGACTTGTAAGACACTCCTTGTAGACTAAATCATCTTGAATTAAACCTCTTGCAACATTTTAGACTACGAATTTGATGACTCATACTAATAACAACCTGATCATAAATCAATACTTCATGATACAAGTACTCAGAGACTCTTCTCACAACTTGACATGGCCTAAAAATACCTTTAACAGAGACTAAGACAAGACTATGCTGAAAGACATACCTTAGAAGAATGAAATATTCTCGTAGAGATACCCAACTATGATTCCTCAATCTTATGAATGTCTTCTAGAAGCATAGAGAAGACATGAAAATTCCATTGGATCATTATATCACCCAAAACTAAGGTGATTCCAAGGCTCCATCTCCCTTATATCCACATTGGTTCAATTCTTAGAACCCTCTTGCTCTTCTTAGACTCACTTGACCTCATTTTCTCCTTATCTACCTTATTTTCTTTATCAAATTATTTATAGTCTTCTTGGGTAGAAAATAAAAAATCCTTAGGTTCAGTAAGAGAAAACATACCTTCATAAATAATAGGATTACCATGATTAGTACTAACTCCTTTAGAATCATATTTAGTCCTTTTGAGTTCTTCTTTCATTGCATCATCTGGTGTAGTACTAACATCATCCTTCCTTATGTAGATGTTCATTTTGACTCTACAGTATCTTGGAATGTGACCTATTTTGTTACACTTGAAGCATACAACACTTTTACTTCTAGAAGCATCATTCCTTTGCTTAGAAATTATTTTGATGACAATACTTTGTTATATTCCCAAATTGATTGCAGCAATAGCACACAACACCATGTTTCTTATCATTCCTCCAAATTTGATTAGGAGACCCATGATGATAGAATTTTGCAATATGACCCTTCTTGTGACAACTATATCATGTAGTATCCCTTGACTGATAAGAATGTTCATGCCTTCCATTAGTCCATGGAAATGCTTTCCTAACAAGCCTCCTACATTCTCTAGCTCTTTGACCAAAAGTATTGGAAGAATAACACAAACCATTGAACTTACTTGTATATTTCATTTCATTAGGCTACCTAATAACCTTCATGGGATCTTTACCATCCTTCATAGCTTTGGTGGCATCATAAGGTTCATCTTTGTTCACTTTATGCTTATCTAACTGTTCTTATTTGTAGCCAAGACCAGATTTATCCTTTGTATCTCTTTGGTTCATCAACATGTCATTTAGGGCTCCTGAACTTTTCTCTAACATTTCATAGGTATTCAAATTATTGTGTGCTTGATCCAACTCTGATTTCAAGGATATCAAATGAGCTTCATACCTATTACAATCTTCTTCTTTGACCTTTAGGTTTTTAGTCAAGCTTTCCACTTGAGATTTTAAATCCATCATGGTTTGATTATGCTCTATATCCATATCCTTGACCTGAATTTGGTAGGATTAAATACGTCTGAGATAATTCATTCTTCATCCTCAATGCAACTACCAAATTTGAAGATTTACCCATAGTTTTTACTTTAAAGGATCTCCTTCAAGTTGTTAACGTTACTTGACAAGGACCTAATCTGATACTAATTGTTGGAAGCACAAGGGACTGAGAGGGAGGGGTGAATCAACAGTTTCGATTCATTAAAACAATTTTAATATTTCCATGCATACACCATCAATGTGTGATTAGAAACATTAAACATTCAACCACATAAGCACAATCAAGAGAGAATACACATAAACACAAGATATAAGTGGGAAATCCTCATGGGGAAGAAAACCCACTAAATTTATACTTATATTACTCAAAGAAAATTAATTTATTAAATCGCCAACTTCACAAGGAACACCAACCCTATAAGGATCACCAACCCCTAAATTAGTGAAGCACCCACTCCATAAGGAGGATACAACCCCCTAAGGATGACCAAGCACCAACTCACCTACCTAAAGAAATATGATATTTGATTTTTTTGCTATCACAATTGATTGAGATCACTAATTAAACTCACAAACCCTAGGTCTTCAACACTTCATAATATTGCTCTTTCTTTAATTTTCTTTACTCAAACTTCTTACTCTCATGTTATTTGATCTTCCTTAACCTGTCATTATATTCCTCAGCATTCAAATCATTCTCTCATGCCTGCAAAATATATCTATTTAGGTCACACACCTTCCCTCTAAGATCACTAGTTCAAAAATGAACCAAACAAGCACTTAAATATGATTTTCTTCCTTCCAAACAAAAAAAGGTTGGTCCCTATACAATGGAAAAGTGACATGCCAACATGGAAATCTACAAGTAACTCTTCCTCGCACCCAACCTCCGAAGGTCGTGCCAAGACAACTAGTGGGGATGGAATACACGTGGGGTGTAGATAAGCTAGTTAGGTAATCTTATATCTTCAACACGCAATAATGGGATCTACGAATCTAAGGCAAAGAAGGCCCTCCTAACCTGAATTGGTGTGATAGATCGTTCGGCGAGGATATCTGCTTGAAGGCTCCAATCAATATCAAGATCTGTCGTGATCTGATATATGGGTTGTGGGATACGTGGAAGATGACCTATGGGTGCTTTATATATATCTCTCGACAAGGTCATGAAAATGGAATGGCTAAATGTGTAGTGGATCTTTTGGTGCTTTATGGACAATTCTCTGGTCTATTCCAGAAATCTTTAGCTTGGTTACCTGCTACATTTAATAATGATAGTTGTGTGATGATGTCTGGTGGAAGTGGAATAGACCTAAACACTAGCGTCCGCAAGTTGGTGTCAATATTTGATTGATTTTTAGGCCCGTTGGGTTATGGGACCTATGGAAACTTGGATACATAACCTAGTGTTTATATCAATGAGTAGGTCTCCTACGTCTGGCTGTGGGACTAGTGGATAACAACCGAGTGTTTTCTCTCTTTCAGGTCCTTCTACAGTCATATGGATATATATCAAGGAAGTCAATAATTTGGCTGATTTGACCAGAACGTGTGTGCTTCGTCATCTTCTATGTTTAATCCTCTTAGCTTTGTGCTTGATTTCTTATAGGTCTGTTGTTGTTTAGAAGACCTGAATTCTTATATTTTGATTTATGTCTAGTTAATGCTAAAACAAGATTGGGTTGAGGCACGATTGGCTCAAAAACGTATGTTCCTTGGGCTCCCTAGGTCTTGTGATTGTCATACAAGGTTAATATAAACCTAATTGAAACAAAATAAACTAATTATGCAAGATATATCTGCAACACATATATATTCCTCTATTTTTGTATTTTTGATAGAATTTTTAATAGAATTGAAAGAGAAACTAATCTAATATATTCAGAAAATGACAACTAATCTAATAACAAAATTAAAACAAGCAAGGTGGCCCCGGTGTATCTATTTGCATGTGAAGTTGTGATTTTATTCTAGATAACTAGATAGTTAATTAACTTAATTGAAATATTCTCGATCCTACCTTATAAGTGAGGAATGAATCATAGTTTCTGAGAAACTATCAATCCCCCACAGCATCCTTGGAAATATTGAAAATGAAACTTAACTGAAATGAAATATTTCACTACTCTATTTGATATGTTTTTAACTAGAACTTTGATAAATAAAACTTGGAATTTTCAAAACAGTGGCGAATCTAGTAGTGTATGATTTTGTCCCCTCAAAATGATCTACTCGTTCCTTTATGTTCAAGTGAATCCAGAAGAGCGTGTCTATGCTAGCATTAATAGAAAAAGGTATTTTGAATAATTGCAACTTTGGATATAGACTGAATATATAATGCGAGTAGGAGAGGGACAGGTGCAAGTGACAGAGCTTGGCGTATGCAATTCCTAGTGGGATTTATTATGGGAATACAACACAAGTGTACCGAGAGATTCTAGAATCTACCTTCTGTGAAGAACACAACCTGCAACTCTAATGAATTCAATCTACAAATGACACTACTCTATTCTAAACTAATTTGTATGAATAGCAATGAACAAGACTGGAGCAAGAAGATCGAATGGCTTCTGATAGCAAAGGAAAAACTAGCATGGATGCAAAAATGAAAACAAAATGAGTTCTAAGCAAGAAATTGAAAGACTAAACAATGGAAATGAGAAGTTGAGGGGCCATTTGCTTGAAAACAAGCTGGCTATTTATAGATTTCACATTCACCCAAAGGTAATTCCTATTAGAACTCTTTTACCATTAAACAATGAAGAAACACTATTCTAGGGAACATAAAACATTAATACGAGCTAAGGCGGTTGAGAAAAGCTGGTAAAATGTTGAAAAATTATGCAAGTCATGATCAAAGGAGCATGTTGGAAAACACGTGAAGGACCGTCGCCCTGAGCAGGGCGGCGGTTACAGGACCACCGCCCTAGCAGGGCGGCAGGTTTCATCACTGAAGGTCAAAAAGTGATTAGAAAAAGAAAGGCAGAGGATAAAGTGAAGCACAAGGAACTTAGATAAAGATTTGGGATGCTAACATATACTTCGTGAGCTTCTCTGGATCTCGAACACCTTGCGAGGTGACCTGTATCATCATTGGGGCATGTGTAACATTGTTCTGGTGGTACAGTACCCTATAATTTTGGGTACGTACATATTGCTCCCTCGGAGAAGCGTTTTAACCATGAAGAGTGCATAAAACGGTGGGTCTGAGTATGGCGGTCCCAAAATGGGAAGCTAGAAATTATACTTGACATGCCCGTGTGTCGAAATGTCGCCATCCGAGTTCCCGCTACCTTCAAAATGGAAAGAGGACTCAAGTGCAGATAGATAAAATAAATCGAAAAATAAATACTAAATTAGTATGAAATGAGGACTTACCATTTTGCGCGGGGATGAGAACTTACCTCCATGTTGGCCCTCTAAACCTGCGAAAGGGGCATTCAAAATGAGTCAAAACACCATATATATATATAAAACATGGGATTATTTTCCTATTCATTTGTGCATGTCGATTTGATAGTTTTTGAGCTCTGGGACCCATGGTGACTATTTTCAATGAGAGTATAGTCGAAACGTTCGTATCAAGATAGTGATCATGCCTCCGCGAGAAGAACCTCGACCTAGCGAGATCCCAGGTTAGTTCTTCTTGATTTAACATTTTTGCACCCAAAATGTTAAAATTGATGAAATCTTTGTTGTGGGGGGGTTATTTTTAGAAATGTCAGTTTTAAATGTGTCTCTTAGGGGGGACGCCTAATGGGTGGGCTTTTGTTTTAGCTAAAATGGTCAATTTTTTGTTTTTAAGCATTTTTAGGGCATGCGACCCATTTGTAGTTGTGGAGACATGACCACCGCCCTAGAGTAAGATGGTGGTTACAGGACCACCACCTTTTAAGGTGGTGGCAGTTACGGAACCGCCACCCTGCTCAGGGGTGGCGGTCCTCTACAGAGTGTTAAAACAACACTATTTTGAGTTTATTTTTGCATTTCTAGTATTCCTACTTGCTTTAATGATTTTTCCAATGCAATCTTGGCACTAACTTGCTTCTTTTTACATGTTTTTAGGTGTTTTGCAGAAGAAGGAAGAGTACATTAGATGGAGCCAAGAGAGGGAGTGTGATTGGCTTCCAGCAATGTTAGATGCACTCTCTCAGTCTGAGCAGGATACTCTCCAGAGGGCAGGTATATTGAGGATCACACGGGTCCCCCACGTTGCACCTACCAGTCACATACTATGTGACTTATTTTCTTACTGGGATGTAGATCGGAACACCTTCCGATTTCCAGGTGTTAGGGGTGAGTGGACTATCACCATAGAGGATGTCTACTGCATTTTGGGAGTCCTGATTATTGGGAGGAGAATTTAATTTGATACAACAGTATCCAGAGCTCAGGTGACTCAGTGGGCCACCTATATGGGAGATGTAGTTGTCTCCACTGGTTTGAAGAAGGGGGTGAAGGTCCATTCTATTCCTAGCTTGCCCATCCCTCTGATCCGTCAGGCCTATTATGGGAATCCTTGCTTCGAGATTGATTGGGGACAAGGGAGGGGATACTTTGCTCTACTGTTGGGCCCCCATCATCACACAGATTGAGGCACATGGTCAGATTTATGCCTGGGGAGCCAATATACTTGGGACCACCTATCATGACTTATACAGGGTGGTTCGATTATAGGGACAGTCGCTGAGCCATCCGACCTTAGTTATGAGCTGGGTCTATGAGCACATTATCCCTTATGGGAGAGGCATAGAGGTGGAGGATCCCGGGGCCATGAGGGCAAACTAGATGGACAGAGATGATGGTGCTTAGAGCACCCCACCAGCCAGTTGCTTCCCTGACTACTGAGGATATGGAGGCCACACCTTATCAAGCCATGGTGGGGTTATGGGGTGAGGAGACCTTTACTTTGATTTCCTGCTCTACTACAGGGTAGCTTATGGATAGGATGGGGAAGGTAGAGACACACCCCTTCGATTGAGTGCCTCAGCAGTTTGACCTTGCTTATATTGACATGCTTCCCCCAGTGGTGCCAGTGTTCAGATCAGTTTGGGAGGCTAGGGGAGGTCCTAGAGGCCAGGGTTGGACTGTTGTTACTCCTGGCATCCCTATTGCAGCTAGGAGGGTGGTACGCACTCGAGAGAGAGCCGGTGCTCCTCAGGCACCTTTACTTTCTGGATTGCTGCCAGTCCCTGCCCATAGCAGTGATGACCCCATTGATATAGACTCTGAGTCTGAGGAGTTCACAGGGGGAGAGACAGAGGAGGAGACCGAGGACATGGAGATCAGTGAGTCAGGTGGGGAAGAGGATAGCGATCCCGAGTGGCATGACACTCAGGAGATCCTACAGGCTGAGAGGGTAGAGTAGAGTGTGGAGAGGGTGACTCTAGTCTCAGAGGAGTTACTTTCTCAGGACCTAGGTGGAGAGGATGAGTCCGTGGTAGGACGCCATGTTGCCCCAGATGTAGGAGGGGGACACCAGTCAGTGGTGGCGCATCCGTGGTAGGTGTGGATCCCAGAGATCCTTCTTGGAGGCCTGGAGATCCGAGTGAGTTATCACTCTTCTTTTGATATTTGTTTTAGCTAGAATTTCCTTAGTTGTTATCTCTCTTTTTGTTCATCCTTGATTTCACCCTTTTGATTATTTTCTAATTTGTTTTCTCCTTTGCTTGCAGAGACTGCTGATGAGTGGCGAGACTTGATTCACCAGGTATATACTGACACCCTGTTGCTTCCCCACGGAGAAGACTCGTGCTGAGCTATCCATGGATGCAGGGGAGCCTTCAGTAGCCGGTAGGCATACCGATGTTTTTTCCCCTGTCTGGCATGTGGCCAAGATGGTGACTTCCCTCCGTGCCGAGGTAGCTGGGTATAGGGCTGTAGAGCACCTGATGAGGAGGATCCATTCTCATAGCGAGACTACAGCTACTGTTTGGGACCGTGAGCCCTCAGTGCACTCAGAAGCGTCGGCGTAGCCGGAGTCCTAGACGTGATCGTGTGCCTTCTGAGGGATCCCATAGGGATTGAGAGGCCACTTGGCTCTTTTTGTAGTGACCTTTGTTAGGTTGTTTATATGAGTATTTTTGTACTTTTCGGGCTCATTGAGCATTTTGACCATGCCTAGTGCATGATGGCATTGTATACAAAACCTGATGTATATGTATATATATATATATATATATACATATATACATATGTATATATATATATATATAATATATATATATATATATACATATATATACATACATACATACATACATATATATATATATATATGTATATATATATATATGTATGTATGTATGTATATATATATATATATATATATCTTTGGATCTAGACTCTTGGTATCTTGAATTTTGTGACTCATTTTCTAAATGTGTTTTTAGATGTTTTTTAGAATATTTGCTTTTCATGTTTCCAGAATGTATGCAATGGAACAACAAATGATAGTAAATAGAATGTTTTACTCTATATGTTTTTGCAGTGCTGATATGAGATGATACTAACATATGGTAGTACTGAACTTTTGAACTCTTTGGGAAACGTTTGTAATTCCTTCTTATATTGGAAAAAACGTGATGAATGCATAGTGATAAAGAGATGAACTTGCCCCAATCCCAAATCCACATGCAACTAGTAAGACGCGAGGGCTCAACACCAAGAATTAGGAAGGGCACAAGTTGTATGAGTTTGATTGAATGGAATGATGAGAGACAGACAAACCAAGAACAAGAACCAAATTTGGACCTACACACCCACCCTACTTAGAAATACTACCAAGCTTAGAAGGCCACTTACTTTTCAGTTTATCTAGACTTAGATTCATAAATGGCAACCTGGTTGACAAAATCTGGTTTTGAGGATTTGATCTCTTTGGAATTTGGATGTTTGGATATTTGCTTTCTCTTAACATAATTTGACTTGTGTTTTTAGCATACCAAGATTTGTTAGTTTGTGTGACTGGACCCCCCACACCCTGCCTCATGCTACTAGTAAGAAGCATGGGTTTGTCACCAAAGGCAAGATATAGGCGAGTAAGGGCACTTCTTTCCTTTCCCAACCTCACATCACTGGTAAGAGATGTGGGCTTATCACCAAAGGTTGATGGGGCAAAGAAGTGTGTAAAATAAAATATTTTGTTTGCTTGGTGCTTTTGATTTCATTTGATTTTGACATTTCTGATCTATAGACTTTAGGATATCCTTTCATTCCAAGAGATTTTAAGAGGGATAGATGTGACACCAAGAAGCTTCCAGAACAGACCATAGGCAAGGACAACTTTACCTAGTAGAAAGAAAGAGAAAAGCCAAGTATGTAGGTCTTGGTATGGTTTCCATCAATGTTTGTCTGTCGAAATTGATGAGAAGATTTGAAAATATTTGATGATGTTTGAAGAGATGTGATATGAATATTTTTGCCAATATCTTCATAAATTTGTAACAGTTTTTTTAAGAGTAAGCTCCTGAACTATCATTTTTACGAAATGGACAGAATGAAGCAGCTAAAAGACTAATGCAATGTAGGTAGCTATAATGTACTAGCAATGACTTTGACATTTTATGCGTAAAACCGCTTAAGGTGCAAGGAATTGACAGTTTCACCAAATTCCTCACCTTCTAGTGTGCACAAGAGATACGCACCATTTCTGTAGTCCTTCATGACTCGGTATGGGCCCAACCATTTGGGCCGAAACTTTCTTCCTTCACCGGTTTTCTTATCGATCTGGCTGTCTAGTCTTAGAACTAGATCTCCTTCATATATTTCTCACTCATAGACTTTTTTGTTATACTACCAGCACATCCGGTCAGCATAGGCTCTGTGTCCATTGTTTGGCATTTAACCTGGCCTTGTCAAGGCTTTCTAGTTGAGAGAGGCATGCCTCCCTGTAAGCTTCTTCATCCAGAATCCCTTGTAATGAGATGCGAGGAGACTGGGTATTTCAACCTCAAGTGGGAGAACTGCTTCTGCTCCGAATACCAGAGAGAAAGGAGTTTCTCCTGTTGGTGTTCTTATTGAGGTTCAGTGGGCCCACAAGGCTGGATATAGTTTTAAATGCCAATCTCGTTTGTTTTCCTTTACTGTTTTGAGGAGAATAGCTTTCAACGTTTTGTTTGTCGCTTCAGCCTGCCCATTGGCTTGAGGGTAGTAAAGAGAGGTTGTGTGATGGTTTATCTTGAACTTGCTACATAACTCACGAACCTCGTCATTCTTAAAGGACGTGCCATTATCTGAGATAATGACTTGTGGGACACCATACCTGTAGATAATTTGGTTCAAAATGAATTTGGCAATCACCAAACCTGGTACAGTGGTGAGAGGCATGGCCTCCACCCATTTGGTAAAATATTCCATGGCTGTGATTATAAAATTATGGCCATCGGTTGATGAGGGAGAGAATTTCCCTATTAAGTCTAGACCCCAAGTGGAGAAGGGCCACAGAGTCACTATTGGTTGCAGGGATTGTGCTGGCATGTGAATCTCGTGAGAGAATTCTTGACATTTGTGGCACTTACGTACAAATTCCACTACATCATGTTCGAGAGTGGGCCAAAAATAGCCCATCCGATGTATTTTGTGAGTGGTGGCGTGACCACCGAAGTGGCCCCCACATATCCCACTATGGGATTCATGAAGAATCCTCTTGGATTCTTCTATGTCGACGCATCTTAGAAGCATGTCGTCGAAGGCTCTGCGATAGAGCACTTGGTCTAAAACAACATATTTAGCAGTAATAATGTGTAACCGCCTTCTTTGTTGTGACGTGGCACTTTCCGGGTATGTATGGTCCATGATAAAATTGATGATATCAGTATACCAGGGACATGTAGAAATGGGGGGTCTGGTTTCGACAAAGTATACACATTCATCGGGAAAGTCTAGATCTACCAGCTCACCTCCATCTAGTGGATTGTCAGCTAACCAGTCTGCAATGATTTGTCCTTTAACAGATTTTTTGGTTTATGAATGTTAACTCAAATTCTCCCATTAGGGTTATGAAATGGCCAGCCTTTTTAGATAAAGATCCTTGTGTGAGAAATGTTCGTAAATGGTCTGTCTTTACAATGACCCTTGTTTCCTGGTTTAACATGTAATGTCTCAAACATTTTGTTGCAAAAATTATGGCAAGGCATTCTCTCTCTGCCTGTGTGTAACATGTTTCATAATCAAGCAACGTTCAGCTAATGAAATAGATCACACGTTCTTGTTTATCATCGTCTTCTTGAGCCAGCATGTAGGCCAGTGAGACATGAGTGGCTCGTGAGTATAGGATCAAAGGGCAGTCTGGCTTGGGAGGCATTAGCGTGGGTGGTGACAACAAGAAGTGCTTAACTACTTCGAAGGCCTCATTGCAATCTTCAGTCCAATCGATACTATAATCTTTCTTGAGTAGATTGTTGATTGGATGAATGGAAAAGCTTAAATCTGGGATGAACCTTCAGATTGCACCGAGTTTCCCAAGAAATGACCTGATTCCAGACTCATCTGAAGGTGGGATCATTTCGAGAACAACCCGTATTTTGGCCGGATCAACATCAATCCCTCGTGAAGATATAATGTATCCTAGAAGTTTTGCCTCCTGTTACACCAAACACGCACTTCTCTGGGTTTAATGTGACACCATACTCAATTAGTCATGAGAGGATGATACGGAGCACTTCCGGATGATCACAACATTTCTTGGCCTTGGCCAACAAGTCATCCACATATGATTCCACAATTTTATGGATAAGATCATGGAATATATAAGTCATTGCCCGCTGATACGTAGCGCCGGCATTCTTAAGACCAAATGGCATGACAACATAACAATAAGTTCCCCAGGGAGTTATAAATGTGGTTTTGGCTTGATCTTGTTCAGATATTTTAATCTGATTGTACCCTGAGAACCCATCCATGAGGGACAGCAGTTCAAATCTAGTTGTTGCATCAATGATAACGTCAATGGATGGTAATGGGAAATCATCCTTGGGACAAGCTTTGTTAATATCCCAAAAGTCTATACAAATGCGTATCTTCCCATTCTTTTTTAGGACGGGAATGATATTAGACACCCATTGTGAATAGTCAACGGGCTTGATGAATCCTACTTGGAGAAGTTTTACTACTTCCTCTTTTACCATGAGAGCCACTTTTGGCTTCATTGGTCTTGACTTCTGTTTAATTGGCTTCGCATCTGGTTTAGTGACGAGATTATGTACCACAACTTGTGGTGCGATACCCGTCATTTCTTTATAATTAAATGCAAAATCCTTTTGATGTTTTTTGAGGATTTGGGTGTGTATTTCTATTTCTTCCGGAGTTAGCGAGGATCCCAACTTCAAAATTCTTGGTTCTTCCTCCATTCCAATGTTTATGTCAATGGTTTCTTCTATCAAAGAAGCGTTACCTTCTTCAAATTTAGGTGGGGCTAGAGGTAGTTCCAAGCTTTCTCCATTTTCTATCTCGTAGATATCAAGATCCTTCTGTGGAGGAGACTCTACCATGGGATTTCCAAAGTAGGAAGAGGAGTGTGGTATTAGGGAAAGATCAACTATAGGGTGAGCAAGGTGTAGCTCTGCATAGGTGTTTAGATATTCGAGAGTGACTTTATCACTGTCAACATGATGTAAGATAGAAGATTCATTCTCAGTTGTATGTGTTAGAAGAGGGTTCGTTGACATTTTCTTCACCAATGGTTCAGTACGAAGTGATACCTTGAAACTTGTATCTTCCAACTCATTACTTGGGGTAAAACATGAAGCTGAGGTTGCTATTGAATCTACGAGAAGGTTCTGTTCTCGTGGGATTGCCTCAATGGATATGAAGTTGAATCCTTTGCTTAGATCTAATACCGTTGTTTTATAGAGCTGTAAGTGCTCAGCTCTAGTCTCATATACTTCAGAGACTTGGTTTGCAACTAATTGCGAGTCTCCTAACACTCTGATGTCATTAACACCGATCCTTTTGGCTATGAGGAGGCCAAGGAGGAGGGCTTCGTACTCAGCATCATTGTTTGTACATTCAAAGTTTAATTTAAAAGAAAAAGGTAGGATCTTTCCCTCAGGAGAAGTAAAGATCACACCTGCCCCAGCTCCATAGCGACATCTAGCTCCATCGAAGTGGAGAGTCCAATATTTACTAGGAAAAATGGATGCTGGGACATTCTTTGCATCTGTTTCTTCTATTTTGGTTACTTCTACCATGCAAAGTTCCTCTGCTGGAAGAGAACCAACTCCTAGGGTACATCCCATACCTGTGGAATCAAATGGTAGGAAAATTGGTAGATCTTGTTCCAGTAACTTGACAATTTTTGCAGTAGTTCCTAATGACACTGTTTCTACAACGTTAGCTTCATCCTTGAGGGCTGGGATGCCCTTGACTAGGTTCGTAATTTCTAGTTCTGTTGTAGGTATTAATTTTTCTTCCGGTTTTGAGTCGATTGGTTTGTTAAGTTGGTTTGTTGGGAGTTCAAACTCAGAGTGAACGCCTGGTCTTTTCTTCAGGTCTGCTAGGTGTATGTCGAATGGTTTTGGGTCACCTTTTGCTACGAATATCTTTCCTAGGTGTAAGAATCTTATTTCCTGGAATAACGTAGAAGGGATTGCTTTCATGTGATGTATCCATGGTCGACCGAGGATCATATTATAGTTGGTTTCCTGATCTATGATATAAAACTCGGTGAGGATTGTCTTGGGTCCTAAGGTGACTGGTAGTATTATAGTCCCAATTGAAGTAGCTTTAAGGCTGTCATAACCTCTTAGCATATTTCTTGTTGTGGAACAGTTTGTTTCTCCATATCCTAGCTTTTGAAGGAAAGAGAAGGGGACAATGTTAACTGCTGCCCCATCGTCAACCATTGCACGTTTAACGTAATTATTGTAAACCCACACCTGTAAATGCAAGGCCGGATCACCTCTACGTGTAATTTCAGCATCTGTTGGCATTTTTTTATGTCGAATATAAACTCGGTATCCCTATCTGGCTGCCCTGGAGGGTGGATATCGAAGTCTATATGGTTTACTTGTGTTTCGGGAGGTGGAGTGATGTTAATTAAATGACCTAGACCTAGTGCTTCTAAAAGAGCAGCCCTATGGGCAGGAGAATTTTTCAATAAGTCCAAAAAGGAGATGTGAGAGAAGGTCTTTGTTAAGTCATTAATTAAATCATAAGCACCTATGGGTTTTACCAACATTTGTTGAATGTTATCTGGCTCTAGTGGATAGATTGGATTTGGTTGAGAAGAATATTCTCGTGCTCTTGTTATGGCTTCTACGTGCAGCTCAGTATCTAACTCCACTAGACCAACTATCTTGGTTCGTGGCTGATTTCCTAATTGTGGTGCGACAGGTGGATTTAGTGAAGTTGAGGCTTCATGATCATTATTTCCTGTCATTACACCTTTGTTCATCCCATTTGGATTTAATTTATTATTGTTATTGTGATTTGGAAGTGGATCATTGAAGATCTTAAGAGGTGCATTTTGAGGGGAAACTGCCCCTATGAAAGTATTTGGCATAGGTGTCACAGAATCTGTTAAGAACATATCTATGAAGAGTTGTCTTTGTTCTTCTGGAAAACGTTGCATGAACTTATTGTAATCACAGAAAGTCCTAGTGTCATGGCCTCAAATTTTGTGGAAACCACAATACGAGTTGGGATTATAACTCCTAGGTTGTTGGTTTGGCACGTGTTGTGGTCCAAAACTCTGATTAAACTGTTGACTATTAGGATTAAAGTTTTGTGTTTGTTGCCTTTGGTTTTGGTTTTGATATCCAGTTGAGTTTTGACTTGGACCCTGTGTCTGGATCTGCCGTTGTTGTTGTTGTTTTTGTTGTTGTCATTGGGGATGATTAAAATCCACCGCATTGATTGTTGGGGTAAAATTGTTGTTTCATTGATTGTTAACTGGTGGTGGAACATTTACAATGTTTGCTTTTTTAGTTTGGTCAGTCACTCCATCTGTTGTCACTCCACGGTTTTTGTTAAGGATTTTAGGTCCTTGATTGGCGTTTGTGGTAGTAGGATAAGTCGTAGTGTTTTGGTTGGGGATGATTAACCTCCCATTTGTTCCATATGTCTTGCGGCCACTATCTATTGCAGCTTGATCTATTCGGAGAGCGCTCTCAAGCACTTCATCATAAGTTCTTAGTGGGAACTTCTGGACTTCTTCCTTTATCTCTCTGCTGAGAGAATGAAGGAATAAATCACATAGTTCCATCTGATCCATGTTTGGAGCGCTTGCTGAAGAATAGAGGACTGTACGCCATCTTTGGATGAAATGAGCAACAGATTCATTGTGTTCTTGTTTAATATGCAAGAATTCCCTGATTCCTGTTCTCAACAATTTGTTCATGTCGAACGCCTTGATGAACTCTGAAACGAGTTGTTTAAATGAATGTATTGAGGCTTCAGGTATTTTGTAATACCAATCGAGGGTGATACCCTCTAAATTTTTGGGGAATATTTTAGCAACAACTCCATCCCAAGGGAGTAGTTCTCGAATGGCTGTGGCATAGGCCTTAATATGTGCATTTGGGTCTCCCTCCCCTTTGTACTTGGGTAGATCGGGGAGAGGTCTTGGAAGCATGATGCTTCGTATAGTGAAGTCTAAAGGTTCTTTCAAATATTCTGAATAAGTCCCTATTGCATAGGTTTCGACCATTGATGGTGTTTGCTGAGGGGGTGGAGGTGGAATGGGTTGTTGATATGGTGTAGCATATGTATTTGTACAGGGGCATAAGGAAATCCCTGTGGTTGAGCGAACATGCCGGGAGAAGAGAACATATCTCCCTGTGGTGATTTGGAATACATGTTTAAGTATGGAGGAGCATTGCTCAGGAATGGATTGTTTTGTACTAAACCGGAGGTATTATATTCTCAACTGGAGCGGCGTTAGAAAATGTGGTTCTAGTTGGTGTTTGTTGTAAGTACTGAGGAGGCATACCCAATGTGCCTGTTCCTATGAGGAGGTCTACTTGGCTAGGATGATGTGGAGGATTGGAAGTTCCTGCTTGCATGAACTGTGGATTTTGATTTGCTTGAGCAAGTTCCAACCCTCTAACCTTCTCAACTAAGGCTGAGATGACCTCGTTTGGTGAAGACACGGTATTTTTCCTTAGTGGCGTTTGTTGTATATCTTGAGGTTGTATAGGCATATGGTACCCTGCTATGAATTGATCGGTGCCCTGCCAAGTTTCACCGAGGGCATTTCCTATAGGTGGAGGAATGGGGGTGTTTTCTTGGAACAAGACCTCGGGTTGTGTTTGCAAACCTCCTATAGGTGGGTACATATTTTGAGAGTGTTGTTCACTCCTAGCATAACGTGCTAAGTATTCATCATCTAAAAATAGATATGGATCTGACTGTCTACTAATTTGTGGTCTAAGCAACACCCGAGGAGATGAACCAGATTCTCCAGTGAGCGTCATGTTGTTTGAGCCTGAAGGCTCTGGTTGTTGCATTTGAGTGAGCTGATCCAACTCCTCTATTTGGAAAGAAGAACTATATCTAGTCCTTTGAGGTGGAGTTTGTGTTGAAAATTGGTTAGTTGAATAGTTGTCACCCCATGCTGAGAGCGAGGGTGATGGTTGTCTATTTAGTTGATCGTAGTATGCTTCAAGACCTAGGAGAGGTCTGCCATATGCATCGTATCCCGACATATTCAGGGGGTATATGAATACCCGCAGAATAATGGGAAAGAGCGAAGGTGGATGAAAGAAAAGAAAATAGAAAGAGGAATATTAGTTTGATTCACGTCAGGTTCACCAATTTTGTTGGTGAAGCTGATGTGAAGGCTAATGAGGTGGAAAAGACTCCGAACTAAAGTTAAACTAATTGGAAGAACAAGTAGAAATAAGACTCAAAACTAGAAGGTAGGAAGTTTCACGTCGGGTTCACCAATTTTGTACGATGGAAAAGTGACATGCGAGCATGGGAATCTACAAGTAACTCTTCCTCGCACCCGACCTCCCGAGGTCATGCCGAGACAGCCGGTGGGGATGGAATACACGTGGGGTGTAGATAAACTAGTTAGGTAATCTTATGTCTTCAACACACAATAATGGGATCTGCGAATCTAAGGCAAAGAAGGCCCTCCTAACTTGAATCGGTGTGATAGATCATTCGGTGAGGATAGCTACTCGAAGGCTCCAATCAATATCAAGCTCTGTCCATGATCTGATCTATGGGTTGTGGGATACGTGGAAGATGACCTATGGGTGCTTTGTATATATCTCCCGACAAGGTCATGAAAATGGAATGGCTAAATGTGTAGTGGATCTTTTGGTGCTTTATGGATGATTCTCTGGTCTAGTCCAGAAATCTTTAGCTTGGTTAGCTGCTACGTTTAATAATGATAGTTGTGTGATGATGTCTAGTGGAAGTGGAGAAGACCTAAACACCAGTGTTCGCAAGCTGGTGTCAATATTTGATTGATTTGTAGGCCCGTTGGGTTGTGGGACCTATGGATCACAACCGTAAGTTCTTGGTTGTTGTGGACCTCCTATGGTCATATGAAGAGTCAACCCCTGATTCCGAGTATCCAGTAATTGTATGCCTTTTCGGCCTCTACGTTTAGAACTAGAAGTTGCACGATTTTCTCAGAGTACCTAACAGGTGTTCTGGAAACTTGGATATGTAAGCTAGTGTCTATATCAACGAGGAGGTCTCCTGCATCTGGTTGTGGGACTAGTGGATCACAACCGAATGTTTTCTCTCTTTCAGGTCCTTCTACAGTCATACGGATATCTATCAAGGCAGTCTATAATTTGGCTGATTTGACCAGAACATGTGTGCTTTGTCATCTTCTATGTTTAATCCTCTTAGCTGTGTGCTGATTTCTTGTAGGTCTGTTGTTGTTCGGAAGACCTGAATTCTGAGATTTTGGTCTATGTCAGTTAATGCTACAACAAGATTGGGTTGAGGCACGATTGGCTCAAAAACGTATTCCCTGGGCTCCCTAGGTCCCGTGATTGTCATACAAGATCAATATAAACCTAACTGAAATGAAATAAACTAATTATGCAAGATATATCTACAACATATATATATTCCTCTATTTTTGTATTTTTGATAGAATTTTTAATAGAATTGAAAGAGCAACTAATCTAATATATTCAGAAAATGACAACTAATCTAATAACAAAATTAAAACAAGCAAGGTAGCCGGTGTAGCTACTTGCCTGTGCAGTTGTGAGTTTATCCTAAATAACTAGATAGCTGATTAACTTAATTGAAAGATTCTCGATCCTACCTCAGAAGTGAGGAATGAATCATAGTTTCTGAGAAACTATCAATCCCCACAGCTTCCCTGGCAATATCGAAAATGAAACTTAACTGAAATGAAATATTTCACTACTCTATTTGATATGTTTTAACTAGAACTTTGACAGATAAAACCTAGAATTTGCAAGAACAGTGGCGAATCCAGTAGTGTATGATTTTGTCCCCTCAGAATGATCTCCTCATTCCTTCATGTTCACGTGAATCCAGAAGAGCGTGTATATGCTAGCATCAACAGAAGAAGGTATTTGAACAATGGAAGCTTTGGATATAGACCAAATATAATGCGAGTAGGAGAGGGACAACGCAAGTGACAGAGCTTGGCGTATGTAATTCCTAGTGGGATTTATTGCAGGAATACAACACAAGTGTACCGAGAGATTCTAGAATCTACCTTCTGTGAAGAACACAACCTGCAACTCTAATGAATTCAATCTACAACTGACACTACTCTGTTCTAAACTAATTTGTATGAACAACAATGAACAAGACTAGAGCAAGAAGATCGAATGGCTTCTAATAGCAAAGGAAAAACTAGCATGGATGCAAATATGAAAACAAAATGAGTTCTAAGCAAGAAATTGAAAGACTAAACAATGGAAATGAGAAGTTGAGGGGCCATTTGCTTGAAAACAAGCTGGCTATTTATAGATTTCACATTCACCCAAAGGTAATTCCTATTAGAACTCTTTTACCATTAAACAATGAAGAAACACTATTCCAGGGAACATAAAACATTAATACGAGCTAAGGCGGTTGAGAAAAGCTGGTAAATGTTGAAAAATTATGCAAGTTACGATCAAAAGAACATGCTGGAAAATGCGTGAAGGACCGCCGCCCTGAGCAGGGCGAGTGCGGTTACAGGACCGCCGCCCTGGCAGGGCGGCAGTTTCATCACTGAAGGTCAAAAATCTTAGAAAAAGAAAGGTAGAGGATAAAGTGAAGTACACAAAGCTTAAACAAGATGCTTGGGATGCTAACATACACTTGGCAAGCTTTCCTAGGATTCTGAACACCTTGCGAGGTGACCTGTATCATCATTGGGGCATGTGTAACATCGTTCTGGTGGTACAGTACCCTACAATTTTGGGTACGTACAGTCCCTCATCATAATTTTAACCCATACATATATATATAATTCCAAATTTTTAATTACAACAACTACATATGACCCAAATAGGTTGGCCTAGCTAAAACCCTCTTTACATGTGCCAAAAATGGCTCAAAACCCATGGGCACATTCTTAAAAATGCCCTAACATGAGTACCATACTTTTTCATGACCCATAACCATTTACATATGATTAAAATATCATAAAATATTCATAAATGGTAACAATTAATATCAAACATTCAAATTATATCATTTAGTAGGCCCAGTTCCCTTTACAAATCTCAAAATAATTGTTTCCTTCACCCTTCAGCACCCTGGAAACTTCATTTGATTAAAAAATAGCTTTTACTAAACCAAAACATGTCATGTGACCACAAAAAATAAATGGCACAACATTTAGAAAAAATTTAAGCAATGTATAAGTCATGAAACATCCATCACTTCAAACCACAACAACATCTTCCTTCACCATATCAACCTTCCAAAAATGTTGTTTTAAAAGGTTATCTCATAAAATAATTTATACATACATTAAATTGGATACATTAGATTCCAAATTAATCCCTATTAATATTACAGTTGATAGGAAGCATTAATAAGTCAATATAAATCTTCAAACAACATAAGACTTGCACCAACACAGATGTTATCTTAAACTGCCAAAAATATTATTGCACAAAGAATGACCTAGAAACCCTATAAAATGACCTAATAATGAGACAAATAATATATCAATGGAAATATCTCAAAAAACTATTTCCAACAAAATTTTAATCATCTCAAAACTCCACCTGTAGCTCAAGTTATGCTCAGTTTACTGGACATTGCTATTTGAGACCCCAAAACTACCCTTTGACCAATCAACCTGTTTGGACCTCAAAACACCATGAAAATGAATTAAATTTATCTAAAAATTACATGAAAATTAATATCATATCCCAATAATCATGTACCATTAATTTTTCATGCTACTCCTTTGTACCATCTTGTCCTAAAACCTTCTTGTCTAGAAACTTATATTTTTAGGTGGGTCCCACATATCAACATGACCTCAACCATACATTTTTGGAAAGCATGAGGAGTCCTATAAAACATCCAATCACCAATTTTTATTTATCAACCAAAACTGGGTCACAACACTTCACTTTCTGTCAACTGCTCCTAGCTAGGGTTTAACTAGGGTTTTAGATCTCTTTGCCTTCTTAACATTCGTTAATAAAAAAGTGACGATCAAATAACCTAATTATTTTTGTGAAAACTTATAAAATTATCTTATAAGCATACTTGAAAGCCACAAGGTCCCATTCAAATCACATTATTCACAACGAAGCATCAGACGTTCAAATTTGAGCTTGATTTTCACCTGTTCTTGACCCTGTCTCACATAAATTGTCATAACTTACAAAATTATCATCAAGGAAACCTAATTTTTTTGGGAGAATAATCACTCATTTTTATAACATATCTAATTATCATAATATCAACACCATAGCTCAATATCTATAGTCATTAAGACTTACCTATGCTTGCATGTTAGATCTTCATAATAGCAACTAGGGTCAACTGAAATAATGTAATAACTAAACAAGAAACCTCTAAAAATGACCCAAACATACCTCATATGACATGATACACCCATTTTCATGCTTCCATGAGCTCAAATGGCTCCAATCCACACTATCACACCTTCAAGCTTCCATACATGCTCCCAATGAGCACTTGTAATCAAATGAACCTACGATACTTGTACCATACCACTGTTGTGAGTGCTCAAGAACTCTCAAAAAATGTTTGATATCATGTTAACATGCTTCCCAAGTAAACAATAATATGACACTGTTAAGCTACACCTCCTAGGCATCTGTATGGGCTTGCAAAAGTAAGCATACCTCACTGAATCCCATTGTAGCAGCTAAAACACATTTGAACCAATATGACAGCACCATGGAAAACATCATGACATCATGCTAAAACATTTAGTTTTTCATTAATGTGGTTTTTCATCAATGACAACACCTATTAGGCCTACATGCCAACAGTTAACAACATGTCTAATTGGAAATTATACAAAGCATGACAACTTGTAGAATATTCACAATCATTTTACACATATATCATTTAATGGATCATATTTACCATAAAAATACCTCCACTTTCCATAAATTGCTTTATTATTTTAGAATCCTCGATAATGTATTCACTTTTTATTGCCAATGGGAATTGTCAAAACTTTTCGTTACCACCAAAACATGATTTTTTGATGATATGATTCATCGATTGGAAGGTAAGCATGGTGTCCACCATAAATTCACTTATTCAAATCAATTCAGCGTCACACAAATGGCTTGTTAATGCAAGTATGATATCCATTGTAACCATGAATATTGATCCTAAATAAGGTTTTTTATGCAAGAAAGTCATGTATTGTAAAAAGTAATGTTGCCCATAATGTGAACCTCAAACAAGAACCATCCCTTAAAGATTGAAATGCATCAACCCCTTCCCATAATTATTTTAACTCGTCATATATTGGCTCCAAATGAACATCTATTATATCTTAATTTGTAATTTTTTATCTTGTATAACCAATGAAAAAATCAAGAAATATGGTTTGTGATGCAAATATGGGGCCTAAACATCATAAACACATCAACTTTAGTTAGCAAAATCTCTTGAAGATCCCTTCTTTCTTTAATGAGGATCAATTTACAAGAACTTGTATAAATACCAAAAATGGTGTTCCGACTTAAGAAACCTTCAAACAGTATCAAGAATTTTATATTGCCCTCCAAATAGTATTTCTACAATCCTTCATATTCCTCTCATGAATGAATTCGCAAAAACTTTATGAAACTCCTTATCTTACCTTCTAGCCTAAGCCTTCCTGCTACTAGCCATAATTTTTCCCAAAGCTTATTTTTGGGTGATATCTACAATGTTTCTAAATAAACCAAGCACCATTCCTAATACCCTTTATGGAAATTAGGGTTATCCATTAACCTTAGGGTTCTTCTCCCAATACAACCCTTCTAAAACTCCAAAAAAAGGGTTTTATACACCTAATTAGGTCTCTTAGCAAGGTGGTTTATAAGTTATCCTACTTTCACATGTATAATGACTCCAAAACCTATTGATTAATTCTTAGGGGGACCTATCCATGATGCACACCAAGTTTCAAGCCTTGGAATTGATTTGAGCTCTTAGAAATCAAAAAATAGTAATTTGGATAAAACATATCCCATGTCCTACTCGAAAGCCTACTAAATTTCATAGTTATGGTTTTATTCATTTTCAAGACTTACAATCAATTCTACAAGTTCTACCCTACCTACCATTATCTCTTCACTAAGTTTTAGACCTTGTTAAAAATGTATCATGTAAGAAGCAAGTAATTTACCAATCAGTTTCCCAACTTTCCTTGTACATAGTTTGTCTTAGGTTTGAAGCAATAAATGAATACATACATTGTATTTTAAAAAGTACACATGATATTTAGAGTCTAAGAGATCAGAAACAAACTTTTAAACATTTACTCAACCTTTATACTATCCATTCATAAAATATTTGTACCAAAACCTTACTTATTTTTTGGGTTCCTCCTACTCAAAGATTGTCCCTCCATACATTCACTAGTTCTCTCCTTTACCCTTCTCACTCACCTCCTCCTTATTCTTACCACTTCTCCTTACTCTTCCTTCACTCCCTCCTTTCATTATTATCTATTCTTTATATTCTTATCCTCTTTATTTCTTATTCGAATTGTCCATCCTTTATTCTTGTGGTTGATATTTACAGAACATGTAACTGGTTTTCATAACACCCTTACAAAGGTGATAGACCACAAGTGACTCAAAATATAATTATGAGAGCTATAATTGCTATTATAACCCCTTATACAAGGTCCCTAGCCCTATTCTAGCACCTAGATAACTTTTTACAAGTTCAAATATTAAAAAATGCAAAATGGAGGGATGTAACATCCTCATTTTAAGACATTAGACACAAGGAATTTTTTTTTTTAAAATTATGTTCTCTCTTATAAATTAGCATAATTTAAAACACACATTTCATTGTCAATCCATCTCATCACATAAAACCATATGCATCTGTAATAACTCGGTGAAACACCGATCTCTCATTCCATGAATCGGTATTAAACCAATATCTCATATTAACTTAATAAGGTGTATACTACGTATACTTGGTTCCTTTACCCTCTCAGGATACCCAAGTGTTATGTCTAAGAAACTTATCTGAATATCTGTTACTGATATTCATATGAAATCCTGCATCTTAGACTAGGTGACATAGGACAACGCAACCGGCATCTTGCGATACTTTGGCCAAAGTTTTTAAACATGTCTACCATGTTTACATTCCAAGATGACATACTCATCGAAAGGAATATGTCCTTCACCACACTTTCACTGTTATCTAGAATGGCCTTTCTTGACTTCTGTAAATTCAATCTAATTCAAGGTTTCACACTAGACAAGGGCAACAACATGCACTAGTGTGGAAGACTACTCGTGGTGACTAAGGATACATAGACATATTCAATTGACTTACGTCAATTGGGTGTGTCTAGTTACCCTAAGTCAACATGAGTTGACCTCAAAACTAGATCATGTTTTTATCTCTATTTAGGGTGGTACCATGATTCAATCTTCCACTTATGTCAATCGAGTTAATCGAACTAAGTGGGGTGTTGAGGCATAACAGGTTGCATCATAGTATCCTCGTAATGACCCCTGTCATTATGAAGGTACTATGCCATAGTTGCTATGTTCCAACATCCAACTAAGATTCCTCAACTGGACTAATATACTTTATATTACAATTTTACTAACCCAATTAATCATTATCTTAAATATTAATGATAACAACGCTTTAAGAGTCAACTAAGCATCATTTAACCTAAAAATGTTACAAGGTGTAAATTACATAAGAGGTAGGTATGCAGATAAAATATGCTTTCCTAACCATTCCACATATATGCTTGTGTTTATCTTAATCTTATCTGCCTATTTCGTATGTTGACATGATTGAGCTTGATGTTATGAAAGTGCGATCATTAGATCTTTTACTTCAGTTTTAACTTATAACAAGCTTATTGAAATTTTTACTTTAGACTTCATAATGTTGAAGTCTAAATCCTCTTTATTATCCTTTTTAAGTATTCCTATTTCAATTACATAAATCTTCTTAAGGGAAACACAACCAATCATTGTCATAATTTAATCATAACACTTAACAATATATCAAATAAATCTCTTTGTTAAATTACAAGGAAAATATCATTTTTCCTTTAATAAGGACTAATGTCCTAATTAAGAAAACATATCCCATATACTTGAACACAAACAAGAATTCATACTCATTTATATAATTCAATCAAATTCCCCCTTTTACTATTTAAGGATCCACTCAAGAGTATCAACTTAGTTGTGCTCTTTCACTGAAAAATAGATCAACTACTAGAGTAGGTCCTTAAACTAAGAAGCTGATATATTATAAGATCTAATAAGTTTCTTAATCCCATAACACTTAAATACCTAACTACCCCCTTCATGAATGATATTACTTAAAACTATATCACAACTTATGCTAATAAAGGTATCACAATAAAGTAGTAATCAACAATCATCAAGTCATTCATTAATCAAAAAGGGAGTGATCCACTCAAAGAACTTAGGAATATTTAAGTGATTACAAAATGTCATTGCATCAATATAAAACTAGTGTTATTACATCTTCTTTTCCCGACAAAATTAAATTTCAAGTAATGTTGTTACATAACATCATAATAAAGAGACAATTTCTTTAGTAAAATAAATTTAACTTTCTATATGTATTTCTCCTTTCATCTTTTATGAAATCCATCTACAAAATTGTTAGCACGAGTCAGTTCATATGAAATGAGCATGATAAGTGCTATAACATTAAAACATTGTGCTTTTATCTAAATGTTTCATAAAAGGAACCATGTTGTTAATGAAACAATTCCGAAATCACAAATTAAGATTAACAGAAAGACTTTCCAAAATATAACAAATCAAGAAGGAGAGAGAAAGATCATAGAATCCATAAGAAGTAATATTTAAGTAATAACTAATTATATAAACATAATTAATTCTATCTCAAATACTAATATGAACTCATTACAACATGTTAGTCATCTAAACAACAGTATAAAGAAGGAATAAATTCATATTTCCAATCCTAATCTTATCTTCTCAGTCAAGTTTCCAACTAAAGTTCCTCGACTCGACCTATTCGGTATTTTCAAGAAAGTTATAGATTTATATTCTAAGTAGGTCCAAAAAATTGTGCAGTAGGGTCAGGACCATATGGACGATACTAATAGAGTTGTACGATCTCAATATAGTTTAGTTTCCAGTAACATTTTTAGTGTCGAAGCTATAGACACTAAATTTAGGTCACACTCTCCTTTGGTCCCTCGAAAAATAAGCACCCTTCATCACATTCACCTAGCCATGACCCCCTTCACCCAAGTAATATTAATTTAGATAAATTAAATTAAATTAATTCATTATCCTCACCATATTTATTATTTAAATATATTAATGTGGATAATAGCTACACATACACTTCACCTAGACACCTCATCAAACCAACTCACCCTAAGACCTATTTTTAGTAAGTTGCCATAACTAACTAAGACTTACCTAAACCCTAGAAATAAATGCCTACATTCCCTCTAACCACATTCCCACATGCTTACAAGAAGCTTCCAGTTTAATATACGGGGTTAACGACATGAGATCCGAGAAAAATCAAGAGGATCTCCCTAGTTTAGTAAACCTAGGAAATCCCGCCTAGACCAATGCCGGTTACTCCTAACCATCGCCAGTTAAAGTCGGAACCACTATTGGTTACACCTTTTAACCCCTAAAACAACCTTATTTTCAAGGTTGGAAAAGTAAAAGGTTGGTGAACATTAGCACATCCCTGAGAGATATCACATCTTCTGAGAATGAATTCTAGTGAGAACACGTATGCAAGGAATTAGACCAAGCGTTTTCTCCTGCACAACCATCTAGCACTCACACCCAACAAGGATTTGATCCAACCAAGCAAAAGGAATGCACATGCAACCCATGTAGAAGCCCTCCTAAAATTGGTGATCATCTGCAGTCTTCAACCCCTTACCAGCACCTCCATCCCTCACTCACAGGCGTCCAGGACTAGAATCTAAGTAAGTAAAACATTATACTTCTCTAGTTCATTTCATTTCACCATTATATTATCACCTATTGTTTACCTAGCCACCCATTGATCTCCCTTCAACACTCCCCCTCCATATACCCATTAAAACCTTGCTAAATCCCACCCAAGCTACCAAATACCTCATTCTGACTAACCAAAATCCTTTGTGCAATCACAGAGGGGACCTAAAACTCATTCTGTGGCATTCCTCAATTTTCCACAGTAACCGGCACCGGTTATACCCAACCACCGTCGATCACCCTTAACCGACATAAGTTTCTATTTTTACCCATACAACCCAGAACAGTGACCTATCCACCTAATTCTACATCACCCTCATTCACCTGTGATCTACCTAAGACCTTTGTTAGACCTACAAAGATTCAGAACTAGTTATTTGACCTTCAGATCCTATTCTAACCTAGCCTGTTAGATTAGATCTTTCTTATTATGTTTTAAGTGAGATACCTAACTCATTTCGAATTATAATAGGATTTACTTCATTTCCTACATTAAATTGTTTAAAACATTGGAATGACAGCCATCTAGGACGTATCACACTTCCCAGATCTAACACACGCTAGGTAGTTCACTACACATATTGTTTAACTCTTTCTAGTTGTCTTGCTTTCCATTTCAGGTAGTTCCTCCTAGCCAAAATGAAGCACTCACAATCAGCTATGGATTCAGAAGTCATATGCGTGCAACAACCCATCAACCAACATTTGAATAGGTATTTTTCCTATGCCCGTTACCCTATCTATTTCGTCAATACTTCAAAGAAACATCTAAGAATCAGGTGAAACATTTTGGAATGCCCGGTGGGACCCATCCGGGGTTCCTTGCATTTTATTCATTCCTAGGAAATGTTGTGTGTTTATTTCCCTTCTAAAAAGCATACACATTAAGTTTCTTCCTTGGTAACCCACCTTTTCTTTCTATTTGCTCTAAAGGAAACCTTTCTTTTGGTGTAATTAAAAAGAACCATTTCTTCGTGTTTTCTACATTGTAGTGAAAGAGCATCCCTCTTCCTCTTCATATTTTTGTGTCATCCAACTTCACACTTCAATTTGGGCTTAAAAATAAGTGCATTGCATTCTGATTTATCACATTAGCTCACATTAATTACGGGCAACCTATACAGCTGGAATTCATGACCTAGCTAATGGTTGATAAATGAATCATAGAAAAGCACATCTCTCTTTCTGTGAGTCTTTCCAAATTATACAAATTCAAAACAAATACATATTATTGAACAACATCTTTCATGGGAATTCTTGTCAAATGATTGGACTTATATGAGGATTGGCAGGTACTCCCCAGCTTGCTGCTCTATCGAGTCATACTTCAGAGAAAAGCCCACCCCCACCATAACATACCTAAAACCTCACCTTTTAGATCTCCTTCTTCGTAGGAATCCATCCTCACCAAAAAAAAATATTTCAAAGTTCATCTTTCAGTCCTTAAATAGCATAAGATAAATGAACATAATAGAAAAGGAACTCCTAGGATTTGCATTTTTCTTAATGTTTCTGCTTGGCTTGCATTTTGAGGTGAGAGATCACGTTCTTCATTTTTCTTGTTCATCCTTGCATGCTCCTCATCACAGCTGGTGTATTCCGGATTCACTTGAGTGTGCCTGGACCATATTATCATCATTCTTAGAATTTTGGGTTTGATTCCACATCAGATTTTAATTCACAACCACTATTCTTTCATCACTATTTCAATTTCATAGTGACCGGTGTTGGTCAAGGGACTTTCATCAGTTATACCCAACCGGTGTCAGTTCCATATCCTTTTTTAACCTACCAAAATGGAAATTTTATTCATCTTTTTCTGCTTTTCATAGTCCCTGTCATTTCCATCATTCCCATTGACGTTGTAAACCTCATCAGATTTGGTATACTTGTCAGATTTGACCTTATACCTTGTTTTTCACTCACTATCCATTTTCTACAGTGATCGGTAGCGGTTACTCTTGACTGGCGTCAGCTTTCCCTAACCAGCATCGGTTAGCCTATTTCACTTTCCAACCAACATTTGGTACCTAATCCAATTTTTTCCGCCAAATTCACCTATTCCTACTATTTTTCCTATGTCATTTATAGAGAAGCAGCCCTACCTGATCAGTACTGGTTCACATGGTACTAACCCAAAAACAAGCAAGCGCACTGTACTCATATTTCACCACTCCCACCTAGTCCTTCACCACCCTCCATTTTATCACCAACCACGGATCCCATCCAACCTATCACTATCGCTACCAGAGATGAGGAGTTTGCATGACTCCTTGACCAAAACCTTGTCACCTTACAATTTTACCTTTCTCACTCATCCACTTGGGATGCCTCGGGTCAGTTAATATATGGCATGCCCATATCTATCTCCCTGAATCTCGCTCCCACTCTTGCATCAACCCCATCTAGCTCTATGCTGCCTGCATCTACCTTACCCCCAGTCATTTCACAGATAGGTCCTATACCCGCTATAACTGTCATGTCTGCCACCTCCATGGCACCCGCCGCATCCACCATACCCTTGATAACTACCCAAAATGCAACCTCATCTGACCCTAATGTCTGACACATACCCGTAGCTACACTACCAAATCTGGTGTTGGTGACCCCTACCCCTTTTCAGAACGTGGTCCTTTCCATTCCACAATCATTAGCTCTCATTGCCACTAGGGTTACCATGACCCTTTCACCTCCATATACATACTATCAGCAGCCTCCCATTTCATCCATTATTCACTCTAGGTATGTACCCACTATTTCATTGCCTTCTTCTTAATCAACCTACATGGTAGCACCATACACCGGAGTGCCACCCACATTATATGCCCAAAATCAACCCTCTCATGCTACAAGAGGCACCCAATCATCGCAACCTACCAATGAAATAGTCAAAATAATGTTGGACAAGATGCAGACATTAGAGGCATTGATTTCTGGCTCCCGCAACACTCTCACCTATGACGAGATTTGCAATGAACCCATCCACCCATCCATTCCTATTCATCCATACCCCGTGCATTGGGAGATTCCTAAATTCAATCATTTCAATAGCAAGGAATACCTGCAACAACATTTGCGGTTGTTCAAACATCGGTGTTATCTGATCGCTCACGATGATGCTTTGCTCTTGAGAACCTTTCCTATGTCCCTCACTAGACCTGCATTAGATTGGTATAGTGGGTTACCTAAACACTCTATATTCTCATTCAATCAGGTAGCCCAAGCCTTCTTATATCATTTCTCTATCAATATCATCAAGAAGGTTACTATGACCGACCTATACTCCACGTGTTAATATGAAGATGAATCTATCACAAATTTTGTTGCTCGCTGGCGTAGCTTGATCAACCAACTCACCTTCTAACTACCACAAATAGAACTCATCGAGCTCTTCACATGGGCTTGTGCTAGACATATCTCACTGACCTTACAGGTCCAAACCTTCCTAACATTCGATGAAGCATTCACTATGGCAAGAAATTTAGAGTTTTGGGCCATTGAAGAGAAGAAAATCCAATTACACAATAAGAATTCAGCATTCAAAACGAATGATATCTCTTCCTCTTCTAAACCACAAAATAATTATTTAAAAGCTAAGGGCACTACTAATGTAGTGGTACTCAAGGTTTTCCCAGCTCATCCCTCAAATCAGGCTACCACCTCATCTAATCTCTCTCCTATCCAGACTTTTCAATTCAGATGAGAACAACAGAAATACACCCTGATTAGGGAAGCTTACTCTTTTGTCTTAGAAAATATTATCAAATCCGGAACCATCACCCTTCCACCTATAAAACCACTCACTGGTTTTGACCTTACTCATCATGCCTGCATGGTATAAAGAACATGCCTTCTGTAACTATCATCGAGTAAAGGGTCATAGTGACGGAAATTGTATCACTTTCAAAAGCATTGTCCAAGAAATGCTCGAGAAAGGTGAGTTAACCATGGATAATCCTAACACACCTGCCAACCAAAACCTACACATCTTCAAGAAACCATTTCCCAACCACGCCCCTTCATCTGATCAAACTGGTGAGACCTCAACTCATGATACCCATACCCACGAGGTTCACATTATCTTTAATGATGTACCTGTTGCCTCCCAATTACCCCATAATCCTTCTAAAGAGGATATTCTAGCCCGAAGTCATCCTTCTACATTGGAATCGACCTCCCTTGTTCCTTCACCCATAGAGGAACACCTTTCACCTCCTTCCTCACCTATGGAGGAGCCTTCCGCTAACATTGAGAACATTTCACCTTTGGCTTCTCCACTTAGATAACCTTTACCCACAGTACTTCTTAAGTCTATGGAGGATACTTATTTACCTCCTTCACCCACAGAGGAAATTCCATCATCTCCTCTACCTATAAAGGAGAACCCATCATCTCCTCCACCCATCACAGACCCAGTTGAGATACCTTTACCTCTTGGTGAGCATTCTCCATCAGCTACCCAAAATCCTGCAAGCCTACTTTCCACTCTCTTACCCACGGAAGCTGAAGCTAGCCAATTCCCCATCTCTAAGACATATTTTATGGGAATTTCCATTAATTCCTCATCAACTCCACCCACAAATGTGTCGTTCTCACATTTGGCCAATCACTTAGATTATGTGGATAGGGATTTACTATGGGGACACCTTTTGCTTCCTATCTCAACGTAGATGCAGAGGTCACTTGTTGATACCTCCACTATCTACCCAAAAATATTTTGACCAATCAAACCAAACACAACCACTTCTATCACAACTCCTTCCACAACACCTGTCATAGCTCAAACCACACTCTTACCCATAACCGAACCTATATCTAAACCCAAACCCACACCTATGGCATCTTCCTCAACTAAACCTATTACCACTTTAGGGGTCACCCCGACCACCAACCTTACTCATCCACATATCAAACTAGATTTACCTACATCCTCCAAAGTCAACACCATACCTACTCCGACACCCAAACATAAGAAAACCCATAGACCTCATTGCTACACCTCACACCTGTCTTGTCTTTCTTAGGACCTCAACTTCCCAACATGGCCAAGCAACCTCTACCCATCAATAAACCAAAAACACAACAACCCATTCCTTCCTCACAAACCTCTAATGTACCCAGGCACTCGACATGACTTACACCCACACCCATAGCATATTTACCACCCATACCTCCAATACCTTCAGCAATTCCTTCACTACCCACTACACTTCAGTCTTTGTCCCTTACACCTCCTGCATGACCTGCATCCTTTACCTTCATAGCACCTCTATTATCCCATGTGGGTAACTCGTCCTCTTCCCCCATCTACTTTTCCTTCTAGACCTTGTACACCCATATCAACTTTACCCAAGAAGGTGTAACCCAAAGACAAAACTGTGCTACCTCACAACAAGGTAATCAAAACAACCACACACCCTCATGCCCAGTTCATCTACCATACCCCTACCCAAATAGACACAACCAACACCCAAGACCATGCCAGCACCCAAAATCATAGACTCAACCTACTCCCCCTTCCGTAAGGACCATTCCTCAACAATCAAATACACCTACACCCAAACCCACTTTTACTTCCCATTGCGATCCACTAGCAGGGTCTTATGCCAAAATTTTAACCAACCTCCTTAAGACTTCTGTCATCACATTACTGCCACTCAGACCTTATGATCCTCTCAAACCCAAGCCAAAAGGGTTTGATGATACAAAAATATGTGCCTACCATCATGTGCCAGGGCATGATGTGGAAAACTGCAAGGCCTTGAAAATCATCCTTATTCAGTTGTGTCCTCCAGAAGTCAACTTTGATGATGACAACCTTCTCAATGAGGACCTTACTTCACTGACACCCATTCCCACACTACCCACTCAAAAACCATGACCTTCACCCTCACAGCTCCTAGAGACACCCTCAAGATTTGAAATTAACATGGTTCACATCAGAGTACTTGCCACATCATCACCTAAATGTATTGCACTCAGCTTACTTCACAAGGTTTTTCTCCTCCAGTAGGTTTTTTCCCATCATGTCATTATACCACTCATCCTACACCTTCTCCATTTCATGCCTCCCCTCAAATCAACATGATACATGTCACTACATGTGCTTAGAAGGATAAGGGCAAAGAAAAGGTGAACTGACCCACCAACTAATCCCATACCCAACATACCATCTACACCCATGCCTAAAATCACTATTCGTGACCCCACATATCCTATTTCCAATGGGGTTACACACATCGAACCATGGTAGAAACAACTACACCAATCCCCCCTCAAAATTTCCTTATATGACCTCATCCAAACCTTAGAATCCCATCGTCAAGCTCTAATGGAGGTTCTTCAATCTATTGAGGTTTTACCCAATGACCCTATACTCGTAGCCTCCATTATCACACCCCATCATGTAGCCTCTCTTACCAAATTACCACCTTCATCTTCACCCCATCCTACTCACCAAGTAGCCTCCCTTATCTTCTCAGAGGAAGAGATCGCACCACACCAAAACTGATGACCAAAACCCAACCCTCTTCATCTATGTCCACATCAATGACATAAGGGTACGTTGTGTGATGATTGATGGGGGTGCTATCATTAACATCATTTCATCCCATGCATTCGCTCAAATGTGCATACCTAAAAATTACATGCATAAACATCCTATCATGTTGCATTCATTCAATGACATGCCATCACCTCTACACTAGGCACCTGTCATCCTCCACATTCGCGTGGGCCCCCGCACTATTCCAAAATTATTTTACGTCTTGGAGGGGGAATTCCAATATAACATGTTGCTTGGCAGACCCTGGATTCGTGTCATGGGTTGTGTTCCTTCCACTTTGCATCATTGTGTAAAGTTTGAACATGAAGGACACACCTATACCATCCTAGCTGATCCATCACCTTTTAAAACATGCAACATGCTTTACCGACCCAATGATGTGCTCATACCTATTAAAGCCGTCTACCTCTGCAACCACTACTTCTTCACCTACACCTCCACTTACCAGTATAGTCACTGCTTCAACCACACATACCTCCTCCATTCCTACCACTGCCCACAACCTCCACGGCTGACCCATTAGCTTCCCAATCTGTTAACTCTACCTCCGCATCAACCTCCACATTTCATCCATTCCAACTACCTACATACCAACCACTGATCCCTTGGAAGGTATTTTTCAATACCTCACTCTAGGGGAATACCGCCTATATAGTGTCAACACATTCCTTACTCCACAAGAGTACGGAAGCCTTCACCAACACCCACGTTATGATCACCGTATAGGAGAACATCTCATGTATGGTCCTCCTCACCTTCGTACTAGTCTCACCTATGGGGGACTTGATACTACCACTTATACACCCGAACCACCTCCACAAACTCGCCCATTTTCCACTGACTTCCAATCACTTACCAATCACTATTTTTCCCACACCTTCCTACACCGATGTGTGTGGAAGGGTTTTGGTTTTGGATTTTACGAGCAAGGCCGCCATACCATTATTCCATGTACCACCCGCAAACATAACGACCGTAGTGGTATCAACTTTTCCTGAACCACCTACCAAACAGGTCCGCATTGAACTCATTAAGGACACTAGCCCTTCTCCACCTTCTTCACCCGCTCCACCTTCATCACCACCCTCACCAACGGAGTTGATGGATCCTGAATCTATCCCTCCTAATTTTTTTTTTCATAAACACCATTTCCTTGGGGCCTCTGACTTATCAATGCGAGGGCGAGACCCCTTCCACTCTTCCCTTCCTGTATCCTGAAATGATCGATGATGATACACCTTCAATTAATGTCATTCAATGTCAGGATGATGAATCTATACTCACCTACCTTGGTGTAGAAGACTGCATATATTCATCAGTTGTTACCCTCTGAGACGCAAACCATGTTGAATGAATTCGACTATCGAGATCAACATTCATACTCAGGATGACCCTCACATCCTAAAGATCGGTCAATCTTTAGATGCTGCTGAATAGGAAGCCATCACTTCTTTTCTTAGAGATCATAACCATGCTTTCTGCTTGGTCTTATGTAGACATGCCCGGTATTGACCCCACCATAGTGGTCCACAATATCGTCATTGTTCCCGATGCCAAACCCATCAAACAAAAGCTGAGGAAAATGCACCCTCGCATTGCCCTTCTCGTCAAAGAAGAACTTTAGTGCCTTCTTTCCATTTCCTTCATCTTACCCATTGATTATCCTCATTGGATTTCTAACATTTTCCCTGTCACTAAGGCGATAGGGGGACTCCGTATTTACATAGAATTCCGTGACCTCAACCTAGCATGTCTGAAAGATGACTTTCCCTTACCCAGTATTGACCAGCTGGGTTGACCTTACCGCTGGCCACGAGATGCTATCACTCATGGATGGCTTCTCGGGTTATAACCAAATCTTGCTTGCCCTAGAGGATCAACACAAAACCTCATTCATCACCCCTTGGGGGACCTTATGCTATCGAGTCATACCTTTTGGCCTTAAAAACATTGGTGCCATGTATCAGCGGGATATGACTTACATCTTCCATGACATCATGCATCACATATTGGAAGATTACGTGGACAATCTCTTGGCCAAATCTAAACGCCCGCTCTCCAAGCACCTTACCATCCTCAAAACCATCTTTGACCATCTCATTAAATATTGCATTCGCCTTCAGCCTAAGAAGTGCATCTTTGCACGGTCCTTTCAGGAAAGCTCCTGGGCTTTATCGTTTCCCTACTGTGGTATAGAATTTGACCCTGCTAAAGTCAAGGCCATTCTTGAAATGCCTCCACCTACTAACCTTAGACAACTCCATATAGCCTGCAAGGTAAATTGTAAGTCTATTCATCATTTCATTTCACAATTATTTGATCGATGTCAACCATTTCATCATCTACTCAAGAAGGATGTCTCCTTTAAATGGGATGATGACTGCCACAAAGCTTTTGAGGCCTTAAAAAAATACCTTCTCCAACCACCCATACTCATTCCACCTAAAGATGATCAACCTTTTTACCTATATATCTCAGCTACTGATCATTCCTTAGGAGCCATGCTCGCTCATCGCGATGAACAACACAGGGAGCAGGTGGTTTATTACATAATCCATACTCTTTTGGACTATGAAACCCGATACACCCACCCCAAAAAACTTTTCTTAGCCTTAGTTTTTGTTGCCACCAAACTCCATCATTACCTACTCAACCACAAAACCTATGTTGTGACCAACACCGACCCCTTACACTTCATGTACGCCAAACCTTATCAAAATCAGCGTGCCACATGATGGCTTATGCTTTTAGCTGATCTTGACCTTGAATTCATTCATCAAAAGTCCATCAAGAGCCAAGCTATCGCTGACCAATTGGCTGATGCACCTATTTCCAAGGATCAACCCTCTAATTTTGACTTTCCAAATGAGTCGATTGCTACCCTTTCCCTGGACGAACCCCCTTACCAAATGACACTCTTCTTTGATGGTTCCAAGTGTCAGCGTGGGGGTGGGGCTGGTATTATCCTCATTCCTCTTGATGGTGAGCCCATGCCTTTGTCTTTCAAACTAGATTTTGAATGCACAAACAATATTTCCAAATACGAAGCACTCGTACTAGGTCTCCAAGCCACCTACACCCTAGATGTCAAATCAATCAACATCTTTGGTGATTCTCAATTGGTCGTAAACCAAGTCAATGGTATATACCAATGTCATAACGAGATACTTCAAAAGTATAAACATCATGTAGATGTAATTTTGACCACCTTTGACCGTTACACCCTTCAAACCATCCCACGTTCAACTAACAAATTTACAGATACCATGGCCTGCTTGGCTTCCCAAATACCCGCTTCACCTGCCGATTCTAAAATCTTTGTCACCATACAATGACTCCAATCACCTTCTTATTTACCTGCACGTGAGGTTTACTCTATCAGAACCGCTACCCCTGACCCGAGTGACCTTTGGTACAAACAATACTCCGACTATCTTTCTCTCTCCATCTTACCTCCTGATCTCACCCGTAACAGACAATGCACCTTCCTTAAAAAGGTATCTTGTTACGTCATCCTAGGGGGACTCCTCTATAAGCACAGATTTGATGGTATTCTCTTACGATGCCTCACAAGTTCTGAAATTCCTTATACCATTAAGGAAGTTCATGATGGCATATGTGGAGGTCACTTCAGTGGCCTTGCTGTTGCTAAGCGTATTCTTTTCCTAGGCTATTACTAGCTAACCCTTAACCATGATTGTTGTGACTACGTCAAATGTTGTGTAAAATGCCAACAACATTCCAATCTTCATCATACACCCAGTCATGCCTTACAGGTTGCCCGTGACCTTTGAGCCCTTCTCTCAATGGGGTTTGGATCTTGTCGGAGAGATCAACCCCATTCTTCCCAGTGCCATCAATGGATCATCATTGCTACCGAATACTATACAAAATGGGTTGAAGCCATACCACTCATCTCCATGAAAGCTGAGAAAATATGTGATTTTATCAATCATCACATCATTTGTTGCACTTTGGTGTTCCTCATCGCCTCATCACTGACAATGGAAAACAATTCAAAAACAAAACATTGCAAAAACTTTACGACCTTTGGCATTCAGCTTAGTTTCTCATCACCTTATTACCCACAAACCAACGGCCAAGCCAAATCCACTAACAAAACCCTCAACAAAATTCTTATGAAAGTGGTTAATGATACTGGGAAGGATTGGCATACACACATTCCTTTTTCCTTGTGGGCATACCACACTAGTATTCGCACTTCCACTGCGGCCACACCCTTTTCTCTAGTCTACGTCGACACTAAAATTTTTCTCCATAATTTTTATTTCATTAATGTATGTATTAGGAATAGGATGTTGTTAAGTATAAATAGTAGGAGCGTCCGATAGAAGATAACGGCGCTGCCAGTACGACTCCGCCAATAATGTATAGTACGAAAATAGTCAAAAGTACAATAGGAATGTTGTGGTAAAAAGTAAATAGTTCTCGTAAGTGGTCCAGTAATGTTAAAATGTCAAAGTTGGGGTAAGTAGAGAAGTAGGGTCTACATGATTAGGAATTAGAAATATTATATTGGTAATAAGGACAAGGAGTGAGGTCATAAATATTTTGTGTATTTTATTTGTAAAAAGTCTAAAAATGTGGAACCCATGTAAAATGATAAGGTTTATCTTATCTTAAAAGATAAGCTTACATGTACAGATAAGAGTTAAGGTATGGAATATGATTTGTCAGAGTGGATTTCTTATCCTATCTTAGAGATAAGATGGATAAGCCTGGAAGTTCTATAAATAGAGAGGCCACCCCCCTCATTTAGCATAGAAGGAAGTAGTGAAAAATATTGTAGGAAGTGTGCAAAGGAAGCCATCAGTTTAAAGGTGTGTTGAAGAAGCATTAAGAGGTGTAATTGTAAAGTTTCTCCCATAGTATTGGTGGAAGGCAAGTGAAGTCAATAACACTTGAAGTACCTCATGGGTGAGATTGTAACAATTTCATGTTAATATTATAATTTACTCTGATATTTCAGATTTGTCATCATTCCATCTTATCATAGTCGATGGTATTCTTGTTTTATGTTTGTTGTTTTGTTTCCAGATTACATCCACCAAACTAAAGGCTGTGCATAGTAAATAATCATAGCATGAAGAGTTCCAGGTGAAGAATTATCATAGTGCCGGATTGGTGACGACATTTTGGTTCCGTTGCTGGGACCATTCCTCGTTGGTGGATTTTATGGAGAGATATTCCCACTTAGTTAAAAATCAATTGGAGGGTAACCTTATTTTTACTATGCATAATAGTTACCATGGTAAAGTCATTTTTGCCATGAATAGTAATTATCATGGTAAAGTCATTTTTGCTATGAATAGTATTTATCACAGTAAAGTCAATTTTTTACCGTAAATAGTATTTATCACGCAGTAAAGTCACTTTTTACCGTGAATAGTATTTACCACAGTAAAGTCAGTTTTTACCGCAGTAAGTCAAGTTTTACCATAGTTACCGTGGTCATTTCTATTTTACTATAGAAAGGTGTAAAGTCAATTTCTATTACAGTGATTCAAATTATTTGTGCACATAAGTCTTGTTGATTGTATTTGTGGGTTGGTATTTTATGGTGGTTACTTTTGAAAATGGGGAAGATTCTTATTTTTTCAGCTCTAATCTAATGAAAATGCTTCCCTCTTTCATTCAAGAGTTTAAACGATCTTGTATTTGTAATAGCCTTATAAGAAGGTAACAATGGACTGAATTTTTTCCTACCTTTTTGGATGGTTCAGCACCTAGGTGGTTTGAAACATTAGGTGAAAATGTGAAAAATTCATGGGATTTATTAACTGAAACTTTTCTTGAAGAATTTGGTGAATAACAGAAATATGTAAATCTCATGATCGAGATCACAAAGCTATCCCAAGGAGAGAAGGAGAAGATAAGGGATTATCATGCTCGTGTTCTAGAGCTAAGGAGGAAGCTCGATGCCCAGATCTAGAAAGAAGGATTAGCGGATGGGTTGATGAACGGCATGGATAATCTCCTATGTAAGCACTTTATTCTTAGGATGAAGCCAAAGATCAGAAAACGAGTGAAGTATGACCGCCCAACTTCCATTGAACAAGCAAAGGAGATTGCAAGAAGGAAAGAAGAAAGCATCGAAGAGGAGCTCAAAGAAATTGTTGCTAAAGTAGAGCCTACACCAGCACCTTTGGTCCAAAATCCATAACCACTCCTGGTAAGCACAAATATTTCTCCTAGTACATATACTGAGTATGAAGATCTGCTCAAAAAGATGGGTCAGTTAACTATTAATCTTCTTTAAGGAAAAGAATTTAGTTCTCAGGGAGGAGATAGAGGTCTAAAAAGAAATATTTCTGAAGTTGTATGTTATGGTTGTTATAAATAGGGTCATTATAAGTATAATTGTCCAGATAGAGCTTCTACATATGGTAAAGGAGATAATGATAAAGGAAAAAGCACCTGTGAATTCTTTTGATGTAGTAGATAAGAGCAGAAATAATGAAGTAGATGTGTTTGTAACAAAAAGAAAGAAAGAAAAAGATAATCACGATGGAAATGACCCTAAGAAGATGAAAGGAGAAACTAGTAAGAAACATAGGAGAAGAAAGTTGGGTGTGCAGGAGTTTTTTGATTTAACAGGGGCAAGGACCATACTCCATCTTGGAAGATCTATCCAAAAGGCCTGCAAATATTACATATGGTCAACTCTTGCCTATGTCTTCTGAGAAGAGGCAGGAGTTGAGAAGTGGACTCAATGCTCGACGAAGGAAGGAGGTTGAGGTCCATGTTTTGGAGACAGAGGTGGATCCCTATGCTCCACAAGCTGAGGTATTATGTAATGGTATTTCAATTCATGATGTCTTAGTTGATGGAGGTGTTGCAGTTAATGTAATGACCGAGTCTGTAATGAATATGTTGGGTTTAAAAATTGATCGCCCTTCAACACTTATGTTAAGGTCATTAAATAAAGGAAAAACTAAACCAAAAGGTATAGTTTCAAATGTGGAAATATCTGTTATGGGCGTTGTATGTGTGGTAGATTTTTAGATGATGAAAAATGGTACTATTGCGTACCCAATGTTGCTGGGAAGACCATGGCTAAGGAGAGTTCATGCAAGAAACTACTGGAATGAATGTTTCATGACACTTGGATGTGGTAGAGAGAGGGTGAAGATAAACGTGATCCCTCGACATCAGAAGGCAGAACTTGTGGATTCAAGTGATGAAACTGATGATTGGACATCCTCTGATTACTCTAGTACCAGTGAAGTGGACACTGAAGATAAAGAAAGTGAGGTTGATGTTTCAGTCATGGATATCCTTCCAGTCACACCAACTCATGACCCCATAAAATTATCTGACGAAGAAGTTGATGATCGTCTCCAAAAAATAAAGATTGGTGATGTTGTGATGGAGAGTGAGAAGGAATCCTACCTCCAGCTCTTTCGAAGGTACATACACATATTCACTTTTGATTACAAGGATCTCCGTCAAGTAAGTTGGGTAGAACATTCTATTGAGCTAGTAGATGGTGCTAAGCCCATAAAGCAAATGCAATATAGAATGAATCCTAATTTTTCCAAGGACTATAAAACAAGAAATAGATAAGTTGCTTGATACAAGATTCATATTTGCTGTGGAGAATTCAGAATGGGTTTCTCCCATTGTGATCTCAATAAAAAAGAATGGGAAGCTACGCATTTGTGTTGATTACTGGAAGCTCAATAAGGCAACAAAGAAGGATCATTAGCCTATTCCATTTTCAGATCAGATCTTGGACAAAGTAGCTGGCCAGGAGTTCTATAGTTTTGCTGATGGATATACCGGCTACAACCAAGTTTGTATAACAGAGAAAGATCAGCTGAAGACTACATTCATCACTCCTTGGGGAATGTTTGCTTATAGAGTTATGCCTTTTGGGTTGTATAATGCTCCGGCAACATTCCAGCGTTTGTTTAATAGGGTGTTCGAACTCTACATTGGGACCTTCATCAGATTATTTCTAGATGATTTTTTCATCTATGGGAGCAAGTTGGACCACCCTGCACCAAATGGAGATAACATTTCAAAGGTTAGATGAAGCACAAGCCTCACTAAACCCTATAAAAGTGTGTCTTTGGATGTTCTAAAGGTGTTTTGTTAGGGCATGTTGTATCCAGAGATGGTATTGGTACTGATCCTGATAAATTTTTAATTATCAAAGAGTTACCATTTCCTATTAATAGAAGTAAGTTGAGATCATTTTTAGGCCATGTGGGGTACTATAGAAGGTTCATCAAGAATTTTTCAATTATTGCACAGCCACTAACCCAGTCTCTTGAAGAAGGATGTTACTTATGAACCAAGAAATAAGGCGCATAAAGCTTTTGGACAACTGAAGGAAGCCCTGGTGTCTTCACCTGTTTTGAAGAATCCAGATTGGAGCAAGTCATTCATTGTGTACACTGATGTCTCAAATGCAGCACTAGGACGTACTTTGAGCCAAAAAGATGAAAATGGAAATTAACATCATTACATCAACATTAACTTTTAGGAGCAGACAAATAAGCAGTGCTGAGGTAAATTATATTGTAACTGAAAAAGAGGGTCTGACTATCATTTTTGTTGTAAAAAAAGTTTAGAAATTACTTGCTAGGGGCAAAAATTTCTAGTTGTAACAGATCATCAGGCTCTAAAATATATTGTAAATAAGCCTAACCCATCAGGGAGGATAGAAAGATGGATAATTTTGCTAGAAGAATTTGAATTTGATATTATAAATAGACCAGGAAAGAAGCATGTCAATGCAGATGCACTCTCTCGAGCCTATGATTGTTTAGGATCATCTTGTGATGATGATGATTTCCTCGATGCAACATTGTTATCCCTTGAAACAATCCCTAGTGAATACATAGATATTTGGAATTATTTAAATGAATTCAAGTTTCTTGATGGTGGCGAATGCAAAGACTAAGAGAAATATTACTCAATCCAGTCGTCCATATTCTATTCTGCATGGAGTATTATTTCGAATAGGACCTGATGGACAGTACAAGAGGTCAATTGGACGTGATCAAGGGAAGGAACTACTAGAAGAATTCCACAATAGTACATGTGGAGGGCACTTCTCTGGATAACTTACAACAAGAAGGATCTTGGATGCAGGTTATCACTAGCCCACTCTTTTTAAAGATTCTTATAAATTATTGTAAGACATGTGATATTTGTCAAACACATGGTAACCGTAAGACTTTATCAGATCCATTATGTCCTATTCTTCCACTTGGTCCCTTTGAAAAGTGGGGAATAGACATTATAGGTCCACTTCCAACTACCTCACGCCAAAATAAGTATAATGTAGTTGCCACAGATTATTTAACCAAGTGGGTTGAAGCTAGGCCATTGAAAACAACTTCCATGGATGAAGTGGCAAGGTTCATATATGAACGCATTGTCACCAGATTTGGTTGTCCATTAGAAATTGTAACAGATCAAGGAAGCCAATTCATTAATGAGGTGGTAGAAGCCCTAGTCAATAAGTTTTCTATTAAGCACAGGAAGGCAACAACATACAAGCCAATCACAAATGGACAGGTGGAACGAACAAATTTTTTGTTGTGTCAAATTCTAGCAAAAGATGCAGCCTTGCAGGTACATAAGTGGGATAAAAGGATTCATGCAGCATTGTGGGCATATAGGGCAACATCAAAGTCAGCAATAGGATACTCTCCATTTCAGTTAGCCTATGGCATTGATCTAGTTCTTCCTATTGGGTTTGATATTCCCACTGTGAGAGTTATGAAAAATAAAAGGATGGATGAAAGTGATTCAGTAAAAGAAAGGTTGGTACATCTTCATTTGCTAGAGGAAATGAGGGAAATAACAAAGGATACAAGTCATAAGAAGAAAATGAAGCAGAAGGAATACTTTGATCAAAAGATCCGTTGGTCTCCATTTCATGTGAATGACTTGGTTCTAGTATATGATTCCAGATACAAAAAAAGAAGACAGAGAAAATTTCTTCCAAAATAGATGGGGCCCTACAAAATAGCAGCTGTGCATGAAAATGGTACGTACCGACTGGAGGAATTGGATGGCACTCCCATTACGAAATGGGTCAACCACGACAAGTTGAAGATTTTCCAAGCACCAGAATAGTCTACTCTGAGGACGAAGTAGAAGCTAGGAAGGGGGAAGATGTCGACACTAAAATTTTCCTCCATAATTTCTATTTCATTAATGTATGTATTAGGAATAGGATGTTGTTAAGTATAATTAGTAGTAGTGTCTGATAGAAGATAACGGCGCCGTCAGTACGGTGCCGCCAATAATGTGGAGTACGGTAACAGTCAAAGTACAATAAGAATGTTGTAAAAAGTAAATATTTGTCGTAAGTGGTCCAGTAATGTTAAAATGTCAAAGTTTGGGTAATTAGAGAAGTAGGGTCTACATGATTAGGAATTAGAAATATTATATTGGTAATAAGGATAATGAGTGAGGTCATAAATATTTTGTGTATTTTATTTGTAAAAAGTCTAAAAATGTGGAACCCATGTAAAATGATAAGGTTTATCTTATCTTAAAAGATAAGCTTACATGTACAGATAAGAGTTAAGGTATGGAATATGATTCGTCAGAGTGGATTTCTTATCCTATCTTAGAGATAAGATGGATAAGCCTGGAAGTTCTATAAATAGAGAGGCCACCCCCCTCATTTAGCATAGAAGGAAGTAGTGAAAAATATTGTAGGAAGTGTGCAAAGGAAGCCATCAGTTTAAAGGTGTGTTGAAGAAGCATTAAGAGGTGTAATTGTAAAGTTTCTCCCATAGTATTGGTGGAAGGCAAGTGAAGTCAATAACACTTGAAGTACCTCATGGGTGAGATTGTAACAATTTCATGTTAATATTATAATTTACTCTGATATTTCAGATTTGTCATCATTCCGTCTTATCATAGTCGATGGTATTCTTGTGTTATGTTGTTGTTTTGTTTCCAAATTACATCCACCAAACTAAAGGCTGTGCATTAGTAAATAATCATAGCACGAGGAGTTCCCGGTGAAGAATTATCATAGTGAACTCACCAATCCGACACTATGATAATTCTTCACTGGGAACTCCTCGTGCTATGATTATTTACTAATGCACAGCCTTTAGTTTGGTGGATGTAATCTGGAAACAAAACAACAACATAACACAAGAATACCATCGACTATGATAAGACGGAATGATGACAAATCTGAAATATCAGAGTAAATTATAATATTAATATGAAATTGTTACAATCTCACCCATGAGGTACTTCAAGTGTTATTGACTTCACTTGCCTTCCACCAATACTATGGGAGAAACTTTACAATTACACCTCTTAATACTTTTTCAACACACCTTTAAACTGATGGCTTCCTTTGCACATTTCCTACAATATTTCTCACTACTTCCTTCTATGCTAAATGAGGGGGTGGCCTCTCTATTTATAGAACTTCCAGGCTTATCCATCTTATCTCTAAGATAGGATAAGAAATCCACTCTGACGAATCATATTCCATACCTTAACTCTTATCTGTACATGTAAACTTATCTTTTAAGATAAGATAAACCTTATCATTTTACATGGGTTCCACATTTTTAGACTTTTTACAAATAAAATACACAAAATATTTATGACCTCACTCCTTGTCCTTATTACCAATATAATATTTCTAATTCCTAATCATGTAGACCCTACTTCTCTAATTACCCAAACTTTGACATTTTAACATTACCAAACCACTTACGACAAATATTTACTTTTTACAACATTCCTATTGTACTTTGACTGTTACTTTACTCCACATTATTGGCGGCACCGTACTGACGGTGCCGTTATCTTCTATCAGACGCTACTACTAATTATACTTAATAACATCCTATTCCTAATACATACATTAATGAAATAGAAATTATGGAGGAAAATTTTAGTGTCGACAGACCGTTTAGCACAACTAGAATTATTAGATGAATGTTGTCTTAATGCTCTAGATTACCTTCAAGTTTACCAAAAATGTATCAAACGTGCCTACGACAAACGTGTCCATGCACGAACCTTCTAAGTCAGTGACCTTGTCCTGAAAGAAAATTAACATGTATCTAAAGTAGAAAAAAGTAAACAGGGAAAATTCACTCCTAATTGGCTTGGACCATACATCGTGACTCATACATATGGATCAACTACTTATTGTTTATCTTCACTTGATGGTAAACCTGAAGTTGAGTGCCTTAACACCTTACATCTTTAAACATTATATTGTTGACTTCTAAGTCCTACCTCACCCTTTGTCCCTTTTCATGCTCATCCCTTGAGCACTATCCACTCCATACACCTCACCAGTGACTAAACCATAAATCATGTGGGTACCTGTCACTTGTTATCTTCTCCTGAATATGTGTACAATGCCACTTACACATAGCATGATTCTCATGGATACTTTTTTTCTACCTTTAGATTAGATCTCATGGTCGTTCCACATTGCCTTTTAAACATAATATTCCTATTCTCCACCTTGTTCTAGTCCATGACTTCAAAGCCCTTACATGGGATATCACTCCTTGAGTCAAAATTTCACTCAAAATATGACACCCTCAAAAGGACATCTGTCCTCTCGAAAATTTCAGCTATAAATAGACTACTCCCTTGAAGGGCAAATATGTAAACCTCTTCAGAAAAAAATGAGAGCAACTGAAGCTTCCCACATTGATAAACTTCACGAAGACTTCAAGGAGTTGCAATTTTCTTCATCCCATATAGACTTCTTGCATCATTTATCACATTCTATCTCACCTATAAGTCAAAATAACAAAAAATTTTGTCGTGGAATTGCCCATTGTGACCTAGGTTATTTTTCCCGAAGTGCCCATGCTACCTACACCATATACAAAATTAACTACCTTTCACCCTTCTTACCATTCCCACTCCCATTTCCTACTGCCTCAAGGGACTTCTTGGAACTTATACATTTGGTGATCATGTGACTACTTTTCACCATAGAACAATCACTCATGCAATGTCTTTAGGGTCTTACATTCATCACCTCTTCCAAGGTATGATCTACTCAGTATAATCCTAACCAATCAAGTGGCTTTATTGGCCCCTCTTGATTTTTTACCATCTTTGTTTACATTTTGATTACCTTATATAGGACTCAGTCCTTGACACTTACCTTTGGGGTAATCTTCTTCTTTCGCCACAATCAAAATTACCTATATCAATTTACCTTTCACCTACCCACACCTAAAAAACCTAAACCCACACCATGCCTAAAACCTACTAACTCATTTTCATACCTCCTCATATTCTTCCCTCGCTCATGGGAGAACTACATTGGCCTGAGGTCCCTTTTTTCGGGACTATGTAGGTAGCACTCTGAGGGCATGGGGGCCCTTGGAGGTTAGCTAGGCCATTATCTACCCTAAATAATTCATCTTCCATGTTCCTCACACCTCACTTAGTTTCCCTTTTTTATCCCAAATAGGAAATTAAATCAAACAAACAACAAGTTTCTTAACATCTTTATCATCAGCACAACATGCATTTACTATGACTACCATCTCTCTAACATCATTGTATATATAATATACCACATCCTCACATATGACCCGTATTATCATTCATTGCATAAAATACTGAATCACAACTTCACCAACTTTAAAGTCAATCATGCCTAACAAACCTAACTCAACCATACCTATAACCTGATTCAACCATGCCTATAACCTGACTCAACCATGCCTATGACCTGACTTGATCCATGTATATAACCTGACTTGATCCATGCCTAAACTAACCTGACTCCATCATGCCTAACTCACCTATTTTCCATCCATATCAAAACAACAAATCAAAATCTCATCAATGCACCAATACATCAACAATATCATCAACACATCAATAAATCAAGAAATATATCATATATCTCATCATATAAATAAATGTGCTATCTCAATACCATATACATGGCAATCTCATCATGTCCATCATCTCAAGATCATCAGTACGCAGACCGATACATAATACAACATGTCATCGGCATGTAGGATAATCTCATATATACAATAAAATAATGAAATAATACAAAATATCTTTGGCACGCAGGCTGGTATATGCTCGAAATATACAAAACCTCTCATACATCCTAACTTTCATTGACATGCAGGTCAGTATCCGATCAAAAATACAACTATCTCTCATCACGCAAGCCGGTATAAATCACAAAAATGACTATCATACATCAAAAACCAGGTGACCACATATCAGGAATCTTGGTGGATGTCCTCCATCTCTGTATCACCTATACCCTCGGCCTCCTGGGTCCCTGCTGGTGCCTCAACAGGAGCTAGTCTCTATGCACTAGTAGACTCTACCTGATCGGGCCTTGGAGCTTGCTGACCCCCTGTGCTCTCCACACTGTGAGTGCAGGATCTCATCCTCTCACTAGACACCTGTTGTGCTCTGTACTCGGCATAGGATATGAACTCTATCCCAGCCGTCATCAGCTAGTCTTGATAATATCTATCCTCATCTAGGGCATCCTGTAACATGGATACAAGCACGGTATATGGTGGTCGCATAAGTCTCGGCTCCTGTACCTATCCTGCGGGACCCTGTCCCACTCCTACCTGTGAACTGGGACCCGGTCCCGGTGCCTATGATGGTGGTGCCTGTGGTGGTACCCCCTGCCCCTGTGCCTATATCTAGGCCTATAAGTTCCCAATATGTGCCTGGGTTATGGCCAACTAGCCCTGTAAACCTGCCACCTGAGCCTATAAGGCTGCCACCTGACCATCCCCTCCTCTCCATCTCCATCTCCCCCACCATCCATATGGGCCTACAAACTGGCCACCTTTACATGTAGCTCTGCTACCTATACCTCAAATCCCTCTAGCTATGTCTTTTAGTATACCCAACTGGGTAATCATCGTAGCCACCTGCCCCTGTAGGGTGTCTCTCTACACCATAATGGTGGCTAAATCTGGCTACCCTGGTCTAGGTGGTATGGCTCATAGGTGAGCCACCCACCACTATCTATACCTTTCTATGCACCTGGAGTCATCTATCTACCGGTCAACTGGCTGCTCCTCCTATCCTGTGGGCATTGTAGGCTAGTGGTAGAGGTAAGGGCCTCTCCACGTCATCTCTCCACTACTGTCGGAAGGGTAGAGGTATGTCTTGTACTATCCCAAACTGCCACCAGACTCTGTCTACCGGGATCATCTCATACTCCCTGACATGGATGAACCTTGTATCCATCTCTCTAGCTAGAGCTCAGCTAGCTCCTCATGCATATGCCTATATGAGGGAAATCCCACATATGGCCTCCAGATAATGTCCACTCTAGACAACCCCTCTAATAACTACCAAAAATAGGCCACATTATGTGTGGGCCTCTCAGATCTCTACTCTCTAATTTCAGGCACCCATCTCCTATAATGCCCACCCATTTCCACCTCACGGGTCATAGTACCTAGCCGGTAGGTGGAATGTATGTGGTCATGGAATCCTTTGTGACCACCCATGTCTATATCACCAAACTGCCCATTGCCCAATCTATAGCTTGTCTACACTGCCACCAAGACCCAGTACCGGTTCTCCACCATCCAATACCCTTACCAACCCCGATCACCCCTTACCCATCAACCACCTCGCCCACATCACCTGTTTGGACCCTTGACCAATACCCAACCCGGTAGTTCACCCTTACCAACCCCGGTCACCCCTTTAACCGGCATCGGTCACTTATTTGGTGACCGATACCGGTTCATCCTTACCAACATTGGCCAAAACTGACTGACCTATCGGTCACTGTCGCAGTAAAACCGATGTCACGATTCATGGTAAAACCCAAAACCCCCCTTTTCTAAAAACACCTCCCCCTTTCCCCTTTTACTCCACCTACAATGACCTAAACTACCCTTGGACCTCAACCCACCCCCTATACCATTTATTCCCCTCCCCATTCCCCCCATCCCCTTTTTAACCACTATTCCCCCCATTTCCCAAATTTAATCCATTCCCTCCAATAAAAACAAAAAACAAACAAAAACCTACAACAAACAATTTACTTATCCCTCTAATCTATCAAATCAAATACACATAGAGTAGGGTCGCTTACCTCGTCATGTTGCCGTCATCTCAGTGGCATGTCTGGCCGCTGCACCAGTGGCCCGCCCGATCCCTCTTCGGCCTCCGCCATAACCAAATCGCTACCTGTAACCTCTACCCAATCAAATCCCTCGCACTGATCCTATGGACCCACTTCTCACCAACCAATCACCCTTCATTCACACTGCCAACTCAATGCTCTGTTCCATCTGACACTTTTCTCTCTTTTCTCTCTCTTTTGTCATTTTCTCACTTAGCTAAATGACAAATGAATAACAAAAAATGTGGATTTTTTGTTTTTATAACAAACCTGACCTAACCGATGTCGATTACCCTTGACCGACATCAGTCGCATGCCCTACCTAACCATCGTTGGTTGACCTATACCAACGTCGGTTATCCTTGACCGGCATCGGTCACCCTCACCTGCACATTGCCCTATATTTTACCCCTTTACCCTACCCCTACCTCCTTTTTTTTCCTCACCCAACCTTCACCCTGATCATTTACCCCACCCCACCTTTACCTAAACCATTTACCTCACCTTCCTGAACCTCATCATTTAATACCTCCCTTTGTCCTCCTTTGGGGACTCATTATTTTACCCCTACCTTGGCCTTACCTATGATGTGACCTAGATATTTGGACCTAGACCATCGCTAGTGACCTTTGACCTCATGTGTTTGCTATACCTTGTGGCACTGTTACCTATGTTTGTTGACCTAATGACCTTACCTAGCCTATTGCCATGACCATTTATCCTAACCCTACCTTTGGTGTACCAAAACATACCTAAACGTTCCTGCACCTAACCTACGTTGTGTTTCCTAACCATATCCTATACCTTGGATACCAGAATCACTTCAACCTCGTTTGGATAAACCTATCAACCTTAGACAATGTAGAGTTTGCCTACTCTTCAACCTGGTAGCGTGCTGCAGTTTATACGTGTGCGTGCGTTTGACTGTTGCTACCTTTGACCCTGACCCATTACCTCGATTTCCTGAGTAGACCTTTAACCCTTTTTCCCCCGTTACCCACCTTCCTTTTCATCACATTTACCTTTTATCAAACCACTCACCAATTCTGCCTTCTACCTCATCAATTCCTTGTTTGAGGGGGATCACCTTCACCCACACATGGGGAAACCACATCTTATTTTTGTTAGCATCACTTACCAATACAAGCTACGCAACAAAAAGGGGAAAAATGTAGACACTAAAATTAGGTCACACTCCCCTTTGGTCCCTCGACAAATAAGCACCCTTCATCACATTCACCTAGCCATGGCCCCCTTCACCTCACTAATATTAATTTAATTAATTTAATTAAATTAATTCATTATCCTCACCATATTTATTATTTAAATATCTTAATTTAAATAATATCCACACATACACTTCACGTAGACACCTCATCATGCAAACTCACCCTAAGACCTATTCTTAGTAAGTTGTCATAACTAACTAAGACTTACCCAAACCCTAAAAATCAATGCCTACATTCTCTCTAACCACATTCCTACATGCTTACAAGAAGCTTCCAGTTTAATCCATGGGTTAACGACACAAGATCTGAGAAAATCAAGAGTATCTCCCTAGTTTAGTAAACCTAGGAAATCCCACCTTGACTGACGCCGGTTACCCCTAACCATCACCGGTTAAGACCGGAACCACTGTTAGTTACCCTTTTAACCCCCAAAACAACCTTATTTTTCAAGGTTGACAAAGATTGGAAAAAGTTGGCAAACATTAGCACATTCCTGAGAGATATCGCATCTTCTGAGAGTGAATTCCAGCGAGAACACGCACATGCAAGGAAGGAGATCAAACATTTTCTCCTACACAGCCATCTAGCACTCACCCCAAGATCTGATCTAACCAAGCAAAGAGGAATGCACATGCAGCCCATGCAGAAGCTCTCCTATGATTGGTGATCACCTGTAACCTTCAACCTCTTACCAGCACCTCCATCCCTCATTCACAATCGTCCAGGACCAGAATCCAAGTAAGTAAAACATTATACTTCTCTGGTTCATTTCATTTCATCATTATATTATCACCTATTGTTTACCTAGCCACCCATTGACCTCCTTCTAACACTCCCCCTCCATATACCCATTAAAACCTCGCTAAATCACCACCCAAGCTACCAAATACCTCATTCCAACCAGCCAAAATCCTTTGTGCAATCACAAAGGAGACCCAAAACTCATTATGTGGCATTCCTAGTTTTCCACAGTAACTGGCACCGGTTACACCTAACCATCATCGGTCACCCTTAACCGGTATCGATCTCTGTATTTTCCCATACAGCTCAGAACAGTGACCTATCCACCTAATTCCACCTCACCCTTATTCACATATGATCTACCTGAGACCTCTGTCAGACCTGCAGAGACCCAGAACCCAGTTACTTGACCTTTGGATCCTATTCTAACCTAGCCTATTAGATTAGATCTTTCTTATTGTGTTTTAAGTGAGATACCTAAATCATTTCAAATTACAATAGGATTTACTTTATTTCTCGCATTAAATTGTTTAAAACAGTGGACTAACATCCATCTAGGAAGTATCACACTTTTCGGATCTAGCACACGCTAGACAGTTCACTACACATATTGTTTAACTCTTTCTAGTGGTCTTGCGTTTTCATTACAGGTAGTTCCTCCTAGCCAAAAGGAAGCTCTCACGATCAGCTGTAGATTCAGAAGTCATACGTGCATAAAAACCTATCAACCTACATTTGAACAGGTATTCCTCCTACGCCCGTTACCCTATCTGTTTCGTCAATACTCCAAAGAAAACGTCTAAGAATTAGGTGAAACATAAGTATTATCACATCTAGATCCCCCAATTCTAGAAGTATGATTAATGTTGGAAGTTAATTAATAAGAATAACCCCTTTTATCTACTATTTACATCCTAAATATATTTAACTCACTAATCTAGATTTTTAATCTAACAAAAGGGTGTAAAAAATATTAAAATATACTTGTATATCAATATAAGTTGTATTTAAGATGTTAAAAAGGTACTTATTACTTCAAACTATAATATTTTACATCACATTACAATAACACTTTAATAATATCCCATCACTATCATTTTCTTGGCAGTGACACAATTTTTACGAAAGCTTTTCTCTTATGCCTAAGCATGACAAATGTTGATAGAATGAGAGGATATGCCCATGATTTCACAACATACTTAGCCCTAATTTTGTACTACTTTAGTGTCACTCAAAAAGAGTAAAAATAAATAACAACTAAAAAAACATCAAGAAAGAAAAATAGATTCATTAGTGAAAACCATAGTTAAAGGTAGCCCTCCTCCTAATTATTTGGAACACTTTTATGTGTGTGAGATTGATGCATGAGGGAGAATTCAATAAAATTTCAACTAAAATTTACATATGGTAATTGTTTATAAATATCAAAGGACAATAATATTTACAAAAATGAATTTCATAATCAATGCAACCTAGGTCTTAGATCAATACAAACGTAAAATAATTGTGATATAGCAAAATTTAAATTACAATGGACTATAATTGATCTCATGGTAGAATTTCTAGCCACTAATGCCTGCATTATTGTCCATAATTGGTACTCATCTCAATTGGTTTTAAATGTGTCATTTTATCTTTCATCCTGAGTTCTATTTTAGAACCCACACTTACCATTTTAGGGTGGCACTTCTTTTTTTTAAAAAAGGATTACAAGTGGCATTTTCTCTTACATTACAAAAATACAAGTACTCAAAATGAATTCAAATTTTATTTTATTTATGATTTTTTTTGGATTTTCTGCGTAGAATTTTAAAATTTTGACGTTTCAAGTCATATATTGGACCCATCACTAGGGATTAGAATATTTTCTTGAGAAAATTTTAATAAGACAACCCAATATAAATATTAAAAATTTACTATTAAGTCAATGTCAACAAACACAAAAGGGGGGCTGGTTGAATATGGTGAGCCATGGGTTGAAGAGAGTTATAAATATAATTCCATTATTACTTCACTGTGTAAGATTAGTTAATTAGTTTCTTAATTAATTAATTAATTAATTATTTGTGAGTGTTATTAAATTTATTATGTAATTCATTAATTAAAAGTATAAAAACATGCTAAGAAGACCTAAACACCTTATGAAGGGAGAGATAATTACCACATTACCTCCTTTCTTAATAAAATTTAAGAGTTTATTAATCGATAATATGCCTAATTAGTTAGAACAAAGGACACAAGACAAGGAGAGGAGTGGGAAGACGGTTTTTATCATAGGTTGAAACATAATGTTTGATTAATTTTCTCGGTAAACCATGCTATTTTCTAGGCTTTAAGAGTATAAGTGTATGTACCAAACATTTATATTAGACGAAGCATGTCACATAATGATGCCATGGTAAATACTATAATTGTCACACAATTCTTGTTAGTCAAAGGCACTTCCTTATGAGAATATGGAGTGGATGTAGAATAGTGTCAAATAAAAAACTATATCTTATAAACATATGATTGTGATTATGCCATGTGTATTCTCTGGTCTTTAAAACTAATGAAAATTACATGTGATTGTGGACTTTAAAATACAATTAAACCATATTTGAAGTTTGGGTATTTTTAATTTGATTTTTAACTTTTTAACTCACTTTTATTACTATTTTACATTTTGTGGTGATATAATCACTGTGAGTGTGATATAAAGTGCTTCCTCCATGGGTGTATTTTATGATTTTTTAACCTTGTGTTGCATCACCCTTATGATTTTATACATAAGAGAGAAAAAATCATGTTTGCATTTTATATGTGGATAAGCTAAAAGAAAAATTAAAAAATGGATTACATGGAATCTTATGTTTGCTTCTTCTTTAAATGTATTCCATATTCATTTATTTTATATAGTCTCGTTATCACTCAAATTTTTAATGGACATGTTGAAAGGGATATAGAGAGAAACTTGAACAAAACCAGAAATTTATGAAAGAAAAAAATTACATTAATTAAGAACTATATTAAAAATGTGTGAAATGTGAATAAAAGAAAAAGAGGCTACATCATTAAGGAACTTTATGACAAAACATAGTCATTTTCCCTCTTTCTAATAGATTTAAACATATGCATTCATTAAGGAAATTTGTTGATATGAAATGTAATCATTTCTCCTCTTACTTTTGGATTTTAACATATGCATTGCCTTGCATTTTTTATAGCATTGAAAATAAAAACAAGGAATATGTAAAGGTCATTTGATGAATCTACTATTGATATCATTGTAAAATTTGAATTCTTATCGATCAATGTTATGAATGTTGATTGTTTCCTTCTATAAGGTGAGACCTTATGATTTGTGTATTGTTATAACACATGCCATATTAAGGGGTATTTTTTTTGGAGTCCACAACCACAAGCATTGATAATTATGGGTTTTTTAAACAAGTCTATGAATACCACAACTTAACCACAGGAGCCATTTACTAATCCAAAAACAACATACAAATTAGTTGTAATCATAATTTTTTAAGAGTAATTCAAATTCTCACTAATCATCATTATGATGTGATGATTTTTCCCCTGTTATGCTATATAATGCTATATGAAATCAACACACCAAGTACTTCAACATTTTTATTATACAACAAAACATAATTATTTGTTCCATACATATGGATTGAAGAGTGGAACGAACCTTGTTATTAATGAAAAGGAAGAATTAGTTCAAGACATGAGAAGATTCCAATCATCTATTAGCGAATTGGCATGGGCTAAAACCATTCTAGAAAAAAACTATGTCCAATATGAAAATTGCAATGAACTTGAGATAATGACTTGTTCCACATGATGTTCCCATATATATTTGTACATCCTATATGGGTGGTAGAACTTGGGACGAGTCACTTACAACTATAATTTAACTCCACCTATATGGCAAATGATTTAATGACGTGGGGAATGATTCACACAAGCATTAGTCAATGCAATATACTAACCTTGGGTGTATAAAGATGATTTCATCAATAAGAATCATGTAGTGTACTTATAAATATTCTTGAAAAATTTAAGTTTCCTTCCCCTCAAGATGTTTCATATCCTCTATAAGTATGTGAAGGTTTTCATATATCGTTGATTCATTAATATTGAAGGTTGTGACTCCAATTGGAGTGAACAATAACAAGAGTGAGTTTTTCTAGCCACATGGGTAAAAAATACAAGCTCGATGGTATATATGAGGTATGTATTTCCTGTAGTGGAAAAATTTTCAATGATATTTTTTAGTGAATGCACCATATTATATTGAATAAAGTGGTGAATTAAAAATTTAAAAATAAATGTGTTGAATACTTGACAAAACATCTAGAGTATGAAATATGGATGGATCAAGATGTGGGATTTAGTACCATGCTTGGTTTAAATCTATAACAGAGTTGAGAATTGTTTACAATGATGGATGGAAAAAATACTACCCCAATTATGGTTGAAATAAAATTCATAATGGCCAAGCATGTCCAACTCATTCATTAACATATCATTATTAGGGTGGATAAAAGATATTAGTTGTCATTTGACAATTTTGTGGGAACCAAATTCAAGTATGGAATCATTGACAAGGTTAGAATAAAATCATTAGTAGAGTGTATATGGTCAACATACCATGGATAGTAGGAGGTTATATTGTTGTCCCAATTTACAATGATATCTTAAATGGAGGCGTTGATAATAATACAAACGTTTGAAAATGGTTTATATAAAATAAGTTTATTCCAACATAATACTTCATAATGAGAAATATTTATGTGGGATAAAAATTTAATAGGGTAAGACACAAAATATAAATGTCACCTCCCAATTTTCTCATTTTTAGTTGGTACATAGACTATTGTAATAACAATATCTCACAAATTCAATAAGTGATCACAACTCAACTGTAGTAGAGCATGCAATGTAATGCATCAATGGAGCACAAAACTAAAAAATAGGTAGGACGCTATGTAGGGTAAAATTTAAGGGTCCCTCTAAAAAAACTGTAGAAAATATTTGGCAAATTTTGAAAAAACACTTTCAAAAGTAAGGCGAATCACAAGAAAAATTATTTTACGGGAATGAAATTTTTTTTGAAAAATTTAGAGAAAGGTTGTCATGGCCACAACAGTAGCATTATGTATGCTACCGACCGATAGCATTATTTATGCTATCAGATAATAGAAGGACAATTCTACTGGCTGATAGTTCTCTCCCCATTTCCCTATATAAATACATCTTGTCTATTCATTTTCACTTTATGTAATCACTTAGCTAGACTGCAACAAGCTACAACAAAAAAAAAACCAACCTCATCCATCCACCGACAAGTAGCCTTGCGAGCCCAAAAAGGAATTCATCCCCAAACAGGAATTTAGGTCATCTCCAAATTTCAAATAGGAATGAACTTTTATTCCATTCATTGCAAAAATTCCAAGAAGGAAGGTCATTTCCAAAGTGTTTGTGAGCCCACAAGCACAACTGAAAATCCGTTAAGTTTTATTTTAAGAGCATTTTATTTCCTCAATTATACAACCTCCTATTAGATCCCAATTCATTTTCACAATGGATTCAAGCCACCAGTTTCACAAGGCTAGTTTATATGCCCCATTTTCCAACAGACACAAAAAAACTCAATAACCTTCTAATAACCTATGATAGTTCCTCTTATAATTTTACCATTCAACTCCCATCACACACATTATCCTTTAGAATGTACCCTGAAGACATTAAACATTTGACAGGACTACCACACAAAGATGTGGATCCTGTCACAACTAAGACTATTTTGAATGATGAAGATGTTAAGTATTTGGAGTCTCATTACGAATTATCTATTGATGCAATTATCAATAAGTAACTAAGTTTTAAATAATCATATTACTATTTATATCATATTTTATTTTATGAATTTTTATATTGTGTCTTATTTAATATTTATAAATTTTGTCTCCTTAGATTTAAAGTTTCCCCAAATCCTTCAAAAAGGGGAATTCCCTTCAAGGATTTCAATAACCAATTTTTGTAAGCTATGGTGTAATTTTTCCAAGCCATAATTATATTGCAGGGTAGATATATGGATATTCCATTTTGGGCCTTGGCTTATATCGTGTGCACCCTTAGTGGACAAAAATATGATTGGTGCAATTTATTATCCTCCAGGATAAGAATTTACCTAAGTAACATTAATGTGAATGACACTATTACTATTAATTCCAAAAAAAATTATTCTTGTCCTTATATTATGAATATCTATATAGACTTTACATTGCACCCCTTCTCCTACTGCACTCCACATAAAGATTATAGCTATGTTTTTAACAACTGAACAACAGGAGGTCAATCCCAACTCCCAAATTTATGATTATTTTCATTTTAATCATTATCATTAATTTTTTTAATATTTTATATATTATATTTGGAATTAATAGTTACTTCACTGTTGAATTATAATAGGGGATAGCTGTTGCAACTGCAACCAAAAGAAAGGTTGCCATAAGAGGAAATTTTCCACCAGATTTCAGAGATTTAGTTAGTGTTTCAAATGATCAACATATTGAGGAAACCACTCCACTCCAAAAATAAGCACTTATCAAGTGAAACGGATTGAGGAGTTCCTTAATTCTCCTCATCAATTGACATGTCCACCATGTCACTAATCACATGATTTTATTATTTATATATTTCAATATGTTTAACGTATATATAATTTCATATAAATATACATTAAACATTTATAACTTGTTTACATTCCTTTGTTGTAGCAACCTCCAGTAGCTCAAGTTTATATCATCGGGCTCATGCTAGTCCAACAAGAATTGTATATGAATTTGATGAAACACATGATCAAGATATATCTTCGTTACCTTAGGGTATGTATCTCATTTAAGTTTTAGTTTTAATTTATTTTTAGTTTGTTATAAATTATATTGTTTTAAACAAAGAAACTAATAAATTTAAATTGTTAATGGTTAATTACATTTAGATCAACACTACTAATACCAATCCCACTCCCAATCTTTTCACTTAACCCTCAAAACAACCACAACAACTACAACAGGCCCCATCTGCATCCCATCTACAATCTACATGAATAAGTAATGTTTTTAATCATAAATGATATATAATTTTCTATTATTCCATTCTTATTATGTTTGTCATTTCAATTTTCTCATGTTTTCTACAATCAATTGTTGCAGTGCCTCCTTTGCCTCCAATTCCAAATACATATTCTTCTTTGAGGAAAAAGATGCCACCACCACCACCGCCACACCAAAATGTCAGGACCAGGGGTAGTGGGAAACATATTTCATTTAATGCTCTAGCTTCAAGTAGGGGAACCCTTAATTTTATAGCTGAGTTTCCAAATTTTTCATTGGGAAATGTTACTAGTGTGCGAGGTGTTTCTATTTTGAATGAAATTGATTTGGATGAGGAATATCTTGGTCTTGAAAGTGTGGTTCAGACCCATGACAACTTTCAATCCAAAATATATGATTCATGGGATAAGGACAACCTTCTCCAGCAAGAGAACAAAGATCAAACACACCTTCTCCAGGAGAAACTGCCTTAAATGATGATGAAAAAACCATTTTTTCACTTGATAGTCTTTTGGATAACAATTGTCAAGCCATGGTTAATGATATTTTATCAAAGATATAGAAAACTTAAGATTTTGGGAGTTTAGGGCTAATTTTTTTATTAAAGAAATAAATTCCCAATTTAACAACCACTCCCAAAGACATTTATTGTATTCTTCAGTTCAAAATGAACCAGCTAAGCTTGATATTTTGTTGAATCAGGATGTGCTGGTACTATATCTTTTACAAATACTTATAATGATGATGTATTAGATATAATGTTGAACAAAATAGAGAATTAAATGTAGAAGCACAAGCCTACCATAATATGTGGTCAAGAGACAATGGCCTTGTTATTATTGTGAATTCGGAAAGGGATAAGGCATTGGTAAGTTTTAATTAATTTTCAAATATGATTTACAATTTTTTTAAAAAAATTATTAATTATTTTTTATTTTTAAAATGCAGTCAAAGTACTAAAATTTGAAGAATGAGGTAACAATGCTTGATGTGCATTTGAAAAGTGCAAGGAAAAGTTTAATTGTGACAATTGATTTGAAGCAAAAGCTTGTTATTTTAAACAAGAAGAATAATACCTTAAGAAGGATAATAAAGGAGCATGGAATGGATCCTGAAATATTGTTAAAGAATAAAATATAAGAGGATCAATGTTACTGTCTTCAGTGATGCAACAAATCCAGAACGTGAAATACTTTTGAATATCAATGCAGTCGTGAAGGATCTTGTTCAGTCAGGTGTTTTAAAAGAAGGTTCTAGTGCAGAGGAGTCAGTAACACAAATGAAAGAATCTACTTCTTAAGGATGAAGCTACAAGATGAAATTGTCAAAATTGTCATTTGAAACTCTGGTTGTAAATTTGTAAAATAATTTAATATTCAACTATAAATATATATACTTTTCTAGTAATTTTAATCTTCTTCATTATATGAAAATATTGAGAGTTAAATTTATATGGTGTTGTACTTGTATTATATTCATGTGTAATTTCTCCAAATAATGCTATGATATTATTTTGATTTAAAATAAAACAAAAAAATAAGTATGACATTTCTCGATTAAAAACTCTAAACAACAAATTACAACACTGAAAATATTATTCAATAAAGAACATGTGTATATCACAAATAACAAGTTACATACTTATAATATGATATGAAATTTTGATTTCTAGAAATACTATGTCCATACATACATCTTTAGTCTATATCAGGTAGCTCAAACAATTCTTGACTATTTAGGTCTTCAAAACTCAAACTGTTATCTAATCTTTCATTTTATTTTCAGTCGTAGTTTCGATGTTTATGTCTTCTTTGTTATTGTTAGCCCCTGTATTAGAATTACAAACCCCTCTCCTTTTTGCAAGACAATTCCATACTTCCATTACTCTTTCATAAGGAAATGTGTCCACATCATATCATGAAACATACAATCTCAAACAAGTCTCAAGATTTTTATCCAGTCTGTTTTGATATTTTGATTTAACAAATGTTAACATTAAAAAACCTTTCATCTTCAACTGATCCCAATATCATTGTTTGACACAATTCATACAATCATGAAATATTCACTAATTCTTTCATGTAGGATGCTACTAGGATACAATTTTTTCCATAGCTGTAATTGCACCATTATCTGTTGGTTCACTTAGTAAGTCATATTGTTCGACCATTGTGATGCCGAAATGAGTTGATTGACATGAAAGTAATTTCCTTTTGAAGAAGACCCTTAATTTGAACTCCATTACATTCTACTGATTTTCAAAATGCTTAATGAGAGTACCCATGTGTCTTTTATATGAATCACTTATAACTTTCTTACTTGCTGTAGGATTCCAAAATATAGGATTGACCACTACCATGGCCTCAAGAATCTCATCCCTTTTAAATAGTTCTCTGATCTCACTGGATAAGCATTGTGAAATTTTCTGCAATTTGATTCTTGTTTGAGATATAATACCTTCGTATAAATTACGTGTTACATGTACTTCTTCAATGTTTGATCCAACAATATCCACTCTTTTTTTGGAAAGTGTGCATTTGAATCTTGTTCCCATTTACAAGGATACAAATATTACCACTTATATTGAATCTAAAATAGCTTTTAGGATCCTTTAAATTTGTTAAAGTTTTTCCAACTACTGAATACATGTCCTTGAAAACATTCATCAGAGTTGTATAACAAATCTAGTGTTTGACATACATGTTTTCTCAATCTAATGAATTCGACTATATAAATGGATATTTCTTGAGCATGTTTTGTTAAGGAATTGATTTCATTCAACATGGGTAGAATCCTACAAAGTGTAAACAATGTTTCCAAATCTGTTAAGTGGTAAAGAAGATATTTTTCCTTGTCAACATGCATACGATACTTAAACATGAAACCAATTAACAATGGATATTCATCAAAAAAATTGTGTGCAGGTTCATACATGGAAATCCATCTTGTATCAACGTCTTTAAGAATTTTTTTACCATCTGTCACTCCAATTGCAAATTTATGAAACTCTAAAATATTTTTGGACTTTGACATATACGTGTAAATTCATGGATAAACTCTTCAACCTTTTTGACATTTTCAAATGTGCTAACTATCTTGTATGCAAGATTCATCCTATGAGCCATGCAATGAATTAGAATCATGTAAGGCACAACTGATGTTTGTAGGTAGACACAGACCCATTCTATGACCCTTCATTACTGATGCACTGTCAACACCAACACATATAAGCTTTGTAGCTATTGAATAATCATCCATCCTAGCTATATCCTTCAAATTAGATATAACCAATTTGTAAAGATTTTCAACATTGCAGTTTTCCTTCATTTTATGAACAACTAGAATATGAGGTTGCCTTGTGTGGTTCTCAAAAGTATAAACATGCATGCAAACCCAAGATGTTTTGTCCACTACTTGTAACCTCATCAATGGAAAGGGAGATAAAACTTAGATTCTTGACTTTCTCTTTCAAATCCTCATTTTCAATCATTGCAAGACATTTTCCATTTCCCAAGCACTGTTATCTGACCAATGTGATTGTGGAAGGTAAGGAAACCCATTAAACTTAAACAATTTCTTAAATTCTGGAAAAATTTGAAATAGGTCTTCCCATTTTAAGAATGAAGAATACAATTGAAAACTGTGTATTTTTTCCTTAAGATTGTCATTTACAACTTTTCCAAATTTTGCATTAATTGTTCCTCCTTTCTCCACAAGTTTTCGAAAAATTTTCTACTCTAATTTCATACTCCTCCACATATCTTACATGCATGCATTCTTTCACAGTTTTCCATCTATATGTCTTCATTATTTTTCCATCATTTTCTTTGACTGTCACATATATTTTACCACAATGTTTCTCAATTGTGTCTAATTTTAGTTGCATTTTATGTTCTTTTCTAATTTCCAACTGCAAATTGTACATCTACATTATTTTGGAGTATCATTACCATTTTCTAACTCTACAGGTTCAATGAATGGATATTTTGCTACCCAATCTACCTGAAAAGACCTTCCAATTGTCCAAGTAGTTTTCTTCCTTCTCACAGATTTCTTTTTTTGAAGAGTATTGTCAATATCATCTTCTACTTGAATCTTTTCATTAGAAATTCAATCTATTGGAGGCATTTGGTAGTGAGGATTATCTTCCAGCTCTGGCATGTCATCATCAATTATATCTTCATCTACTAAATTGTTAATTGTTTCTTTAGGGGATATGTTTTGGTTAATTGTTTCATCCCGAATAAAATTAACAATAGGGGTTTTATGTATTCAAACATGAAAAAGGTTTAACTATGACAAAGATATAAAAAAATAATCTGAACTGACAAAAAATAAAGAAAAAGTTAATGAAAATTTGTTACATGTGTTATTGTTTGCAATGGATGCAAGTTGAGTCCTCATTTTTTTTGTTGGTTGAAATAATTTAATATGCTACTTTTTTTTGAGTTGATCTGCCTTGTTTTCATTATTCACAAAGTCCATTGGACCTATCCAAGTGTAATTTTCAAATAGGTTAGTTTTTTAACCAAATATGTAAAAAATTGTAAACACAATGTGAAAATGGTTTGAATGTTAACACTGTGAAACTTTTCAGCAGAGTACACTATGCTACCAGATGGAAATATGTATAATGTTACTGACCGGTAGCTTGTCTATGTTGTCGATCTATAACATTGTGTATGTTACCGGTGGTAGCATGTTCAATACTACTGATCGGATAGCATGATACATGTTACCGACTGATAACATTGAACATGCTATCGATCGGTAGCATACATACAATGATATAAGTTAGTAGCATTGAATATGCTACCTGATAGTAGCATAGACAATGCTATCGGACGATATTATACTCTGTGCTATCGACTGATAACATAGAACCCAGTAGCATGTGATACAAAACCATGGCAATTAAAAAACCTTAATACAGGGTTGCAATATCCAGTCGATCTCAATTTTTAAAGAAAAAATAAATTGTGAAGAATATTTGATAGTCAAAATTTGTATATGGAATTACAAATACGTAATTAGCATATATATGAAGGAGAAATTAGAAATTTTAAATTTGGAGCTAAAGGCGATTTGAATTAAAACAAACGACTATTGGTGTAAATGTTAGGCGAACTGACCCCTACAATTAACTCATGTACCTAGAAAATTTAGGTGACCCTGGTCCTAATTCCTACCCTAAAAATTTGCCAAATGTAAATTTTAAAAACCAGGAGTATTCATGAATTAATGAATATTCACCACTAAAATTTACCCTGCAAAGATACATTTTTTTAGAAGTGGACCTTATTTTTTGCATGTAAGATGATTAAGTTTGAACCATTGGTGCATGGATTTTAAACCATATGATAATACACCCAATGTGTTCCCTATTTCAGTGAAACTTCCCATTTCCCTCTTATTTTTTGGGATGACAAATCTTTGGCTACCATTGGTAGAAATTTGGGAAAATTCATTAATAAAGATGATTTAAAAGGAAATTTTGCATGTGCTCGATTTTACATGAAAGAGATATGAAGAAATGTCCCCTTGATGCTATTGAGCTAAATCTAGATGGATGGTCATATGTGAATGGGTTTGACTGTGAATTGTTTCCTTCAAACTAAATTAAAGCTATGAGTATGGCCATTTTGTTGAGTGCAAAAAATAGTAAAATGTTCTTTAAGCATCCCAAAACACTCTACACAACGTCGATGTAACCAATGTAAATAGACACCTAATAAAGGAATGAAGAATAGACATACCTCATAAAACATGGTCAAATACCTATTGTTTCAAATATGTTTGAGATGTTAAGAGAAAGTATTCAAAGCCCTTTCAAAGGGGAAATGCAAAATCAAGTTGAAGTTCATTTGGGATAAATGTAGAGGGAACTGAGATAACAAAGTGATCCAGATGATCCTCATTGAAAAACATCGATCTATGGTCTTCCTATAATCTTTCACATCCATTTTCACTGCGTAGATCAGGTTGAGAGATTTTCGGAGATATCTGGTTTGCTGAAAACAAAGGTCGTATGAAGAAGATATAGCTTGCTGAAATTTTTGGCCAACTAGAAAAAGTAATGGATGACTGTGTGTAGGTGACATGGACACATGCACATCCGTTAAGTGGGCCAATCAATTTGTGACAAGTGGCAAAAGTGGTATTGAATAAAATTTGGTTTTTCGACGCTGGTCTTTGACACTTATTTACGGATGACTAAGCCCCACTATTTGTTGGTTGGGGGCTCCTAAGCTAGGGTTGATATGCTCTTTTGCAAAGGGGTGTATTTTCCTCCGATCTTCACATTACCATATTGGAGCTTTTGTATATATTTTCTTGTGTTATTCATATCAGGATGAATGTGGGATATACTGTAGATTAATTATAAAAATTGTGCATTGTATTGTTGATTCGGTGGACGAGTTTACCCAAAATCAGTCAATCGAGTCAAGCTGCCCACATGCCAACTCACCATCCTAACTACCTGTCACTAGTTCACTGCTCACTGCCATGCCAACTACCAACTCGCCACACTAACCACCCTGCATTATTTGTCAACACCTCCAACTCATTCGCCAACCCCCTCTAACAACTTGCCACATCCTCCAACTCAACACACCACCATCAAACATAGCACACAATCCAACCAGCCTTGCACTGTGGCCAAACAAAAGTAGTCTTATGATCAAGCTTATCCAACAAATTCCCCATATTTAAACATTAAAACCATCTGCCCTCCTATGTATGTGGTATTTTCCCATTGATGCCAAGAAAAATTGATAGTAAGTGGATACAACACTCGAACCCTTATCCTATCCTTTACTAAAATAATAACGGACCATTGCAGCACAAGTTGGTAATAAGTTATAAAAGGAGTGATGTTCTATTTGAATTTTTAATCTGTTAAGACTGTGATAGTTAGAGGCTTATTGCGGGAGTTAGGGGCATTTTTGGAGAAAAGTTCCAAAGGAATCAGGGGTTGTTTTTGTAAGGTGAATACTTTGGAAAGTCCTTGAAGGTCTGAATGACCTATTACACCATTGTAAGTGTTAATTCAAGTGATTTTAATAGATCGGTCCCTTAAATTGGACCCAAAGACATATGATTTACACCTAACTCCATTATCAAGGATGGTGTCCTTATCTTGCAAATTTATTTTTGGGTTTTATCTTATTTCCATAGAGATCGCATAGTTTTTAAAATAAGGAAATGTCATAATGTCGAAATTAATCCACAAAATCGTCATTTAAAGAAAATTTTAGTGAATGCATTCAATTTTACTTATGATTTTGAATCGTTTTGGTATTAGAGATGGTCTATGATCAATTTAATAGTGATTTGGATTGCAAGTTGTGTTGAATGTTGACAAGGTATCGTTCTAGAAAGGGTGAAGGAGAACTAACATGTAAGGATTCATAAATTGGCTCAAGAAGATCACAAATTCCAATGATGTCCAAGGATTGAGATGAAAATCTTTGTCAATCATTCCTTCAAATGAAAGAGATGGTGGAGGAACTATACCGAGATAAGAGAATATAGATGGAAAAAGAAGGTAAGAAAGGTAAAAATAAAGATGGCTCTTCTTCATCTGATTTTGATTCTCCTAAAGACGAGAAACAAAAATATGATTTTTCTAAAGGTGAAGCATAAAAATCTAGTTTTCTTCCTTCATTAAAATTGGCTATTAAGTGTGGATTGCCAATGTACAATGGAGAGCTTAATGCAAAAAAGTTGTATATCTAAATCAAAGAGATTGAAGTATATTACAGGGTTTAGAAAATTGTTAATGATGAAGCAAAAATCTATTTGAAAACTCTTAGAATGGGTGGAACAATACTCATATGGTGGGATAGTAAGCTTCAAGTAGTAAACAAGAAGAAAGGTAAAGCAATCTCTTCCTAGTCTGATTTTGTTTATGATATAAGACAACAATTTTATCCTATAACATATATGTAACAAGCTATGATGGATTGGAAAATTTTGAGACAAAATAAGGGAAAAATTGTTCATGATCATACACAGGATTTTAGGAAAAGGGATCTTATTCTTGGTATTTCTCTTCATATACAAGAAAAACTACTAAAATATATTGGGGGATTCCTTAGTTTTTTGAGACATGTGATTCTCATTCTTAATGCTACTAATCTTGCTGCAGTGTGTGTGCAAGCTACACATTTGTAAGAAAGAGGGGAAATGACTAAGGATTCTTCCTCCTCAAAACACAAGAACAAGCAATCCGAAGGCAAAGAAAAATATTTTTAAGAATAAGGTAAAGGAAAGGGTAAGCAAAAGAATAATGCTACTGTTAAGAAAGAATATGAAAAATAATTTTGAAATCATTGTAAAAAATAATCGTGATGAATCTAAGTGTTGGAAATTACATCAGGACATGAATCCTAAATGGTTTAATAATAAGAAGGGAAAATAGAAGAAACCCACTACTATGGTGCATGATCTTGGCTATGATTTAAGAGATGAAACCAAGATCATGACCATGAGTTTTCAAGGTTGTAATTCTTCCTCTTCTTCATGCACTACCGTCTACTATTGCATCTTCTTCTAAACAACAATCTATGCATGATGCAAATAAAATAAATGAGATTTTTGTGAGAGTGTTCACAAGAAATGATAGAGAAATTTGTGCACTGCGATGAAGTTGCACTCCAATGATAACATGATAGCTCCAATGTAATCAACAAGATTCAAACAATAGAAAATCATGTAATATAAAAAGATGTTTGCTCATTCTTAAAGATTGAAAAAAGGACGGTAAAAATATGAGTGTTGTGTAACTCATGTGCCTAGAAAATCATTCCCTGTAATAGGGAAAGAGGAGTTATGATTCAAAATAGGGAATGTAACTCCTATGATGCCACTGACGCATATGACAATAATAGATTCTATGAAATAATCTACCACTTATCATATATCTCCTAACACCTATGAAATCGCTAAGCGAGATGACTCACCACGTGATGTGGACGAGACCCCTAGGATGACGAGGTAAGTCACACACACCAACACCCCCCTTCATCGAAGTTGAGGTAGAGGTCATGGCAAGTCAAAACAAAAAGATAACTCCCCTAGACAACTAAGAAATATGTTTCAATGGAGCCCAACAACTAAAGGCCCGATAAGGTGCCCATGTACAAACAACATCTCTCGGAAAGAAGAAGATGAGAAGAAGTACTATAAATCTTGAAGAAGATGGGCAGTTTCAATGGACCTCACCCGAAGAAATGATCGCAAGTGAATAAACTTCACCTCAATGAAGGGCTTGGTGAATATGTCTGCAACCTGATCAGTTGTCTGACAATACTACAATTCGATGATGTCTTCATGTATCTGCTCCCATATGAAGTGCATGTGGATCTCAATGTGATTTTTCTGCTAATGTTGAATTGGATTTCTGAAAATTGATATGGTGTTTATGTTGTCATAGTAGATTATGGTAGGTTAGCGAAAGCAAGTACCAAACTCTATCAAGATACCCTCCAACCAAACAACTTTTGTGGAAACGTTAATTGCTCTTATGTACTCTACCTCTATAGATGATATGGCAATCACATTCTACTTCTTGCTAGATCAACTAATATGACCCAAACCAAGATAGATATTGTAGCCTGAGGTAGATTTCCAATTATCTAGATCACTAGCCCAATCAAAGTTTGTATATCCAACCAAGTCAATATTTTTCCCTCCTAGTTAGTGAATGTTATCTATATGAGTGCCATGAACATATTAAAGGATCTACTTCACTACTTTCCAATGTAACTCATGAGGCTCATGTATAAATTTATACATGATCCCAACAACGTACGATAGATCTGGATGATTTTGAGTCATGTAAATCAATCTCCCCACCAACTGTCGATAAAGGGTATCATCAACTAAGGGAGTAGATTAATCAGAAACCAACTTAACCCCAGAAAGGAAAGGAGTAGGAGAAGGCTTAAAATTGGACATGTGAAACCGAGTAAGCAAATCAAGGGAAAAATTATGCTGCAAAATCATAATTCTTGAGTCATATTATGAAATCTCAATCCCAAGAAAGTAATGAAGCAATCCCAAGTCGAACATGGAGAACTTGTTGGCCAAGGTGATCTTCACAAAATCGATGATAGAGGAAGAGTTACTTGTTATCAAAAATTCATCAACATACAAAACAAGGATGATCATAGAGTCATCATGTCTTCGAATGTAAACATTTGGGTTAGAGTGACACCGAGTGAACTCTAATGTAAGTAAAAAGGAGACCATCTTTACATACCAAGCCCAAGGGGCTTGTTTACGGCCATAGAGTGACTTATTTAACTTGAAAATGAGGGATGGATCATGGACATAATGTGAAGGTTATTCCATGTAGATATCTTCCTATAGGTCCCCATGAAGGAAGGCACTCTAACATCCATCTAGTGGACTTCCCATCTATTAGCAGTAGCTATGGCGAGAGTGAATCAAATGAAAGTCATCTTCATAACCATAGTAAAGGTTTTTGAGTAATCAACCCCAGCTACCTGGGAGAAACCCTTAGCTACAAGTCACACTTTATACTTCTCGATTTATCCATCTGTACCATACTTTTTCTGGTACACCCACTAACACAAAACAATTTTTTTCCTTTCGGAAGAGGGATGAGATCCCAAGTATCATTCTGCATGAGTGAGGAATACTCCTCATCCATGGAAAAATCCCACTTAGGAATCCCATAAGCCTTCCAGAAATATTGAGGGTCTAAAGATAAGGAAGAAGGAGTGGGGTCTAATGAAATCTGAGCGAGTACATCTCTCATCCGGAGGATCTCCAATCCACTCTCCAACACTCTACAAAATTTTCCTAGCCCAATGAGGACTAACAGGATCAAGCTCAGAGTCAGAAGATTCTTCACTCGAGTGAGAAGGGGTATAGTCCTCATCACCACTACTATCATAATCAGAAGACTACAAATTCTGAGGGTCAGGAGGAGAAGGAGGATCAAGAGGAGGAACTCGCTCAACAACATCATCATCTGATGAGTTAGAATCAGAATCAATGGGTAGAATAAATTCAAAGGGCAGAGAAGTAGAAGTTGAAGATAACTCATCAAACTTCACACTTCTCTCCATATAAAGCTCGTGATTATTAGGGTTCAACAATCTATACCCCTTCACACCATTAGGATGCCCTATAAAAATGCAAGGTCTGGATTGTGATTCCAAAGCCTTACATTTATTTATGGGAATCTCGGGCCATAACATTGGATCCAAAGATGTGAAAGTGCTCTACATCAGGTTTGTGTCCAAACCAGGCTTAAAATGGTGTCATCCCTCTTACAGCCTTATGTGGAAAATGGTTCTAAATGTAGTAAGCACATTTCACTACTTTGGCCCAATACTGTGGAGGAAGGGATTTCAAGTGAACCATACAAGTGGCCATCTCCTTAAGCATTTAGTTCTTTCTTTCCACAACTCCATTTTGCAAAGGGATGTGAGCAACCATACACTACAAAGTAATCCCTTCAGAGGTACAAAAATATTTGAGCATGTTGCTCACATGCTCACCTCCATTATCAATTCGAAGAACCTTGATAGACCATTCTACTTATTTCTCAACAAGATCCTTAAAGTCTTTTAGACTTAAGCTTAAGAAAATATACCCAAGTATAACTAAAAGTGAAGGTTAGTATATATAGAGCTCTAGTAGAAGGAGATCCAGAAGTCACTAAGATCCAAGCTAGCTCTCAAGCTTTTCCTTTTTCAAAAAATTTCTCAGGGTGCTTCTCGAGGGCACAACCCTCACACAGACCCTTAGAAAATTTGACGTGGGGTAACCCATTGACCATTTTTTTTGGCTTAATTGTTCAAGGTAATAATAATTAAGATGCCCAAAATCCTCATGGCATAGCTTGATAACCTCATCTACATGAGTGAGAAAGGCATTGTGTGTCAAATCAGAAGTACAGTAGGGAAAACGTATACAGCCATGAATGGTGATCCACCTTTCCCTTAGCCACTGTGGAGTCAAAATGAAGCTCATGAATAATCACCAAGTTAGGACCAAATTCCACTCTCATTCCTTCATAAAGGTGAGTGAGTTGGTAAACTAATAGGATATTGGTAGAGAGAATTGAGAATAATCAACACTTGGTTAAACCTTCCGCCATCCATCTCTACTAATCCACTACCAAAAACTGACATTATAGTGTCATCACCCAATGTGATTTGGAACATGCCACATGGTTTGATACTAGTGAACTCAACATCTGAAGAGGCCATGTGGTGCAAGGCACCGAAATCAATAATACATGTTGATGAAGAAGTTTTTCTAGCTACAAGGGTCTTTCCTTTCTTCTTCTTAGATTTAGAATCCTTTGCTTTGGAAGACTCAGCCTTCAAAGCATTCTGTTTGATGGACTCATGAACACTTATTTTATTCTTATCAAGTAAATACGTTAAGTGATCAATTTTTTTTCTCATACATTAATCCTCTTCATGGCCATACTTCTTACAATAGGAACACTTACACTTTTTCGTCCTTACTTTAGGCTCGGAAGTCAAAGTATTCATGTTAGGCTTGGTTTGGGCTTGGTTGGTCTTGGTTTCCTTATTGTGTCGGTCCTTTTTCTCTTTCTTCTTATAAGTTTTCTTTTCCTTACCCTTACTTGCCACAAGGGCATGTGACTTGGATTTTAGAGTCTCCATTTGAATGAGTTTGTCTTGTTCTCTAATCAATTAGGACAAAAAACTGTTAAATGAAAGGATTTTCTAAGTATTGTCGAAGGACAAATTTCATGGCGGTAAAAATTCAAAACGAAGATGAATTGTTCGGGACCTAACTTAGAAAGAATCGATAAGACCAGTTAAGAATCTTTCCTCTCCACTTTACATTCCTTTAGAAGCAATCTAGTATGGACAAACTTTGAGAAGAAGGCATGTAGGTTTTCAAAGTCTCTAGGATTTAATCCGAGTAGTTTTTTATCTAACTCATGCACTCTCATGTCATCTTGATGCCCAAACATAATGTCAAGCATTTTCCACACTTCAACAGGTGTTGAGGAAGTTTCGATGTGAAAGAGAAAGTCATGAGAGGCGGACATACAAAGAAGACCTAAGGCTTCATCACAACGGTTAAACCACTTAGATTTGTTAGGTTCATCTTTAGGTTTAGTCTCTACTCCCATAGAGACATGGAATAACCCTTTACTGTGTAAAACCATAGAAATTTTAGATATCCATTTGAAGAAATTAAACAGTGTGAGCAAAGATAATTTGGAGGCATCCATAGCGAAGAGAGAGAAAGAAGAAATGTAGAAGGAAAGAGAAAGAAACACAACTACCCAAGAATAGTACTAACACCCCCTGAGTTTGGAACTTTATAGTTTAGTGTGTTGACTACAATCAAATACAACTATGCATCGAGAACCAGTCAATCACTCACCTTGCAATCAACATAATAACGCGCAAGAGTGGAGACCACAATCAAGGTTCATTGATCCTAGTAGTTCAACACCATAAGCAAGCACAAAATGAGAAAAAAATAAGAGAAGGGGGAAAATATATTCTTCTGTGAGAAAATGTGTCTCACGTCACAGCAAAAACCCCCTTGCTTCAGTATTATGGTGGACGCGCTCACTAGTCTGCAAACAATAACAAGGGTTTCTAGAATGTAAGAACGTGACTTGAAATGAGTCTAGAGGATCTCCATGATGCAGCTATGTCTCATGGAAGGCAAAAAAAGATATAAAAGCTACAACACACTCTAGCACATGATTAACAGAAAAAATCACCTAATAACACTTAAAATCACACTTTTAAATACGCTAATTACACAGATTTTAGAGAATAAAAGGCTAAAAAGGACGAGTATGAAATGTTTCTTGAACAAAAAATAATAATGCTACTAACCGAGAATAAAGAGCTTAAAATTTTAATTAAATGCTTGATTAAAAATAATTAAGGCTCTAATTTTATTAGATTAATTAAATTAATCCTTTTTAAAGGAAATAAATTAGATCTTAAATATTTTAAATACTTAAGGCCTTAGTTTTATAAACCACCTTTATATTAACTTACCCCTTTTTAAAACACACCCCATACTTATAAAAATATGACCCCCTACTTTAATATCAAACCCCGACCACTATATTAAAAAAAACTCACCTTTTCAATAAATCTGACCCAAATTAATTAAAACCACAACCGCTTTACAAATTAAATCCCACTTTAATTTAAAAAATGACCTACCTTTGAAAAGGGCTCAAGTAAATAGAAAGTGGGAGCAGGGGATTGAATTTTAAATGAGTGGTTAAAGGTTGATGGATGGTCTGTTAGAGTGTAGAGAGGGAGGAGGATGGTTTGACACATGGATGAGAGGAGTTGTGAGAGCTCGGGGCTCAAGGATCCCAAGGATAAGGATGTCGAGATTCACGAGAGTCGGTGGAGAAACACCCTAATGGCCTTGAGCTAGACACGACATAGATTCCACAGAGAGCTAAACGTAGGGTAAAACAACCAAGCAGGGTATGACTTGACCAACATTCATGACAGTACAACTCTAAGTAAGCACAAGGCCGCCTCACATGCAGGCTAAATAGCCCGGTTGCAGCATGAGTAGGTTATGACTCAATGCACCCAACAAGGCACCCAAAGGGAGATGCAAAAAAAGATGGTTTGTCTTGAATAAACAACCTTTCCTTATGCAAGAAAGGCAAAGCAAACATCTAAAGTAGTCTGAATGCAAAACAACTAAAATGGAAGACCAAGCCAAGCCAAAACAAAAGAGGAACTCGACTCACGTGCAAAGAAAAGAGCCAACCTGCCCAACCAACTCAAGGAGCTCACAGAGCTCTACAAGAGCTTAGCACAAGTTGAAGGAGATGAGACAAAATAAAGGTAACATAAGACAAACCAGTAAGGTTGGAGGTATGTATAGGCCACAAAACTAGATTTTCTAAAAAAAGTACTTGTAATTAAAAATCTGAATAAGACCAAAAATGGCACCTACCTCAAATAATGCTTTCCCACCAAAAATGACTGAAACCAGCTAAATCTAACGGGGAAAGTCATAAGCCTGCACATGCATAAACCCAAAAAATGCACAAAGTCCAAATACAACATATTATTACCAGGTAGCAAGATTGCAATAAAATGGATGAAAACTTTCACAATGAATGATAAAACCGAAACCAGAAGTAATCACTAACCTAAAAACATGAGTGCACATTTACCAAATAGAGCTTTGATACCATGCAAGAGTGTTCAACGGGGATCAATCTGGAACCTCATACACATCAAAGTGGTTGCACTCCATTGGTGATAATATGCTCCAAGTAATTAGCAAGAATCAAACAACAATGGAAAATCATGCATAAGGTAAACATGTCTACTCATACTCATAGATCGAAAAAAGGAGGGTATATATAGGAGTGTTGTGTAACTCTTGTGCCTAGAAAATCATTCCCTATAAGACGGAAAGATGAGTTACAATTCCAAATAGGGAATGTAACTCCTATGACGCCACTGACACATGTGACAATAACAAATTCTATGATAGAATATGCCACTTGTCATATAACTCATAAGACCTATGGACTTGTTAAGCAGGATGAATCACCACTTGATGTGGATGAGACCCCTATGATGATGAGGCAAGTCATACACACCAACACTTTTCCACCTTAGATTTTTTTTCTAAACATACAAAATTAGATACTCTATTTGATAGTGGATCTCAAGTTAATATGATTTCAAAGGATGTTTTGAAGAAACTTGGACTTAAAACCAAGCCATGTATCCTAAGCCTTATCCTTTGGGTTGGGCTTTTGCTGATGTAAAATTATAGGTAACGAAAACTTGTAGATTCAAATTTTCCATTACAGACAAGTTTGTTGATGATGTTGATTTGAATGTTTTTCCTTTAGATATGCTTGTGGCGTGGTTTTGAGGAATTCCTTATCTATATGATTGTAAATACAATCTTCTATAGGTAGGAGGATAAATACTTTATTGTTAACTATGGGATTGAATATATTAGTTAGAGCTCATCTTGTGAAAACATGTATTTCTTTGGTTAGTGCACTGTAGAAGATATGAAAATTACTTGCATTAATTCAAGAAAGAGTTTTTTACTCAAGGTGATCAAAAGACAAAGAGAAAGATCATGGAAAGAAATTTCATGATTATGATCCCAAACAACGTAATGAATTGGTTAAAGTTGTTTCTAACTATGGTGATGTATTTTCAGGATCCACAAGGTCTACCTCCTAAAAGAGGGGCTCAATATGAGATAAAGTTCATTGCAGAATGTACCTCTGATCCCAAAATTTGTATTTATAGATTGTCCGTGGTTGCAAATTGAGGAAATCAAAAAATAGGTGATCAAAATTTTTGAAATAGGAATACTATCCCCATCCTAGTTTAATCTCATTTTGATTCTTCAATCATCTTGGTTCCTAAGAAGGATGGCACATGACATATATGTGTTGATTTTTGTGCCTTGAAAAAAATCATAGTGAAAAATAGTTACCCTCTTCCTCACATTGATGATTTACTAGATTAGTTAATAATTTTTGTTTATTTCATTAAATTAAACTTAAGAAGTGGATATCACTCAAGCAAGACTCAGTTAAGGTGATATTTGGAAACCTTCCTTTTAAAACAAAACATGGTTTATTTGAATGGCTTGTTATGACTGTTTTGGATTGTACAATGCACCAAATACATTCATGTGTGTGATGAATGATGTTTTTAGGTCATTCATTGATGATTTTTTCATAGTGTACTTAGATAATATTATGATTTTTTAGTAAATCATGGGATAATGATGTCATTCATATTTAGGAATTCTTAGATGATTTAAGAAAGGACCAATTATTGTCTCTGAATATGTCTAAATGTGTAGTTGGGGAAACATCTTTAGTTTTTTTTGGATATGTTATGGGACATGGTGAACTTGAAAATTGATCCTACAAAATTTGAGGTCATTATTAACTAGCATAAACCCAATAATGTAAAAAAAATTAGAAGCTTTCCTAGTGTAATTTAATACTCAGATAAAATATATTGCTAACTTTCTTGTTTATTGTCATCTCCTTTGCATTATTTGACTACCATACTAAACATGTATTTTAGTGGGGAGGACAAATATCAAGAGATATTTTGATTCACTGAAATAGAAGATCAATACCGCTCCTATCTTAGTAACTTCCATATTTATAGCAATCATTTGTGATTGATACTAGATGCCAATGAATATGCAATGGGGTTTTTCTTGATGCAAAAAAAAAAAAATGTTTGTTGTCATTCTGAGACCTTCATGAGTGTGGTAATGAAACTATCTAACCTCTGATAAAGAGTTGTATGCTTTGGTTCAATAGTTTAAAGAAATGGAAACATTACTTGATGGGAAAGGAAATAGTAATTCACATATATCAACATCCCCTCTAGTACCTTCTAATCACAGACCAAGCTACAACAATCCAGAAACTTTGATTGGATAGGATTCTTACAGTAGTTCCATGCCTTGTGATTAGGTATAAGAAAGTTATACAAAATAAGGTTTCTAATATGCTATCTAGACCTCTAAATAGTTGTTCACATCTATTATTTTATAACATAGTTCTTTAGTCTCTTGATATTTACAAATAACAATTATGTTTATGATGTTGATTTTAAATAAGTGTATGAAGATTTAATGAGTGGAAAACAAGTAGGAGAAGTTGGATTATAATGTGCATGGTGGACTCTTGTATCATTATAGTAAAAATTTAGCATTCCATAAGGATGAAAGAGTGCATATGATTAAGGGAAGCTAAAAATTCTCTGTATATCTAGTCATTTTCGTGTTAGCTAAAATAGTTGCACATTTATAGGTGTATTGATTATTGGCCTTGAATGCATAAGAACATATAACCAGGTATATAAAAGTAATGTGTACTCTATGCCTATGAGAAATCCTAGCAACAAGAAGTTAGGACTTTACACTCTTCTTCCTATGTCCCTACACTGTCTATGGGAAAGTATTTGCATGGATTTTGGAGGAGCTTTTTCCCATGTCATGAAGGAAACATGACTATTTATATGTGGTTGTGGACAAATTTTGACAAAATGTGTGTGTTGATTCCTTATACTAAAAAAATAACTAGTGAAGGGACTGCACACTTTATTCTTTAAGTTTATATGGGTTTCAATTTTGGCTTCCTCACTTCTATTATTTTTTATCTTGGATTCCATGTTTTCTTGAGGAATTTAGGTCAACTTTGTGGGGATTTTATGGACACCAAACTAAAGAAAAACACTACTTTTCATCCATAGAATGATGGTCAAATAGGGGTTGTAAACCACATAGTGGTACATTTGCTCAAGGGTTATTGTGGTGAACATCCTAAATTGTGTGATGAACATTTTTATTATGTGCAACATGTTGATAATTGTGCAATTCATTCTTCTACTATGAATTCTCCATCTGAGACTTGTTTTGTTTATCTTCTTAAGTCTCTGTTAGATTTCTCTTTTGGAAAATAAATCATTGTTAGTGGACTTAGTGATACTGAAAAAAGCTAAAAAGTTTGTGCAGACGATACAACAGGTCCACTAGTTTTTCTTAGAACAGTTAGAGAAAAGTTAAGCAAAATATAAAGCTAGGCATGATAAACATAGAATGGATCGCAAATTCTGAGTGGGTGATTCAGTTTGGATTCACATCAGCAAGGAAAGATTGATAGGTGAAGATACAAAACTAAAACCAATACAGTATGGTCCATTCCAAATCTTGGATAAAATTGGTAATAGTGCTTTCCGGTTGGATTTACCACCTTACATGCATATCTTTATTCAGTTGTAAATGTTGAAAATATGAAGTTGTATGAACCACCTATGATTATTGATCATGATGTTAATGTTTCTATACCTTATGTTGATAATTTTTCTCCTGAGTATTTGGATGAGTTCTAGGAAGATGCCATTTTGGATAGGAAGGTTAGAACATTGCAAAGGGGTAATGTTGAATATATTCATGTGGGTTTAAAGGGCATACATCCAAATAAGGTGAAATGGATGGAAACTAGAAAGGTGAGGAAGAAGTACCCTCACCTCCTTACCAATTGAAATTACTTTTGGAGGTCCAAAAGTTTATTAGTGGGGAGGAGTGATCTAAAGGATCCTCATTGAGAAACATCGATCTATAATCTTCCTAGAATTTGTCACACTTAGTTGCAATGTGTAGATTAGATTAAGAGCTTTCCAACGATATCGTGTTTGCTGAAAACAAAGTTCATATGCAGAAGATATAGTCCGTTGAAATTTTTAGCCAGCTAGCAAAAATAATGGATTGCGCATATGTGACATGGAAGCGAGCACATCTGCCAAGTGGACCAATGAAGTTATGACAAAAGACACATGTGGTATTGAAGAAAAATTATTTTTGTGAGGCCCGGTCTTCGACACTCATTTACGGATGGGTGGGCCCTACTATTTTTTGGTTGGGTTCCCTCAAGTAGGGTCAACACACTCTTTTTATGGAGGGGTTTCTTTGCCTCCGATCCCTCACATTACCATATTAGAGCTTTTGAAAATATTTTCTTGTGTTATTCATATCAAGATGAATGTGGGGATATACTTCAGAGTAATTGTAAATATTGTGCATTGTATCGTAGACTCGACAGACAAACCCAACTCAGCGAGTTGAGCTACCCCAACTCAGTCAACTGAGTTGAACTGCCCACGCTCCAACTCACCATCCTAATTGCCTGTCGTCAGCTCATTGCTCACCACCATGCCAACTACCAACTTTTCCACACTAACCACCTTGTCTTATCAGCCAACACCTCCAACTCATCCACCAACCCCCTCTAACTACTCATCACATCCTCTAACTCAGCACACCACCAAACGTAGCACACAAACCAGCCGGCCTTGCAATGTGGTTGAACGAAAGCAATCAAGTATGACCAAGCTTATCCAACGAATGCCCCATAGTTAAACACTAAAACCGTCTCCCCTCATACACATGTGGGATATTTTTCCCATGAAGCCAAACAAAAACCAACGATAGGGGGATAAGGGACTCGAAACCCTTATCCTACCCTTTAATAAAATAATAGCAGTGACCATTGCACCACGAGTTGGTAACAAGTTATAAAAGGAGTGATGTTCTATTTGAATTGTTAATCTACTAAGACTGTGATAATTAGAGGCTTATTGTGGGAGTTAGGGGCATTTTTGGAGAAAAGTTTCAAAAGACGTTGATACTAGTACACATGTTTGAAAATGGTTTATATGAAATAAATTTATTCCAACAAAATACTTCATAGTGAGAAAAATATTTATGTGGGATAAAAAAATAGTATGGTCAGACACAAAATATAAATGTCACCTCCCAATTTTCTCATTTTTAGTTGATACATAGACTATTGTAATAGCAATATCTCACAACTTCAATAAGTGATCACAACTCAAGTGTAGTAGAGCATGCAATGTAATGTATTAATGAAGCATGAAACTGAAAAAAAATAGGTAGGACACTATCATAGATACAATTTTTAGAAGTGGACCTTATTTTTTGCAGGTAAGATGATTGAGTTTGAACCATTTGTGCATGGATTTTAACACGTATGATAATACACCCAATGCACTCCCTATTTCAGTGAAGCTTCCCATTTCCCTCTTATATTTTTGGGATGACAAATCTTTGGCTACCATTGGTAGTAATGTGGGCAGCTTCATTAATAAAGTTGATTTAAAAGGAAATTTTGCATGTGCTCGAATTTACATGGAAGTAGATATGGAGAAAGGTCCTCTTGATGCTATTGAGCTAAATCTAGATGGATGATCATATGTGCATGGGTTTGACTATGAATTATTGCCCTTCAAAACATAATTAAAAACTATGAATATAGCCATTTTGTTGAGTGCGAAAAAAACTAAAATATGCCTTAGACACCCCCAAAAACACTCTACACACCATTGATATAACCAAAGTAAATAGACATACCCAATAAAGGAATGGCGAATAGGACTTTGGGTATCAAATATGGTCAAATAGCTATTGTTTCAAAAATATTAGAGATGTAATGGGAAAGTATTCAAAGCCCTTTCAAAGGGGAAAACGCAAAATCAAGTTGAAGTTCATTCGAGATAATGAGAGGGGAGTGGAATAACCAGATGGCAAAACACTCAAATTTAAGTTGGTTTGAGAGAGTAGCATAATGAGGTAGACCAACTAAAAACACGCGATAAAATTTCTCACAAAAATGAAGAAATAATTGGCCATGAGACCTACAAAAGAAGAGTAATTGGAACTTCCATTCCCATGAGTAGATTGGTCAAAGAAGGTAAGCGCACTTACTACACATGTTCAAATTAACGAATAATTTAATTGATATTATTCTTCCAAACGAAATCCAGTCCAAACGCGGTCAATATCTTAAAAGCATCGTAATCTTTGAAGGCATAATACTTATCTAATTTTAGAAGTTATTAAAAAAGGAGGGAAAAAAACAACAATCTTTGCGTGCGCTGCATTATTTTTTCTACCGACGGACAAGATCGTCCCCAACGACACAGGAGCCGATCCCGTCTATTAAAAACAGTTGTCCGACGGTCACGTTGTGTCGAATAAGACAAGGCAGCCATCTTTCCCCTGTATAAATTATGGTTGCAATTGCGTGTATATTATTACAACAGGTCTCCATCACTCCTATCCATTCACCGACTCCATTATTATGATTGCCACTCTGATAATGCACTGAAATACCAGAGGAAATGACATCCGTCACCAGATAATTTGGCAAAAATGACAGAATTTGCGCGTTTAACAGCTCTTGATACGCGCATAATCCATGGGAATTATCTTGTGATTAACTGGGACTACATTTCATTCACAAAATCAAATTCGAAGATAACTTTATTGGGAAAGTATTTCGTAAACAAATATTCGGCATTCACTTTATTTAAATCAAGTTACTCAAGCAAACAACTCTCAATATATACATATGTACTACCAAGGTGCTTCCGGCCCGGGAGTACAACAATTTATGGTGGGATGAATATTTTGGTACACAATTGGGAAAAAATAAAGCGTACAAATTCTTCCACGTTTTTCAAATCAATTTCATACATACAAAATCATTGTGGTTCAATTAATGTGGATAACCTTTATAAAGTATGACTGAATTTGATGCATTGTACTATGAGGAACAATGATTAGCTTTTATAGTAAAAAGAAAAGTTTAAAATATATATTAAATGAATGAAAGCAATATCGATTTTAACTATGTTTATTACATTTAATGGTTTATAGAACTACATTTTGTTAGAGTTGTCAAATCAGTCAATGACATAGGAATTTAAGGACATATTTTTCCTTCACAAAGGTTGTTTCTTATGGGTATGTAATTTTCTAAAAAAAAATTAAAATAGTTTTAATATGAAAGTTACTCTTAGTTTTCTCACAATTTTTCATGTATTTGACTCAAAACTCTTTTGTAGGTTGGATATTCTTTCTTCCTTGTGTGTCCATGTTTAATTATAAGCATAATAGGTCAATATGAAAATGAGAAAAAATATTTCAAATAAGAACGAGAAGGAAAAAATGAGGTAAAATATAAAATACAAGAGTCAAGTTATTGAGATATTTCTCCTAATAAACCGTAAGTATCGTTGATTAGAACAATGTACAAATTATCACCTCTAAAATAAAGGTTGCAAAAAATAGTCGAACTATGAAGTAAAGAATTGTACTGATAATTCTTAAGGAGACCATATTTATCTTGTGTCATCTCTCAGATGAATAGAGCTATACATCTTTGATCCTCATTATGAATAAGATTTTGTAAAGAGCATTGATTTCCTTTAAAAATATAAAATGCTCCACTAATTCTAGTTCATTATTGCAAAGTTTATATATAATTGTTGATCTTGCAAGAGCAACTTCTTTGACATGCAAAGTTGGAAAAACCATACCCATAACTGACCCAGAGAAAATCTCACACCAAAAATGAAGTTGGTATAGACGTTGAGGATAATAAATATGTCCACCTCATATATGAAGATAGTGCTCCAAGTAGTGATGCATTTTGAGCTAACAACGATTTTGATGGTTGTGTCCAAGTTGATTTTTATGTAGGATTTGTAGATATCATCTCTGATGACTCTATGAATATATGTTTCAACATGTGGAGAACACTAAAGGAAAATGCATTAGGAGACATACGATTGATATCAATACTAATTACTTACAGGAAAGATATATAAATTAAGCATACCAAATGATCATGATCCCTTGTTCACATTACTTCGTAGATGACTAAAGAGCCTTGAATGGATATCTATTATGCCCAATATTAAAATTGTTGTATCAACCATACATATTAATGTATGAAGTGCTCAACATTAATACATGGAAAACAACTGAAATATGAAGGGGATTGAAGTTGAATTGAATAAAAATACTTGAATGTAGAACCGACTGTTTTGCATGTATTTTCTGGATAAAACGGAAATAAACTCTATTAACTCAATCACAACTGGTACTACAAAATCTATATCCCCAAATCTCACAACCATATGTCATATTGTTGATGACATTAATGTTTGGAATATAACCAATTGTTTGAGAATGTGTTTTTAGACATGCATCTACTATGTTCCACGTTGTATTTATAGTACTACAAAATCTATATCCCCAAATCTCACAACCATACAATATTGTTGGTGACATTAATGTTTGGAATATAAACAATTGTTTGAGAATGTGTTTTTAGACATGCGTCTACTGTGTTCCACGTTGTATTTTAATATTTCTTAATTATATAAATGTTGAATTCTTAGAAATACATTTCTCTACATGCTACTAAAAAAAATACCCACGATAAATCTGTGACCCTCAAGAAATGGAAGAGTTTATAGAGTCAATATGTTATCTCTGTCAACCTTTCAAGACATTGAATATCTAGCACTTTTTAGTGGTACTATATATGTTAATTATTGGACAATCAATAAGAATATATACATTTATCTTATCACTAATGTACTAGCTTTGTTTACACAAGAAAAAACATGGAACAATGACTTGAAATCAAGTTCCCGAGTACATGAAGAAGATGTTGCCATCATGCTTAAGGATCCCATTAGTTCAGTTTCGGGTTTTCTCTCAATAACTTGAGATGGTATATGATCATATCCTCCTATAGGATGAATGTATGTGCCTATTGTACTGTTTCTAGAACTTTTAAGTAATGAAAAATTTGCATTAAAGTTCCCTATCTACTGTGAGATTCGTGAAAAATACTATTGTTTTGTAGAGATTTTCGAGGAGCTTCATTTGGTATGAGGACCATAGATGTTTACGCTTGTTTATTCGTGCTTCGACACTTCAACTTTGAAAAATAACCCTCAAACTAAAGTCTTCACATAGCAATAATTCCATAATATCAATTCTTACTTCCAAACAACAAATTTCAAGAAACTCAAGAGATCACATGATCCATGTCCATAAAACAATGTAAAATCATTGTTTCTCATTCAATTTTTCAGAATTTTTTCTTTTATTTCTCTTTAAACATCAATATCTAAATTAAATTAAGTTAAATAAGGATAAAAAATATATCCATTGCTTTCTCGGGTTGTAAGGAAGTCTTTACACATTCAATTGGAATAATTATACAGCAAACTTTACAAATATGACATTTGGACATTTGGACATTTGGAGTGTTCCGTGTGGCTTACTGATACAATATTCCTCTCTCTTTTTTTATTTCTTGGGTTGGCAACAAATGTACACGGCAGATCAATAATAATCAGCCACTCCTCATCCATTCCTAGTATTGGCTGTTGCATTGGAACTGATTGTTCCACAGCGCCTCCAGACCAAGACAACTATTGGACTGATCAGACGAATCCGTAGACATTGTCGTTACAATGGACGCTGAAATGTCGTCAGTATAATGATTGCCGAGATAAAACTGGTACACAATTGGCATAAGAGCATCTTGATCTGCCCACGGACACCTGTAATATTCTTCATCCTCATCCCATTTCGCACCTGCACAAAACGGCTCCACCTCTGCATTATTGAACGCCGCAGGTGCTAATTCACAGTTTTGCTCATACAATTTACCATTGCCGGCGGCGGCGGCGGCGGAGGAGGAGTCGGCGACAGCTGAATTTGGCAGAATGGTTCTCTCACTGTCATGAATTCCAGTCTGTGAGGGAGATAAAAATTGGATGTGGTCTGCCGTGGACTTAGAAATAGCTAGCATATTAGACGAGCTCGTGTTAAGCACCGCTTCGTGGTCGTCGGAATATTGGGATGGCGGAAGACGTTTCCTGATTCGCGATCTCCAGAAATTCTTAATCTCGTTGTCTGTTCGGCCGGGAATCTTTTCTGCGATCAAAGACCATCTGCCGACAAACAGAGCATTAAAACATACTAACCCAAAAAAATGATCTTTGAAACAAAATAAGTTCAGAAATTGAAAATATTTGTCTGTATAAGTTTTTTCTCATAATATTGCACTGGTCTCATCACCGCCACAGAAGATATACTCATTTCATAGCAAGATCCATCATGAAAGAGATAGGTAATGGCAGTCGGTGTGGTGGTGGAGTGTCATTTCATTTTTAAGAGATTTTATACTTCTACAATCCATGAAAACAGATAAAGTTTTTGGATAAAACTATGTGAATTTTATCCATTTGAATAAGTCATTTGAAAACAGTAATATTCTGGTCTTATAATAGAGTTTGAAATGATAAAATTCGATAGAAGAAGAGACACCATTAGCAAGTTTGGAATCAAAGGATTTCTATGAAACACAATGTCACAAACCCGCATCAACGAGTTTTGAATCAACAGATTTCAATGGGACACAAAGGCCCTATTAGCCTGAAATTCGCAATGTGAATTCTTCCTATCTAAAATAGAAACCTTGAAATGGAGTTATGCATCTTTCCAAAATAATAAAGTTATTAATCAATAGAATATGCTAAAAAATCCAAGATAAAGAGCCTTAAAATTGCTATCTTGAGCATTTAATAAAAACCAATTTGGGCAAAAGGTACCTGTTGCCGAAACGAGCGTGGAGATCCAAAATGAGACGTTCTTCCTCGGGAGTGATGCTGCCACGCTTCAAATCTGGTCGAAGATAATTGACCCACCTCAACCTGCAACTTTTCCCGCATCTTTGAAGCCCTGCATCATTAAACATACAAATTAGATAAATTAACCGCTCAAATTGTATCGATATTTCTTCATGCAAACTGGTTTTCACCTGAAACTCTTGCTAAAGCGCTCCAGCGGCTCGGACCGTGGATTTTTATGCAACGAAGAAGACGAATATCCTCCTCGAAAGTCCAGGGGCCTTTTTTAAGTTTTTCTCTGTCGCAAGCCTTCAAATTCAACCACTTGGAGCTCATTTTGCAACCAAAAAAACTCAAAAACAGTAAACCTTTTTAGCTCTTTCTGTTCCTAACTCAGAATTCTTTGTGAAGTCGCCATCTAAATGTCTGCACAGAAACACAATAGAAAAAATAAGCGGAAACCCTTTTAATTCCGTGTCCTCTTTGCTGTGTGCACAGTATTAATATTTGCAGAGAGAGGGAGGTCGCGTTGTTGACGCTTTACACCTTTTAGTTGAGTATAATTGGACGCTATTATTGATTAAAAATAACACGTGGCCTGAATTATTTGGCGCGCGGGTCCCGCCACCTGGCGTGGGTAGCGCATCGAGAGACGCAATCAGAAAAGGCTGCATAGTGCTGTCCAGACACACCCAAAGATAAAAGTTGCCATGGATTCCCAGCTTCGTGGAGGGCGCCCCTCCCATTGGCTGCAAATTCTTAATTTTCAAAAGAGATGGACTTATTCGGGGTGAGTGGGGCCCGCGTCGTACCGACGGAAGGAATTGGTGACGTGAGAATACAAAATTTGAACGGCGCGCTGGTGAAAGCGACGGATGACGTGGCAGCGAAGAATTGAGGTCGCCCACAAGTACGACGAGTCACGAGTGCGACGATGGGAAATTGCGCGTTGCCACCTGTCGCCTGAATGGCTGGCGATGGAATGGAGGGAGACCGCCTGCCACGCACGCGCGTCCACGTGCCTGCGAGCGTTTCACGTTAAGTTCAGCCATTCGCAGTCGGATGGAAGCGATAAAACTTGGAAACCGTAAATGTTATACATTTATGGCTTTATTCATCGATGAGGACGGTATTTGGGCATTTGGTTGTATTCGTAGCTTTAGGCGATCTCCAAGGATATTATTGTGGGCTACACCTGAAAGAAAACGCCAAACCAAAAAGTATTAAATACATGGATCAAATATAGGCCATCGGTGTTCGTTCACTCGGTCTCGGGCACTGTTTTAGGTGGTCTAAGTTGTGGGTTCTCTCAATTTGTTTGTTTGGTGAGTGGCTCACTGTATGTACGTACATGCGAGAGGTCCATAGGTATACAAAAGGATATGTTGAAAGGACTATACGAGAGGTTTGTAAGTAATACAAAAATATCTATTTAAAGGAATATATTACAAATGACAACAAATTGTGTATATGTATTGCAATTAGTGTTTTTGTAAAAAAGTAATAATGTTGATGATGTTGCTTCACCATTAACACGAAATGAAAGATAGAAAATGTTGTAGAAAGGGAATGCGAGGTAGGCAACTATTGATGGTGGACATTATTTTTGCATGCCCTACACAAAAAGAGTAGAATTTATATATAATGGAATGGAATGATTTCATGACAAAACAAAACGTATCAAAATATGAGTATGCTAATGTATATTAGTAACATATAAACTTTCAATTAAAATGAATAGTCTAACTGGTGCTTCCACCACTATGTATGCAATACGATGTTGATAGTTTTATACAATAGAAAATGTATGAGAGAATAAAAAGGGAACCGAGGTCCATCTATTGATCGAGGACTAATGCATTTGCATGCCCTACACAAGATAGAGTAGATGTTCTAGTTGTTCCTTATAATGGAATGGAATGATTTCATGACTATTCTATGAGAGACAATGCTATCAAAATAGGAGTATGCTAATGTATATTAGTAACATATATTTCAATTAAAATGAGATAGTCTAACCCTGGTGCTTCCATCTCACTATGTATCCAATAGATTTGATAGTGTGTATGAGATAATAAAAAGGAACCTTTTACCATCTATTGATTCTAATTGCATGATACTTGGATATGACTTAATGTTCTAGCTATTCCTTGGATAATTAATTTTAGCTATTCTTGATTCCAAATTTGGTAAGATATGACTTATTGGTTCCAGTTGGTCCTTGGATAATCAATTTTACCTTTTCTTGATTCAAAACATGGTCACAATGTCCTACTACCATACTACACGTGATATGTTATTTTTTAGATAAAACTCCTAGAGGAAAATAATATCTGCTACGCCCTTAACCTATTGCTTGTATTAGGTTATGAGTAGCCGACTTGTGGCTTATCATATCATTTTATTATATCATTTATACTTTCTCATGCTTAGTAGGTCTGCCTTGGTGATGGCCATAACATATGAATAGTATATATAGGGGATTGTAGGTAGTAGTTGATCATCATTGGAGCTTTGAGTCTTATTTTATGGTTTGGAGGTTGCCCCCTCAAAGTGGCGAAGCTATTCTAATTGCATATCGAGATCATTATTCTGAAATATTGTGTTATTTGGTGTTCTATTTCTACTCATAATTTGAATTATACAGGTAATTTCATTACAAGTGGTATCAGAGCTACGATTTGGGCCAAAATTAGGGCAAAAACCTTAATTTTTTGTTTCCACTATATCTTACGAACCGCATCAAATTTGTGGGAGATATTTTTACCATAGTTGCAAATAATTCCAAGTAAAAATCTTTGAAAATTTCAGAGCTTTTTGATATTTGTTGCAAAATTTATTGCAAATTTATGTGTTTTGATAAAAAATGCTCCCCAAACCTAAATTTGTGGAATTTTTTGAGTTCTTTACATTTTCGAAAAGCTCTCAAAAAAATATTATTAGTATATTCTCTGCACGTTGTTTCCTGTTCGGCCGAATTCGTATCGATTCCCTAAACCCTAAGGTTTGACATCATGGCAGTGCCTTCCACTAGAGCAAAAAAGAATCTTGTCACTTTGGGTAAAACCCCAGATAAAGATGGGGTGGTGATTGAAGATTTGGAGTCAGAAGGGGTAAATACAGATTCCTCAACACTAGGATTTATCTCTATTGATCATAAGGTGAGCCAACTCGAGTATGAGATGCAAAATGTACAATCTGAGATGGCCTCTAAAGGAGACATAGACCAAATCAATCAGCAATTGGATGATATCATGCAACATGTAAATGGTAAACAATATGGACAAAATAACCATTTTGAATCACTTTTCTAGTCCAATCAGAATCTAACTTATTCGCAACCACAGAACATGATGTCGAAAGTGGATATGCACAAATTTGATGGGAAGGATCCATTGAACTGGATAAATCAAATGGAAAAATTATTTGAGTTATATCAAACACCATCAGGAAAAAAGGTGACATTGGCATCCCTGTATCTTGATTCATTTGGTATCGATGGTTATGTGCTCAGAGGCAGAAGAATGGTCTCAATGTCACTTGGACAATTTATACTGAGGAGTTGCAATTGCACTATAGTTCCAGTGTTTCAGAGAAATAATTTAGTAAATTGGAAAATTTACGACAAACAAGATCAATCAAAGATTATGTGCATCAATTCCAGAACCTATCCTTAAGGGTGGAGAATATTCCAAAAGGGAATCTGAATGACCTATTTCTTGGGGGTCTTAAGGACCACATCAAGCATAAGGTATGTATGTTTAATCCACTCAAGCTTTTTGATTCTATTATCATGGCACATCGAGCAGAGTAAAAATTTCTTTGTAGTAGGAGGCCACCTTTCACTAACACCAGAGATCGTAGTATCTCTTCCCCTTCATTCGTTAGGCCAATTAGAGTGACTCCTCAACAAATGGAAGAAAAGAGAGAAAAAGGATTATGTTTTAACTGTGACACCAAATATGGACCGGGACACAAATGTGGTGAGAAGAAGTTGTTCTATATTGAAGGAGGTAATGAGGATAACGAGGAAGCTGAAGTTATAGGAGAGGTTGAGGAACCAGTAGAAGATGAAGCAGAGGACCAACAACCTATAGTTTATTGCCATGCATTTTCAGGTATTATTACTCCTCAAACATTCAAGGTTATTGGCTATCTCAACTAATAGAAGGTGACAATATTGATTGACTCGAGGAGTACTCATAACTTCATAAATAGTAAGTTAGTTTCCTGCCTCAATTGTTTTATTTACCCAGCTCCAGAAATACAAGTTATGATTACAGATGGTGGGACAGTCAAGTGCACAGGAAAGTGTCATAGTATTAAGCTTTCCATGGGAGACTACATATTAGACTCACCTATGTTTTCTATTTCGATGGGAGGGGCCGATATTGTTTTGGGTGTCTAATGGCTCACAACCTTAGGTACTATAGAGATGAATTTCGAAGAATTGTTCATGCGATTTCATCCAGATGAAAGGATAATACAAATGAAAGGGATGGTAGCTAAGTCTCCACAGATTATTATCTCTCATCAGATGTAAAAGGTTCTCAGAAAAGGAGTAGATGGATTTATATCAAAGTTATTTTCCATAGAAGTACAAAATACAAAGTCTTCAATGTCACCCAATCTTCAGCATATTGTTAATGCTCACTCATTTGTTTCCGATGAAATTCCAAAGGGACTACCACTAGTTAGGGATCATGATCATGCCATTCATTTGATTCTAGGGAGCCAAACACCTAACATTAGACCATATAGATACCCATATTCCCAAAAAAGTGAGATCAAGAAAATGATACAGGAAATGTTGAAGGCATGTATCATCAGGCATAACTAGAGTGTATATTCTTCACCAATGGTTGTGGTGTGTAAGAAGGATGAAACATAGGATTTGTCTAGATTATTGAGAACTCAACAAGTACACCATCAAATATAAGTTTCCTATTCCAATAATTGATGATTTACTTGATGAATTACATGGTGCTATTTATTTCACAAAATTAGATCTTCGCTCGGGGTACCATCAAAGAAGAGTAGGAAACTTATCTTTGATATCACTTAAAGGAGAAAAAGGGTGTGGTGCACATGTCATGAAGGAAACATACTATAGAGATATCTTAGATCAAAGTAAGGTGTGGTTGATCAATAGAACCGATGTCAATAGAGGAAAATGCTAATTGATCTTTAAGTGACAATTGTTAGTGTATTGTGTGGAGAGGCGGGATTTTTTGTCCCAGCGGAGAGTCTTTTTTTCCACCCATATAGATAGGGAAAATTACACATGTTCAAACTTTGAACTTTTCATATGTTAGACAAAAAAATTTCTTTTAGGGTTCCTTATGTTGTCGATTTAATGCACATCTGCGATTAGGGTTTCTGTTGAGCAATTAAGGTAGTGACCGGGCTTTCACTCATCAACATACCTGATGATGTCATATGTTAACAACCACCAACGCGAAACCTTGACCTTCCATTCCCCCGAGTCTTGTCAGGCACAACCATTGAAACTCCCATTCGGAAATGCCTATCAGTGTAATTAATGTTTGAGGCATCAAAAAAAGAGAAAACATAATATTTTGTGTGCATGCCCAGGTCCTCCTTTAATGCTCTAGCTCATCCAACATTAAAAATAGAGAACATTTCAATTTGAAGATTAAAATTTGATTGATCAGTTTGAATATGTGTGTGTGTGGGGGGTGTGTGCACACACACACACACACACACACACACACACACATTAACATGGATCAAATTTAAGCCATATAGTTTTCTCACTCAACCTTGAGTACTACTTTAGGTGGTCTAAGTTGTGGGTTCTCTCAATTTTTCTATTTGGGTGGTGAGCCGCACATTGTCCATATGTATATGTAAGAGGTTCATAGGTATACAAAATGATAATATATTGAAAGGAATATGTGAGAGGTTCATAAATATACAAAAATATACATTGAAAGGAATATAATACAAATGACAGTATATTGTATATACATATTGCAATTAGTATTTTTTAAAAAGTAATAGTGTCAACTATGTTTCTTTACCATCAACAAGAAATTAAAACGAGTAAATAAATATAGGAACAAACGATAAATATATCGAAAGATAGAAACTGTTGTAGAAAGGGAATGCGAAGTAGGAAATTATTGATGTTGCACATTATTTTCACATGTCCTACACAAAAAGAGTAGAATTTATATATAATGGAATCGAATGATAACATGACAAAACAAAATGTATCAAAATATGAGTATGCTAATGTATATTGGTAACATGTAAAATTTCAATTCAAATGCATAGTTTGACCCTGGTGCTTCCATCTCACTATGTATGCAATAGATGTTGAGAGTGTGTGTTAGGCCACATAATATTGACATCACATGTTGGTGGAAAATGTTTTATATAACTAGATTGATAATCATTCATGTGAATAAAAAGGAAAATAAATATAATTTAATAGCATTAGTATGTCTTATACCTATTGTTAGCAATATGAGATAACATTTGTAGTCGTTTCTCTTTAAGTAGAACCTTTGTTTTACATACATAGTTGATTTTAGCACAAAGTAATTATCAAAAGAGAACAATAATATTATTCTTGATGAATCAATAGAGATAACTTGTGATACTATTATGAAATTTGAACCTTGATTTCCCCCCATCTCAAACATGTATGGATGCTTTATGTAAAGTCAATCCTTGCGACTTATGTATAATAAGTTCTCATGCCATTTTTAGTGGAACTTTCTCATGATTACCTCTTGTTATAAATAATATAGTAACTAGTTTTTGGCTTCTTGGGTCCCATGGTGCACCATTATACTTATCATATTCTACGATTACACACATCATTAGTTCGGTGGTCTTGAACCATCGTTATACACAATGTTATTAACCGGTCATCATTGACGGTTGTAATCTCAAACACATGACATACTTAACAGTATTCCTTGTTACAGATTTAGATAGATATTTTAAAGCATTTTTTTATTATGTACTTTAACTAGATTATTTGTTTCATACAAGTGAATTGCTAATCAAATGATGTAACATTTAGCTTGGATCTTTTATATCTTTATTTGTTTCATTAAAATCTTCCAGTCATTAAATATAGGGTCTGTATGTTTAATGTTTATTAATATTTTTATAAAAATGAATTAATGTTTAAGATTATTTCCGTGCCGACAAGATATTGCTTGCAATGTAACAATGGTGTTGAAAGTGTCCCACATTCTAATTCCAACTGTGCTTCTTAAAAGTGTTGAAAAATGATGGATGTAAGGGGGTTGATTGTCAATAATTTGTAAATTTATTCAAGTAAAAATCATCATAAATAAAATTGGAAGTAGTAGAGGATATATTTATAATATGAAATTTATAACATAAAGAGAGATGTCCTTTATAGATTATAGCTAAGTGAAATCCCCAACAAGAATCATTGGTTGATCACCCAATTGTTTGCATACATTTCCTAGAAATGTTTTATGTAGTTGGTTCTTAATATATGTAAAAAAATAGTCTTATAAAAATAATATCATCAATACTTCAATGCATTGTATGAGTTTGTGAGTATTGGCTATAGTTAGTAGTATGCATGTGCCTCATTTCTTCTTAAAATATGACCAACACTCATCCTTTAAAATATTTAACATTTAAAAAATTATCTCTAGGCATATGGCTGGAAACCCTAGCGATGGCGGTGGCCACGACTGCTCTGTGTTTTGATTTGGCCATGGATGTGGGAAGATGAGCAAGGGAGGTAGGGGAACACTTGGTCGACCTTGTTTCAGTGCCCCTACAAACTCTATTAAAAGAAACGACGGTTGCTTCCTTGATGGTTGCAATGGCGTATCAGAGCTAGATCTATAAAGTGGCTTTGATTCTAAGTCAATTTTTTTAGGATGTGGAGGGCACGACCCAGGACTCGGAGGTTTTGGGGGTTTTGATCCAGAAGCAACCCATGTCTTGTAAATCCCCCATTGAATCTGCTAATATTGTATCTTTGTCGGGAAGCACCTCTAAACCCTTCCTCTCTACACCAAGATCGCTAGTTCAGGTCAATGGAGTTCCTATGCGCGGCTCTTCCGCGGTCTACAAACTATTGCATGGGACAGTTTTGAATCTCCTTGATGCTGGGGGAATAGTTGTGGCGGATATGGTGCATGGGGATCCACAGTTGGGTGGAGATGCTGCTACCCCTGTTGCTATCAAATAGAACCTGTCCAAGCAACATTTTGGGAGTGAAAATACTAATTTGAATCATTCCCCTATTCAGACATCTTTCAAGGATGCACTACAGCGATCTCGTAATGGTGATAGGGTTTTAATGATGCCAAACGTAATAGGACAATGGATTATGCAAAATCAACCCCATCAGTTTATTTTGGTGATGAGGTGGTTCAATCTGAAACATCTTTCAAAAGGAATAGATTGATATGCAGATTTCTCAACTTCTGTCCTGGTCTTCCAGCACGTCATGCATGGATTTTGAGGCAATGGGCCCTCTTTTTGGAAGGTAGGATGGATATTTTTCCCTATGCTTGGGGTTTTTTATTGTTGCTTTTGCTTCGGCTGCAGATAGAGATCTTATTTTTGGGAAAGTTTGGGATTTTGAATCCCATATGATTCTGATGAAACTATGGTTTCATTTATTTAACCTAGTCTCAGATTCCTTCCATGTTAAACCAATGTGGATTCCTCTTTCGTATCTACCTCTCCAATTTTGGTTGGAAAGCTATTTAACCACTATTGGCAATACTTTAGGGAAATGTTTATCTATTGATCAAAAAATGATGATTTTGAGGACATAATGTATGCTAGAATCTTGGTTGATATGGATACTTCTGTTGATTTCCCTTCTGTTATTGAACTCAAAGTGGAGGATCAAACTTGGTTACAAAATCTAGACTATGAAGGGTTTCCCTTTAGGTGTAGAAATTGCTTTTCTCTTGGACATCTAACTTCAAATTGTCACTTGATAAGGAAACATGCTAAAAGGAAAAGCTCATGGTGGAAGAATTTTAATCCTAGACACTTAGTGGTGAATGATCCTTCAGATGGTGACTCAGATTCTAAACCTAAGATTTTGAATGATCCAGAAAAGGAGGATGCTTTAACTGAGCCTCAAAATTTCAAGGAATAGATTGATGTTTTGAATCCAAACCATTTTGAAAATGTAAATTCAAATACATCTAAGTATTGGACTGTTGTGAGCAGGAAGAAGAAAGGGGCTATCTCTCCCCTCAAGATGCAGTTAAGATCCAAAGAGAAGGGGTTAGAAGTTTGAGATAGTTGCTAGTTTTTATGTTTTTGGTATTATTTTTTCATGGATTTGTTGTTGGTTTATCTTTTTACCAATAATGGAAACTTTACAATAGTTACAGATGCTTCTGGTGAAGGATTTAGAGGTATTCTATTATAAAATAAACATGTTATATCATATGAGAGAAGAAAACTCAAGCTGCATGAGTTGAATTATGATCCCCTTGACCTATAACTTTCTGCCATAATTCATGCACTTCAAGTATGGAGACATTATCTTTTAGGAAGACCTTTCGAATTAAAGACTGATCATCTTGGGCTGAAGTATATTTTCGCTCATCCAAATTTGAATGCAAGACAACCAAGATGGTTGGATTTTTTGTCACAATATGATTTTCACATAAGTTACATTAAGGGAAAAGAAAACATAGTGGCAGATGCACTAATTCCTAGGAAACATATTTCTACACTTATAATTTTGAGAACTCAGTTTAAGGATGAGGTAAAAAGTATCATGGAATCTGATTTTTACTTTCAACAGGTAAAAACAACACTTGTTGCAGATCTAAATGAAGTAATATATAAAGGTTTTAACTTCGATAACAAAGGAATTTTGAGATATGGAAAGAAGGTGTACGTACCTTTAGGAAATGAGTTAAGGAAAAAGTTAATGATGGAATTTCATAATTTACCTTACTCAGGACATCCCGGTATTACAAAAATGCTTGCTGATGTAAAACAACAATATTTTTGGAAAGGGATGAAGAAATACATAACTGATTTTGTTTCACACTGCTTGGAATGTCAACATGTTAAGGTTGAGCATATGCACCCAATGGGTTTATTATATCCTCATAGCATACCGCAATATAGGTGGCAAGTAATTAGCATGGATTTTTTTCCAGGGGCTGCATATGTGAAGAAATAAACATGATGTTATTTTAGTTGTTGATAAATTGAAAAAAGTAACACATTTTATTGCTGGTAATCTTAAGGATGATTCACCTGTATTAGTGAAAATATTTGTGCATGGTACTTGAATTGATTATATCTTATAGGGACCCTAGAATGAAATCTCGTTTTTGACAAAAACTAAATGCAACCTTAGGAACAAAACTGAATTTGAGTTTTGCATACCATCCGGAAACTGATGGTCAAATTGAGAGAGTTAATCAAGTTTTGGAGGATATGTTACGAATGTACTGCACAGATCACTAGTACAAATGGGAAGAATACCTTCCTCTATTTAAATTTGCATACGATAATACGTATCACACCTCTTTGAAAATGGCACCTTTCGAAGCATTGTACGGAAGGAAATGTAGAACTCCAGTTAGTTGGGATAACATTAAAGATAGAGAGGTAATTAGACCTTAAAATCTTTCTGAAATGGAACAACAAGTGAAAATGATTCGTGAACGATTAAAAAAAGTTGCAGATAGGTAGAAAAGTTATGCAAATCTGAAAAGGATCGATAAGAAATTTGAACTTGGTGAAAAGGTCTTTTTAGGTGCTAAGCCTAAAAAGAGCTCTATAACCTTTGGCAAGGAAACCAAACTATCACTTCATTTTGTGGGACCTTTCGAGATTGTTGAGGTGATCAAACATCGAGCTTATCATTTATAATTACCTCCCGCTTTGTCACGAATGCATGATGTTTTCCATATTTCTTTGCTTAAGAAATACCTTTCAAATTTATCACATGTGTTAAATTGGGATTCCTTGCAAGTCTAAGACCCGGAAATAATCTTGGTTGAACCCATAAGAGTGCTGGAAACTTTCTATTTATACTTGCGAAATAGTGAAATTAGTCAATGCAAGGTTCAGTGGGACTAGTTTAATGAAGAAAGTGTAACTTGGGAAAAACTTGAGGACATGAAAACTTTTTTTCCTCATTTATTTGAACAATATTAGTTTTGATGACTAGAAAAAATTAAAGAATTTATTTTAAAGCTATCTTTAATTCTTCTAGTTTTGGGTAGGTACTATATTTTATCAATACTGGAACATCTATTTTAATGTTGTAATAAATTATGAAAACTTGAATTTCTCAAATTTGGTTTCTGTTTGAGAACTTGAGGATAAAAGAACTATAATTATGATTATTTTTCTTGCTAAAATATGGACTAGTTAATCATCAGGACAATGATGATTTTTAGGAGGGAGGTATGTAATGCCTCTAACATGGTTGATATCTATTATGACTTATGTACTCAAATTTGTAAACGTTGATATGTGATTCTTGTTTGAAAACATTGTACTCTTGTGAACTAAATAATCATGTTTTTTGTAGATAATATGTTATCTTATGGAAATAGATACAATTATGTCATGTCTTTTTTGAATTTAAAATGAAGTATTTCATTCCTTCTTATGTTGAATGTTCACTGCATGTGGATAGAAGAAATTGATTCAGCTTAAACTCGTTCATAGTACTTATTGCACTTGAACTTGTGCTTCAGTCTTCATGATCTATGATGCAGCATATATATATCTTGGATCAATTTTAGTGATCCAAGGCATGCTTTTAACTTCATGATGTTGAGGTCATCTTGATCGAGTTGGGAAGAATGATAATTTTCTAAACACAGGATTGCCACAGGATCTCGGGTGACTTTTTATGCTCGCACCCTTCACAAGCGATCCAATAACGTCATATTAGTTCTCCATTTGGTAATTTTGAAGTGATAATTTTAATAACTATTAAGGGAATCTAATTAAATCTAGGTTCCTAAGTGACTAGGTTATTTTATTAATGAGGATTGTTTATTAGAGGAAGGGGATCCTAAGACATGTAACTAGGATAACCTAAGACAAAACTAATAGAATTTAACCTAAGGACCTAAGTTGGTTTCTAATCTAATGTTATGAACCTAACCTAAGACTTGGAATAACCTAAAGGGATGGCATGGAAGACATACAATGGGATGTTGGTGGCACCAATATCTAATTATTTAAGAGGATTAAATGGGGATTTAAACTCTTTGTTGTCGCCAATTTTGGCATGTTCATGAAATGTTAGTGGAGGATGAGTTAGCACCTTTGTTAAAGTATTAGTTGCATGGGATTTGTAACTTGGTGATAGCCAAACATGAGTTGGCGGAGGTGGGAAAGAAGGAAGGACTCTATCAGTCTTGTTTGCATTAATTGATCTTAGCAACTGTGAAAAAGCTACCTAGGAAGCAGGGGAAGTTGGAAGAAAAGATGGTTTTTGGTTTTTCATTGTTCATTTGGTTTTTGGTGAGCTTGTAGCTCTGCATGTGGTTTTTCATTTTTGAACCCCCAGTTCAAATATGTGCATGCTTATTTTTCCTTGCATGGCGGTGATGATAATGGGAATCAAGTGAGGAAGTTATAAGAAGGAAAAAAATTTTTAGAGCAGGTTGTTGGTGTTTTCGTGGAAAATTTTCTATCAAGGTTATGCTTGAAGATTTGCAACAAGGAATAGAAGGCAAGAGCTCTATCAGGCATGATAGGCCCTATCTCTTTAAGTCTTTTGCTTTTATTTAAATGTCTTCATTAAAAGAACTATGTTATTTTTGGAAACTCTCTAGTTCTAGTTTTTGTGTTTCTTCTCCGTAAAATAATGACATTTCGACTTGGTTATTTTGGATGCAATATGATTATGTGTTTGTTGCATGGAATATGAGCTCTGGGCAGTATTGATTTATTTACAATTTTGTTAACTTATTTACATTTGAACCTTCTTGGAATTGAATGAATTTGTGTTTGTTTCTCTATTGAATGGATACCTGGACTGGGTATTGTGTATGCATTAATAGTAGCTTGGTTTTGTTGAAATCTATAGATTTATGCTTGAGTGATCTCATTATTGTTATTGATTGGAGTCTAACTTTGTAGGAGAATTTGTTTGGCAGTTAATATTTTTGGTTGCGACTTAAGAAAATCTTTGTGTTCTACATTTTTGTTCGTTTGCTTGTTGATGGCAGTAAGGACCAACTATTTTTGTTTGAATTGTTTCGTGACTATATTTTCGTTACTTGTAAGGAAGATCCAATTTGTTTAGATCTGGGATACACTTATTTTGGGTTCTTCCCCAAATGGGAACTGTATCACATCTTTGTTTCTTTTATAGAACCTTATCTAGATGGAAGTCGAACAGGAAAGTATGCCTGTGGAATGTTTTGGTTCTATTCTTTTGCGTTTAAATCGTATTTTGTAAACCCATTTTGGGCTTGTGGTTTCCTTAGTAGATATTTTAATCCTAGAAAGTTTTCAAGGTTTTTTGATCCTGGGTAAGCATTTATTGAATGGAGATTTTCCTTATGCTCTCTCTCTACCCTTCTTGTTTAGATAGTTACAATCTTATCGGGTGAACCAGTATAGTAGTAAGACTGGTACTCTTCTCCTTATTTTCTTTTTATGAGTTATTTGGAACTTTAACCCTTGTTGGGTTGGCCTACATAAGGAGGAATTGTTAAGTTTGGTTTGTTTGAAGCTTTGAGATAAATATTAATGGCTTCTTATTCTAGTGGTCTAGTTAAACTTTGTTTACCTTTCTTGAAGGGAAGTATTCTTCATTTAATGGACTCTCTTTTAAGAGTTGTTTCCAAATTTTGAGTTTGTGTAACTTGGAATTATGTGGGTGTATATCGGCATTATTTTCTTGCTATAATTTATACTATCTTGGAACCTTGAGTTATCATGTTGTCTTCATGACCGTGACTCCATTGGGTCTCTTGTAAGACATCCCTTTGTGATGGTTGGAGTCTTTAGCAGTTATGAATTATTTTTTCATTCATTATTATGATCTTTTCATTAATATGAGTTCAAACTTTAAGATAAGACTAGGAATGATATAGGTTTGGAATGGTTCTGAACTTTTAGATTTCCTATTCCTTTTCTTGAATTGGGAATGGATGATTTGGGTTGTGTGTTATTTAAAACTATAGCTCGTGTTTCTTTGTGGTTTGTGAAATAAGGAATATGTATTTGTCGATGTTTAAGGATTTTACGGTGTTGCTATGATTGCTACTTTTGAGTTTGAATTTGGACATGAATGTAGGGCTTTGAAAACTTGCACGATGAGTTACTGGGTCTTGTTTTTAATAGATTAAACCTTTCTTACCTTTAGTGTTGGGACTTGTTCTTGATCAACCTAATTCTTAAAATTTGTGTTGAGACTAAGATAGGTAAGAGTGTTTAATGGAATGATATTCAGGCTTATGTTTGATCTTCAGTTATTATACAAGTTGTTAAATTTTGAATAATTAAAATTCTTGACTTGAGTTAGGATCTTACTAAAATACTTTGAGAAAGGATGTTGGATTTCTTGGAAATGATATAAATTGATTGTTTGACCTGGTATGATGCTTCAGACATGTAGTGATTGTTTCCCTAATGTTTTTTCATATGTTTTGGTGAGGTTTAGAGATCCCCAGGTGCCTCATGCAAGTGTAGGAAGTGAGTGTATCAATTTTTTGTCATGATTCCCATGTGTGTTATTGAGAGATCCTATACTTTCTCATATAGGGTTTCTAAGGTAAATTATCAAAGAAACGTTAACCCATAGGGAGTAAAGGAACCAATAAAGAATATGAATTTGAAAGCAAAGATGAAGGATATATTAGTACAAAATCATGCAAGTCATTTAGGACTGGATAGAAACTCTTGACCAAACTAGACAGTTTTTTCCAGGGATGACAAACATGTAAAATACAGTTTTCGTCTTCTCAATTGGAGTTTTTCTATGAATTTTATGCATTTAAATCTTAAAAAAATTTACATATCAATTTGTATGACTAAGAAATCTTCATAAGTGACTTTGGGATGTACTAAGCGTGGATAAAAACAATGTATTTATCTTATTAAGAGTGCATTGTCAAAACTAACAATGTGAAAGAGTAAATTTTTAAATTTGAGTGTCTAAATTTCCCCCCCTTTAAGTATGAAATGAAAATTACATGCTTAAAGGAAAATATACATGAGTGTGTAGAGATAATTTTTCTCTTTCAGAGTTCGTTTTGAATTTTTCCCATTATACTTGGTGTAGGCATGATCCATGATGAAAACTGCAACATAGAGTATAATCAATGTCCATGATAGAAAACTAAAGTTTAACTCAAGCATAGAGTGAAATATATAAAACTTATATTTGCATAAAGTAAAACTAAAGAGATGAAAAAAATGGAAGGAATACACCTATTTGTTTATGTGATGGGATAAGCTCTTGTGCTTTGATTGGACATGGATATTTGGGTTTTTGAACTTGTTAAAGGATTAAGGGTGATCATTCCCCAATTATGTTAAGGATGAAACCAAAGTATTGGGTACATGCAACCCAAAATAGGGTAAATAATAAATAGAGGAAGAATGAGGTATTGAAGCACCCCATGGAGAAATAATACCATGTATCAAATTCATTCATCAACTATGATATCTTACCCTTTTAGTTAAGAGGATAGGAAATAATTCCTATGAAGAACTTATTTTCTTTAATACTTTCCATAACCTCACATGGACCACATCATTATAGATGGATCTAAGCTCAATTTTGCAAATAAAGACACATAAGTAGAACATAGAAGGAGTGCCCCCATACACTTTCCATTTTCCACAAAATTGAATATAAGTATATAATGTACTAAAACGTATATGGATAAATGAGGCCCATGTGCCACAATATCCTCTGAAAAATGCAACATAAACCCAAGTTGTTGTGGTGAATAAAGAGTGAAGTACTTTCATGCCCCCTATACAGATATGAAATTGAATCAAATGAATATGAAATTGTGCCAAAAAATAATTCCTGAAGGTGAACAATATAATCCTACTAAGAAATTTGATGTAAGTTGCCCCTTGGGAAGCAAACATTGCGTGAAAGGGTCAGAACTCATACGTATACAGTCTTGACCAAGCTATATGTTTTTGGCCCTCTGTAATATTCTCTATTTTTTTGTGTCGTTTTAATCTTGTTTCTAAGTAACGTGTAACCTATATATACCCATGTATGCACCTAAGGATTATTTCCTGTGTCTATTTTAGGTGTAGAATATACCATGGATTGAATGCCACCCTCTTTTGAGGCACATGTGTGATAAAGCATTTGAGCATAGTGGCATATCAAAATAATAGATGTGTAACCATGTTTGATAATTTTGATAATTTGTGTAGTGAACTACATAGAAGGTGTGTAATGGTGACCAATGATGATGGGATCCCAAAACCTACAAAAGGAGATGTGCCATGGTTAGAAATTATGGTCATGCAATAAGAGCAAAAAAATAAAAATAAGAGAATAATAGTAATAAGGCGTGTATAAGAAAACAAGTACAGGGATAGAAGCAATAGTGAAATTAGAGACAATAATATGTAATCATTGTCAAGTACACAAGATTCATGGATCTATAATTATGGGACACCCACAATGTTACATGATAATAAAGGGCATTTAGGACTACAAAAAATTTCACATAAAAATAGGCATGGAGCCACAAACATTGGACACCCATCATGTAACAAGACAAGTAAGGCACTCAAGTCACAAGCAAGGAGACAAACAAGTCGTAGCACAGCATAACTGAGAAAATCTTGTTATGAATTTTTTTTTTTTCAAAATCTGATGAAAGTAAAATGACAAAAAGATATGTGAATCAAGAGGTGTCAATGTTACGCAAGACACAGTGTATTAGTTTTGTTAGTTTGCAAAATAAAAAGTACATAATGCATGTAATGAAGCATAACGAAGGAAGTAGACAGGAACTATAATGAAATAATAGTACATGTATAATGTGGTGGGTAGGACTCCAAGATAAGAAATGTAAGGAACCATGATAGCTCATTATTATCATGAATCGATATGTGTATCTTGCACCAAGCTCAATATTCCTTGTGAACAAGCATATGTGTAAAGAGTAAAAAACTATTATATCTATAAAATCAATATGATAAATAACATGTAAAATGTAAAGTACTAAACAATGTCAACCTAAGTGCACATGTCTTAATTTTGTATTTTGTACAAATATTTGAATGTATTTTGGTATTCTGCAAATTATGTCAGTGTTATTGGATTATTTTGAAATGCTTAGACTATGTATAAAGAACGATGGATCTATGAGTAAAATCAAGTATAATATTGTCATAAGTGCATAATGTTCATGGGATTTTTCGTACAGATCCTACCATCAAGTGTTGCTAAATGATATACATAGAATGCCTAACTCACTTAGTGATTGTATATGGGCATAACCACTTAGGTGTGAACTTTCCCCTCAATGTTTTTTTTTGCATTTGTATTCTTTTAATTTTCTTTGAGAACGAGATCACCCACTTGAAATTCATGGGCATGGACTATTGTTATTGTAGGCACATTTGATTCTGTTCTTGATACATATGCAAGTGTTCCAAATCTTGTACCCATTTAGAATCGCAAAAATTCCAACTCATGTAGTCTTTTTTGCTAATAATCATTATCTTTGATAACACATTTTAATGATATGATGAAGTGAGGGGATTTCTAATTCTAATGGTAGGAAAACTTTGGTGCCATAAACTAGAGAAAATAGAGCAACATTTGTAGTAGCGCAAACACTGGTATGATAATCTAATAGGGCATAAATGATCTGATTATGCTAGTCAATGCCATAGTTATCAACAATTTTTCAGAGAATTTTGACAATGGTCTTATTGGTATCCTTAGCTTGGTCATTGCCTTGTGGGTCATAAGGAGTGGAAAAAGTATGTTTGATTTAGAATTTTGTGAAAAACTTTTTAACTATATGGTTTTTAAAAGATGATTTCGTTGTCTATAACAATAGCGGACAAGACTTTGAAGTGAGAGATGATATGTGTGAGTAAGAATTGGTATATATCTTTTCCTATAGTTGATTCCAAGGGTATAGTTTGATACCCATTTGGTGAAATATTCAGTCTCTGTTATGATAAACATTTTTCCCTACATGGATTAAAGGTTGAATTTTCTATTCAAAATTGAAACTCCATAGAGAGAAATATCCTAGAGAAACAATGGGATCTAATGCATAACATGGGACATGGTTAAGCTTGTTGTGCCACTGACATTGATCATAATTTTTAGTGTATTCATGATAATATTGTTCCTTTTATAGGTTAGTAATATCATTGACAGAGTAATTTTTGAGACATGGATTTTATGCTAAAGTTAACACCGCCTTCTTTATCATATAGTTGGGACAAAAGCTACATGTGCATCATCATCCCCTAAATAGTGTAAGAGGTGGCCATCAAAATATCATTTAAACAAAGAGCCTTTTATAAGGACATAAATTATGGCCTCGCATTGTAGCTAGCAGGAATTCTTGAGGTGAGGCAAATCTCATATAGTTATTATCAATAGAGGTAATTATGTATGTGAGTGAACATGTTAACATTTAAATTTTACTTTAAGAGAAGGATGTTTTTAAAAAAATTGACTTAAATTATTTATGAAATCTTTTGCTCAAAAGTATTTTGAAGTTTTGAATCAAACTTCAGATTTTGGAGGTTTTCTTTTTCTGGGGTTTTTGAACAAGCCACCACGAAACGAAATTATTTTGACTTTGGAGTTCTGAACTCTGAAAGTCCAAAATTCTGAAACTTCAAAACTTCAGATATTTGGGTTTCGGAGTCATCTTTGAAATTTTTTTTAGTTTTTTCAACTCTGAGTTTTGAAGTCCTAAACTCTGAAGTTCTAAAATTTTAGAACTTCGTACTTTCAGGTTTCATAGTTTTGTGTTGCTTTAAAGGAAATATCCTTTCCAAAATTTCAAAGTTTTGAAATTTCAGAACTTTGAACTTTTTGGGTTTCGAAGTTTCAAGTCACCTTTTGATAATTTCGTCCCCTAAGTTTTGAAGTCTGAAACTCTGAAGTTCTAAAATTTTAGAACTTCAGCTTTTCAAGTTTTTGGACTTTAGGTTTCGTATTGCAAAAATCGCATTCCATTTCGGAGTTTCAAGTTTTTTAAAATTTCAGAGCTTATAAGAGAATTTAATTTTTAACTACCCCCCACATGTCAGCTTCCAAGCATTCATTCCAAGTTTTTGTATATAAACTTGAATTTTTGCTTGTCATTTCACCTGGATTTTTCTCTTACATTCTGATTTTACCACACCATTTTGTACTTTTGAGGCATCATTTTCAAGGTAAGTTTGTTTTGGGTTCTTTCTTTTTGGTTTTAAAAATCATTTGGTGTTTTCTTCGCTTGTTTATTTCTCTTTTTTTGTTCTTCTTTTCGTGTTTGAAATGGAACCCTCATCATCCTTCGTTTTTCCTTTAGCCATCTCATCTAATTTCCACAATTGCGAATCCTAATTCGTGCAAGCATCTAGTCCAAAATTGCACACCCAATTTCTTCCACATCTTCACAAGAATTTGATTTTCGTTTTGTGCCCTTTGGTAATTTTGAGTTTTGCAGTCACCTTTTCGGAACTCTACTTTTTCATGGGTTTTTCAAAGGTTCCAATATTTCAGGGTTTCAGTTTCTTTTCTTTTCAGAGGTTCAGAGGTTCAAATATTTTGGGGTTTTAAAACTCTGCTTTTCAAGTTTTTCGGAGATTAAAGATTTTGTGGTTTCAGAACTCTTATTTTCAGGTTTTAAGAAGTTTAAAGATTTTGGGGTTTCAAAAATTTACTTTTCGAAGGTTTGAAGGTCTGCGTTTCGGGTTTTTAGAGGTTTATACTTCGGAGCCAAAGCCTTTTTCGAAGTTTCCATTTTCGGACTTTGGCATTTCAGATCCTTTACAATTTTTATTTTACAAAATTTTCAAAGACCCATCCGCATTTTGAATTCTGAATTAAAATGTAAACCTCCTCATCAAGGGCAAAGGAAAGATGAAGTACACATTTTTAGGAGTTGCTCCTCACTCATGCCTATTTTAAAATTTGGTGAATATTAGAGATACCAACTTTGGACAAATATATTTTCTAGATTTTTTGGGAAATATTAAAAGCTCCTAATAAGAAGCCTTGGATGCAGGCCATATTTGATAGTGGGCTTGCTCTCACTGCAGGTTTTCCTTCGTCCGTGCATTATTCTGAGTTCTTCTTGGCACTAGGAAGACCATTTTGATAAGGATTATGAATTAGTAAAAGATGTTGATGGTAAGGTCATAATTAGGTTGGACGCCAATTTATTTGAGGATTTGTTTAAAATTTCAGGGGTTGAAGGATATGCAACAATTTCACCAGAAGTCGTCATGGAACATTGGGACAAAGAAATTGAATTGTGTACAAAGGTTATAATGAAGAGTTACTTGGACAAGAGTGTCATTAAGCTTCCTAAAACATTGTTTCACTTAGACTTCATCCAGGAATCAAGTGATCTTATTGTATTGTTCAGTCGAATTTTGGGTCTTTATTCCGCGAAGAGAGTTTCAAGAATGGATGTTCCTCTACATTGCTACTATCAAGAAAAATAAGGAGTTCATATGATGGGGGGAACATATCAGCAACTCAATCTATTTTCAATTGAATAATGTTTTTAACATCTAAAAACTTCTTCATGACTTCCTTTCTCATTTATGTTGTCACCGTCATGGGGGAATTCAATGGTTTTGAACACAAAAGGTGTCAGAAGGTGTATCAAAGATTTATCACTTTTATCCTCAAATTACAATGGAAGAAGGCAACAAACATTTTTGTAGAGTCAATGATGCTTTTTATGTTGTCCTCCTTTATCATTTTGATAAGGATTTGTATAATTCAAGGATTTCTAATGAAACTTTTAAAGAGGTGAAAGAATGAGGAGCCATCTAGCTTCAGTTTCCCAACATTTACATATATCAAGATTCCTGATTTCTTGGGTGCTCCAAGCAAGGTTACCGAGATGTCCTACTGACAAATTGAATTTTATTAGAATTGGGTTCAGAAATTGTTAGATTATCACAATATTCAAAAACAAACGACATAAGGCGGGAGTTCATTTTCCTATTTCAATAGGAAGATACACATGTGTCAACATTTATAAAGCAAAGAATGTGGATGGAGAAATGTCGAAAGTTACTTTGAGAACTTTCCATCCCAGTAACCAACTTTGGATTACTGGGGTAAATTCAGTGAAACAGGGTTAGCCAATTCTCACGTGCCTCATCTAAAGAATATGTGGATTCATTGTCGGGATGAGGTTATCATCAAGAAACGAGAATATGAAAGATTGAATTTGAATGAGGTTATTCAATTCAGTATCGCGGATATTTTGGAAGGGATGGAGGATGATGATGAGGTATTAGATCCAATCTACATGAACAATAATGTTGTCGATCAACCCTTTTCCATGGATAGGTTGGTCCAAGGAAGAACTTTGCAATATTAAGGAAAGGGCGAGGCCCATTCTTCAAAGGACATATGATTGGTTGGATACCTTAGGAATTTCACCAAAAGGGATAGAGTCAATCTATAAGAGTAGAAGCCCAACCAGCACTGAGTCTTCCTACGCCCACAAAAAGGTAAAAAGGTCTACTCAAAAGGCCAATATAGTTCCAAGGAAGATCTCATTTTTTGATGGGAGTTCCTCTCTTCCAAAATTTTCCATTGCTAAGGTTGTGTCCATCCATAGTAAAAGTAACAGAAGTTGTTGAAGTTAGTAATTCTTTATTTGTGACACAAGAATTGCCACCCCCCTTTTTCATTACCATTGCCATTATCTTCAGCTCCACTTTCCCAATTATTATCCTCTGCTCCTTCACTCCTCTTTGCTTCTCCATATCCATCCATTGGCCCAAGTATTTTCATCCCTTCTTGTCCGCTCTATAGGGGAAATGATTGCTTCTCTAGTTTCCACTCCACTGCCTCAGCAAATTTCATTTCCCTTCCATTTCAACTTGTAGTATTATTACATCCGATCCTGAGGCTATTATCAATTCCACCCCTTCTATCATTACCACCTCCATTTCATTGCCAAATCATATTACCAGTGCTATTGTTTTATCTAGTGCTCCATGTGTTGAATCAACCATGCTACTTTCATCTGCATCCACTATACATGAATGGCTATATCACCAAACCTCGAAGTAGAAGAAGAAGGTACCTCTTGTAGACGTGATAGATTTGAGTGCGTTGGAACCTACTCCAAAGAGACAAGCCAAACGACCAAAGATCGTCTCTAGTCGATTAGTAAAATGATCAGGAGAAAGGATCATGGGAGTAGCCACCCCCCGTTGAGGGGAAAACTAAAGAAACTATAATATAAGCAGATTATCATATCTCTAGGTTTTCTCTAAGGAAGGAAACACGTGAAGGTTCCAAACATGATGTGTAGGTGGCCTTTTGATTTTTTTTTTTGAGAAATATGATAAAGATAAAGCTTCCAAAGATGAATTGAAGTCAAAGGTTGAACAACTCACTTCTCTGTTAAGGAAAGTAACAAACCCCACTTCAACTACTGATCCTTCAACTACAACTACTCTGACGGTTTCTTCCATTTTAGATGATATTCCACATCATAAAATTGAGAAGATAAGTCAAAAGGGAACATCTGTGGATGGATGGATAGAATGAATGCTTCAGGAAGCTAATGCTTTGGTTAAAACAACTGTTGAATTATATAATGATTTATAAACTGAGAGGACTTCTATTCACAGGATGGATGAAATTATCTCTGAGGATAATAACAATTTGAATATGAATTTAACTACATGGAGTGAGATTAGAGACGTGGACACAAATTTAGTCCTTCAAGATGGAGTAATTGATGATATTTATAAATTGTTTGAGTTTTAGAAGGCCGTGGAATTTGTAATCTGAGCAATAGGGGCGGAAGCTTGATAAACTTTATTAATATCAAATCAACCAATTTACATTTGTACGAGTTACAATACTTATAGGTACTGTATAGATGAATACACACAAGAGAATAAGTTACACAAATGCAAGAATATCCCTGATTACATAAGCTTCAAAAATATCATACGGGAAGCAATAACCAATTGAATACAAATAAGAATAGTTGTAACAATAATGCAACAAATAAACAATATTAAAATAATGTGGTTATTAAATACATAACCAAGTAAATATCCTAATATAATGCATAATTAACCTAACATTCCCCCCCTTAATTTTGCATTTCCTCAAGGGATGAGGAGAGGAACTCTCTGAACAACTCGAACTTGTCATGTGCAAGTGACTTTGTGAAGATATTTTCTCATTGTTCAGCTGTTGGAAAAAACTGAAGTTGTATATTGTGCTTCAAAACATGCTTGCGTATAAAGTGTACCTGCACCTCAATGTGTTTTTCTCTTTCATGAAAAAATGGATTAAGAACAAGTTTGAGAACACCTTCACTATCAACATACATGGTGGTCGGTTTGTCTTGTGGTATTCCAAATCACTTCACAGACAGCTTCTCCTGCAAAATGATACTCAGCTTCTGTGGAAGAACGAGAAACAAAGTGTTGTTTCTTGCTTCCCCATGATATTGGTCCAGATCCCATAAAAACAAAAACCCGGAAGTGCATTTTCTGTCATCAATGTTGCCTGCATGATCTGAATCAAAATATCCTGACAAGAAGTTGTCATTCTTCTTGTATTCTAGACTAAGATCCAATGATCCTTTGACATATCTCAAGATGTGTCTTGTTGATTTCCAATGAAAAAATTTGGGTTCTTGCATGAACCTAGATATATAGCTCACTATGAAGATGATATCTGGTCTAATGTAGGTCAGGTAAATTAGATTCCCAATCAAATGCTGATAGAGAGTGGCATTTACCTCAGGAGATGGATTTGAACAAGATAAGTGCAATATGTTCTCCATAGGTGTAGTAATTGGTGTGTAATCCATCATCCTGAATTTCTTGAGCATCATCTTGGTATATTTCATCTAAGAAACAAATATGTGATTCTCTTTCTGTCATACTTCTAATCCAAAGACAATAGTGCATTAGCATGAGATCTGTTATGTCGAATGATCGATTAAGATCTTTCTTTATTGCATCAATCATCCTCACTAAACTACCAATGATGACTAGATTGTCAACATAGAAAACGACAATCAAAATCTCCCCCCTTGCTTTTTGAGGTAAATATTGGGATTGTATGGATTTTCTAACAAATCCATGTTGTACGAGATGCTCATCAATTTTGATGTACCATGCTCGGGGTACCTATTTGAGGCCATACATAGATTTCCTGAGTCTGCATATCTTTGCTTCTTGACCAGGTACAATATAGCCCTCAAGTTGAGTCATAAAGACTTCTTCTTGTAAATTTCCATTCAGGAAGGCACTTTTAACGTCCATTTGATGGAATTTTTCAACCAAACTGTGCAGCTAGAGAAAAGATCATCCTGATCATTTTGATCTTAGCTGTGGGAGCAAATGTCTCCTCATAGTCAATGCCTTCTTTTTGTGCATACCCCTTTGCTACTAGTCTCACTTTATACTTTTCCATTGTCCTATCTGCTTTGTACTTTGTTTTGAATATCCATTTGCATCCAATGGGTTTCTTCCCTGGTGGAAGATCGACAAGTTGCCAAGTTTTATTTTTCATTACTAACTGATATTCAGAGTCCATGGCATCTTTCCAAGCTTTTGACTGTAGGGCTTTCGGGACTATAGAGGGCTCATTAGATTCAATAACTCTACTCATCAAAGCAAAGTTAACTTCTTCTCTTTCTTTATTGCGAGTCTGTGGTCCAGGGGTGGATGTATCTGGTAGAGCATCTCTTCTTGCATCTCGTAACATGCTAGTATACCACTTGGGCATACGTTGAACTATAAACATGGGTCATGGTTTTGTCAGATCATCACCAGCATCCCCATCATCACTTTCATCATCAGTGGGAACATCAGCTTCGGTTTTTACAACTGGTGAAGAATCTACATCAGGTGAGTTTGGAGGAGGAGACTCTGCTTCCTTCTTCTCAAAGAACTCAACATATCTACTGGTGTAGAAATTTTCTGGTCTTTGGATCCATCAATTTGTACCCAAGAGTCTCTTCATTGTACCCAATGAAGATGAGTTTATGTGACTTCATGTCCAATTTATTTCTGTTTTTCTTTGGTATGTGCATACCTACTTTGCACCCGAATAATCTAAGGTGTGTAATAGATGGTTTCCGCTTTGACCATGCTTCTTGTGGTGTTAATCTGTCAAGAGCAACTCTGCGCACTTTGTTCAACAAATACATTATTGTCTTTGTTGCTTCCGCCCAGAATGTTTTTGCAAGTCCAGAATCATCGATCATATATTGCACCATTTCCATGATAGTACCATTTCTTCTCTCAACAACACCATTCTGTTGCGGTGTGTGTGGAGGAGGCATTTGTCGACAAATCTTGTGAGTTTGCAGGTAGTCTTAAAAATCATCACTGGTGAATGCCCCCCCTCGATCTGAGTAGAGAGTTTTGATGTGACAACTAGTTTCGTTTTCAACAGCTACTTTGAACTTCTTAAAGGTTTCAAAAGCTTCACTTTTCTTGCGAAGATAAAAAATCCACATTTTTCTTGAATAGTCGTCAACACAAAACATGAAGTATTGGAACCCATAATGACTTAGTTGCATCAGACCGTAAAGATCGATATGAACCAAGTCAATTTTTCCATGAGCTCAAAAAGTAATCTTCTGGAATGAAACTATGTGTTGTTTTCCTGCTAGCCAGTGAGGACACTTGTCTGTATCCTTCTGAAGAGATGGTAACCCATGTACCATATTGCGCCGACGAATTTTCTTGAGATACTTGAAATTAACATGACCAAGTCTCTGATGCCAAAACTGTGCAGAGGTAGAGTTCTTAGCCACAAGTTCATGATCATCTCTATGGACAAAATCAAGATGAAACATGTGTCCCACATTAGAGGCCTTTGAAACTATTTTCGAGCCTCATGATTTGTCTCAAATTAAACACATTTTCTTGTCGGAATTACTATCAAAGTCAATTTTTAAATTATGATCTAGGAGTTGACTGACTGAAAGTAGATTCTTTGTCAAACCAGGGACATATAAGACATTTGATAGTCTACATTTGCGTGAACCAAGGGGTAGAGAAATGTTCCCAATCCCCTAAACTGTATATGAAGAATCATCACCCAACGAAACATGGTTTTTCGAAGGCATGTCCCTAATAGAAGTAAACCAGTTTATGTGGTTGGTCATGTGTTAAGTGGCTCCCGAATCAACATACTAGACATTACTAGATGATGTGGAAGGTTCACTTGATTGAGCAGTGTACATGTAGTCTTTAGTATCTAACTGTTGTTGTTGATCAATAATATTTCCTTGTTGATGGGGTCTTCTTTTCCAGTTCCCATTTTTTGCCCTTGACTGTAGTTTGTATGTCCCTTGTGAGATTGTTGTTGGGGAGGTCCAGAGTTACTTGATGAACCTTTCTTGTAAGTATTATACCAACAATATTTTAAGTCATGTCCTCTTTTACAAATTGGACATTTCTTCTTTTGTTGATTGTCCCCTTGACATTGATGCTTATTTTGGGACTTTTTATAGGAATTAGGTTTTCCTTTCCATTTTTTATGTGAAGAAAGTGCATGCTCCTCTTCATCATCCTTATTATGCATAGCTTTCTCTTGTTGTAGTAGGTTTACCAATTTGTCAAAACTAACTGTCGTATCTAACAAGTTTAGTGTTGTTACAAAAATGTGGTAAGAAGAAGGGCGAGCTCTCATAACAATGGAAACGAGATCTTCATCTGTGACTGCTTCTCCCAGCTGGAAGTGAAGCCCTCAACTCTGCAACTCTTCACAAGAAAGCTTCAATTTTCTCATTTTGTTTGAACTGCAGTGTGTGTAACTAACTCTGCAAATTTAATATGACATTTTTGTTTTTGGCCTCATAAACTGTGCTCAACTTATCCCATGCTTCTTTGGTTGTTTTGGCATCTCAAATGTGGGGTTGCACATCGTCGGACACTCCAAACAAGATGATGAGTTTGGCCTTTTGATCTGCTCTATAAAACTGTCTGTGTTGTGTATTATCAGTAGTTGATTTGGTCAGAGTACCATTCACAACAGTCCATATCTCTTCAAACTCAAGTTGTGTCTTGATTTTTGTCTTCCATGCAGCATAGTTATTTCCTCTGAGTAGTTGTGAATCTGGAATAAAAATTTTGGGGCCATTAGTGTTGGGGTTAGCACACCGGTTGTACAGACAATATATCATATCTAAGCATACATGCAAATAAAATTGGATATTCTACCAGAAGAATTATACAAAATAAGAGACATAAATCAACACTAGATTTAACATGGTTCACCCAGTGTGGGTTACTTTTATTTCCCATTACTCTTACTCTTGGATCTCTCCTTCTACCTGCTCCTACTTTCTACATTCAAAGCATTTCCAGATGATGTTTCCTTTGTACTTTTCCTACAAATTTCTTCATACAAGATTATACTAACCACATCATCAAATTTCAAAATATTATTAGCAGATGTTGTATTATTAACAGTCATTACCAAGTTGTCCCAACTATCAGGAAAAGAACATAAGAATAAAAGTGCTTTTACTTCATTATCAAACGGTATTGAAACCGATTTTAACTGATTTACAATAGATCAGAAATCATTCAAATGACTAGAGGCAGATTCACCTTCATGCATCTTAGAACTAAAAAGTTTCTTCATCAAATAAACTTTATTTGAAGCACTAGGTTTTTCGTATAAATTAGCAAGATATTTCATTAAGTCTACCGTAGAAGCCGCTTCTATAATATTGGAAGCCACGGATGCTATCAGGCTCAATCTTATAGATCCCAAAGCCTTTCTGTTAAGAATCTTCCATTCTTCATTAGTCATCTTCGTAGGTCTAGACTTCTCATCCGCGGTAAATACAAATCTCTTTGATACAGATAATCTTCAATCCGCATCTTCCATAATTGATGATTTCGGCTGTCAAACTTCTCTACCTTGTATTTATTATCTTCTGTCATTGTTGTAGCTTCCACTCAATCAGAAAACCCTCTGTGAGTAAATCTGTCAACACAAAAAACCCTCAAACAAAGCTTTGATAATAGTTGTTGGGGTTAGCACACCGGTTGTATAGACAATATATCAGATCTAAGCATACATGCAAATAAAAGTGGATATTTTACCAAAAGAATTATACAAAACAAGGGACATAAATCAACACCAGATTTAACGTGGTTCACCCAATGTGGGTTACGTCCACCAAGAAACAAATCAATCTATTATCCAAAGCTTTCATAAGATATATAATGAAAATTTACAATCTTCTACTCTTCTCAGATTTTTAGTACTTTCTTCCTTCAAGATTTTTTGATTCTTCACCAAGAACTCTCTCTCACATAATTACCTTATAATTATGATCCATCCATTACTTCTAAACCCTAGCTTTTATGCTTATATAGTCGTTTATGGACTTAGGGCACTTAGCCATGCAATTACAATCAATAGATCTATTTTAATACTAAAAATAGATATAATTCTTGAGAGTTAATTAAAACTTCATCGCACAGATAACCAACACCGGTTCTACCTAACCGTGGCCGGTTCCTTACTCGCTTGACCGATGTCAGTCTGAATTTAACGGATGTCGGTTACTATATTTTTCGGCAAGTTCTAATTATATGCTAAAATGAAGTAAGTAAGCTTCACAACTCAATAATTGGTGCCCATTTTATAGAAATCACTTACAAGGTTTGGCTCTTATCCCTCCAGGTATAAGGTCTCCTAATCTATATATTATCAGTCTGATATACTAAACATTTTTATACACGTTCCCTTCTGATATACCCGGTGGTACGTGGAAGAAGCTCTCCCTTTCTATATACCCGACAGTACGTGAAAGAATTTTATACGTGGTACCAAGACAGTATTGAAAGGGGTCTGTGTGATTATTGACACCGGCTCAAAGAAATATCCTTATAGACTCGCGTAACTTCGCTATATACTTGGATAATTTCTCAGTCCGGATTTATGTCGTGCAATCGTTCACATACAGATGGGTTGGCTCATAGTGTGTGCACTGTGACCTTATTACTCCTCGTCGATTTAAAGGGTTGATGCCCAGACGACATTGTTGCAGCTATATTAGGTATTAAGTGCAGTAGTAGTTGTGACGGCTTTACCCGTAAGCACTTCCTAGAGGCACTGTATATACCAAACACTGCGAATGAGATCTAGTATTTCATGAGTGTTTTTGAACCAAATTTTATTATTTTTTAGTACAATATTCTTTCAGTTTCTGAGAAGTTACAAAGTTTTTGGTTGACTATGGCAACCTACAAATTAGTATAATATACTGAAGTATACAAATTACATTCAAAAATTTGGAAAAATTGAATGGCAGGAAAAAAAATGTTTTGCGGGCCCTAGTGGCCTCCGGAGCCCAAAACAACTTTGAGAAAAAAAACTATAAAAACTTGCTTTAAATGGAGTTTTCTTGTACCCCCCCTTTTGTGAATGTTGTCCGAAATATAAAAAAAGGCCTATTAAGAGAAAAAAAATTACCCTATATTAGGGTTTTTCTCGCTAAAATTTAAGGTGCCCATTTAGACATGACTAAGCTGTTTAGTCAAGGTTTTTCTACTAAATTCCCCTCTAAAGTTAGCGGTTTCACCAGTTTTTTCGCTAAATTTCAAAATTCAAACATTTGTGTTGGGGGTGGGGGTCGAACCCTAAACCTCATCCACCTAAGGCGTTCCACCTTTTCAACTAGGCCCTTTTGGCGCTTGGGATATGAAATGAAGATATTTGTATATAAAATAAACAAAAAAGGAACTAACCTTTTTTAAACTCAACGTGGCAGAGGTTCCACGTGTCCTACGTGCTGGGAGAACTTAGATTAGGGGTTTTCCGCTTAAAACGGATCTGAAGCGTTTGTTTTCCTTTCATCGCCTTTGTATTGATCTCCTTTGGCTTTATTTTTTTGTTTTCCACTGCTTTTTATTTATTTGATCCAACTTTTTTTTGTTTCCTTGTGTGCAAGTCTTCGTGGAGATTTTCATAGATTTGGCCAATTTCAAATACAATACTTTGTATTGTTTGTTTCTTATGCAGGGTTGTGATTGGAGGTCACAACTCGGGCACTTCCAAATGTGTTTCCACCTTGTTGTGTTGTGTTGGATGAGTGAAGTTTGTCATTGGTGTATGCAGGTCGTGGCGAGGGTGCAAAGACATGGATAGTTGTGGTTGCCTCAAAAAATAGCTTGATCGTGGGTGCAGGGACATGGATAATAGTGATCTCGTGGTGCATGGGCTCAGATCAAAACGTGTGGCCGCTAAAACTCCCAACGCAGGTTGTAGAACAAGACTCAACACGTTGATTTTAATAAAATTATACCCATTTTCAAAGTGATCCTCCAATGAAAATACTCATCTCGACTTGGTATGGAGCTCAGTTATGGAGGGATGGGAGGCACGTCCGGTGTAAAAAAAATTCAACTCGGTTTGTAATGTTTTATCGCAACTCGCCAATATGCAGAGAGAACACGTCCCAGCAGCTCGGAAAGCTCGGTCAGGGAGCTCAGTGGGAGTCCTTGACCCAGGAATGTTTCAACAGACCTATAGATTCCTCCAAATATGATAGTACAGATAATATTATCTGTAACTAAACAATCCTCTAGATTTAGAGGCAAAACCCCTGTTGGGGAAAAAATATATATATTTTAATTTTCTATAGCAAATTTTGCCTGGTGCTGGGTGCACCAGTGCAAAAAAAAATTGCGTTCCAAACACCTGTAATGAATAGGAGGTCATTAGGAGACAAGGATGGGGTTGGGATGTTACAGAAGACTGCACAGGCTCTCAATTGCTGCAAATATTTCTCCAATCTCCTTTATCTCTTCTCCTCTCTCTTTCCACACCTTCTCTGCTCACAGGTCAAGATTAACTAGCTCTAGTACCAAATGTAATCTGAGCAACAAGGGTGGAAGCCTGATAAAATTTATTAATATCAAATCAACCAATTTACATTTGTATGAGCTGCAATACTTATAGGTATTGTACAGTTGAATACACACAAGAGAATAAGTTACACAAGTGCAACAATATCCCTGATTACATAAGCTTCCAAAATATCATACGGGAAGCAATAACTAATTAAATACAAACAAGAATAGTTGCAACAATAATGCAACAAATAAACAATATTAAAATAATGTGGTTATTAAATACATAACCAAGTAAATATCCTGATATAATGCATAATTAACCTAACAGAATTTAGATCCCAAGTGTTGCAGGATTTAATTAAGAAATTTGATGACAAATGTGTGGGAATAATGGACGATTTAAATGATAGTTCAGAGGAGTTTGATAATATCAACTACAAGTTTTTCAATGAGAATATTGATGCCCTTCTAGTTGACCAAATTAAATTAAATTTCAAAGATTTGGTAATGGAAGATGATGAAATAACTAAAACTTTTAATAGTAATTCAATTGACACATTGGTCTCATGCCAAAATTTTATAAATCTGTTGAAGAAAGTGGTGAATAAATTGAAAAGGTTACTAGCTAAAATTTCAAGGGAGATTGATACAGCAGATGTGGTGAATCATTATGCTTGCGGACTAGAGGAAGGAGATGTACATGGAATCATCAAACGTTTCGTTGACTACCAACATCGGATGGTTATGTGGGAAGAAGAAGATCAAGAAAAAACCAAACAAGAGAAAGATGATGCATGTCCAAGTTGATCTGGGTGGCCATGATTGGGAAGGTTCTAAGCTCCCAATCAGTCAAAGCTGCAAGGTTGACTTAGTCAAACCTAGAAACAACTTTGCTATTTTTATGGGAGCCTTTTCACTTGAACTTATTATACTCTATTTCTATTAATTTGTTAGTTAAGGTTCATCTGTAAAGGCTCAACCTTTGGAACTTATAAATAGTTTAGTTGCATTAAGTTTATGGATATAAATCATTTAGAGAAGTTACTCTTCAAGCATGGAAGAGTGCTTCATATACTTTGAGCCTTTCAGTTATATTCAGAACAATATTTTTTCGTGAAAATTTTGGTTTATTGTGTTAATCATTGATGAATTTATAGCTTGTGAATGTTTAGTTACTTGACGTGATTGGTTAATTTGTCTTTATCCTAGTTATATTGTTTCAATTCATGAAAAAATTAATATAGCTACTTTTATATCCGTTGTGGAAAAGTTGTTTCCTTTTTGTTACAAGGTTGCATTATTATTTATAGGCATGGATAAAGGAGGATTGAAAGACATGTGCATATTGTATATTGTTGTGGGTAGTTAATTGTGCATTTAAGTGGGTCTATTTGTTCAAAATACTTGGTGCATCACCTTATTTCTTTTTGTTATCTTTGAATTTAAGCTCATCAGTTGAGTAGATTAGAATTATTTTCAAATGTTTTAGCCTTGCATATTGATCTTAAATCAAGTGCTCCAAGTTTTAAAGGAACCCATCCTTATCCGGAGGTTCATCCCAAGGCGACAAGGTCCCACACTTTGGGGATATTACAAGGTTACACGGGATCACTCAGAGATTCAACAGGTGCATGATCCCCGTGACATCAATTTTTAACACGCATAGTGGGACTAGAGAGTTGGTACTTCTCTTCATATTTTCATAACTCAAAGTACATGGCGACTCCATATCTCTAGATTTTCGTATCTCGTTTTGTTAACATATGTGAAGAATTTAGATAAGAGCTTCTGCGAGACAAGAAGGAAATTATTAGCATATTGAGTTGTCCTTATCTCCTCCAAGAAGAGGAAGAGGCATTTCAAGCTCACTAGTCACAACATCACCACGCAGGGGTCATTCTACTCCTCCTTACGAAAGATTCCCTCCACCTAGGAACAATTAGCCTCTCAAAAGAATGGCCAGGAACCAAGTATTTTCTACGTTTAATGTGGGCAGTCCTCTTCTATTAGCCCAACGGTATCCCATACCTGTTGTTGCACTCAAAATATTACCCTTTTACATAGGAGAAACTCATATCACTCTTGTAGAACATATTCTTGATGTACCCAACATTTGCGTAGTACATAATGTCATAGAAGACAACATTCTGGTCAGACTCCTAGCTACTTCCTTCAAAGGAAAAGCGCTTCATTAGTTTCGTGGTTTAGGGGCTAGAACTATTACCACTTGGGATGAGTTGGGAGAGAAGCTCTGCAAAAAATTCAAAGACAAGAGTGATAACATGTCACTCTTGGAACAACTCACTACCATAAAGAGAGCTCCCCAAGAATACATGAACGATTTCAATTTTTGATTCCAAAGGAATTGGAATAGGATTCCGATACTCATAAATCCTTCTCCAAACAATGCATTCATGTACTATTTGCGAGCCTTGAACAATGATGTAGCAATTATGATCCATTCCATAGGAGGGACTATGTTACTTAATGCCTACGAAGTTGCCATAAGAGTTAATAATTCATGTATTCAAGCTGGAAAGATAGCTCCACGACCGCTAATGTCGTTGTATTTGGATCTTAAAAATGCTTAGTCTACCATTGCTTCCATTCCAACAGCTTCCAAGTAGACAGTTCAATCTATCCCCACCCCCTTCAAACGACCTATTTGAAGTCAAGTCATTGCTGCAAACTTTTGGCAACGAGCTCGTTGCACTAAAAAAAAAATTCAATATAATCGTCCATACCAACCACAAAATCAGCAGTATCAGGCTAATTGTCCTCCTTTTCAAGGGAATAATCAGCCTCAAAACCAAGCTACGGGTAGAGCTACAAATGTCAAACCTCTAAATTTTAGGAATCCTCTTGTTGTTAGTTTTTCTAAACCTATTGTACCCATCTAGAATAATCTAGCTCAATATTATGAATGGTGTTATTTGTATTCTCAACCCCACAATCAAAATCTTTGCCCTAATAGAGTTCTTAGCCAAGCCCTTATGGTTCAAAGCGTATCTACCCCTTCAAATATGATAGAAAATTCATCTACACAGAAAATAATAAATCAATCACAAGCACCTGAAGAAACCACTTTGCTAAATTGGCAAGAAGAAGATTTTTGCGGGGTGAATACAAATTCCTCGTCAATAACAACAAATACTTGTTCTAAAATGAGAGCAATGGAATCTCAACCTTCCAATGCTGATCAAGCATCCACTTCATAGCCTCAATTACATGTGGTTGTTGATAAAGATGCGAGAAAGAAATTTTCTAAGACACATGCCAGCCAAGTTGTGAAAAGATATGGATCTTTAGGTATCACAGTACCCAACAAGCACTTTCTAAAATATGATGCTCAAAGAAACATTAGCAAAGTAGGAGAAGTTTCCTTCAGTATTGTGGAACAAATGAAGAAGACCAACCTAAGTATTACTATGTGGGATGCACTCTCGATTCCTTCTCAAAGAAACTTGTTGCAAGAGGCCTTGAATAGTTTTGGTACAACCGATGGATCATCGGGTCGTGGAGCAAAAATTACAACAAGTTTGTGTCAACCGGAAGTGAAAAATATTTCTAAGGCGAACAAACCACCACCATTTTATATTTCTTTGATCATTGGCGATCATTTGGTACATAACTGCATGATCGATTATGGTACCAATAGCTTGGTTATGCCCAAGAAAATTACAGACATGTTAGGGATTAAATATGCACCGGTTGCAAAAGGAGTTTTTCCGCTAGATGACACAGTTGTTAAGATTGTCAGCATCATCAAAGGAATTCAACTTACAATCCATGCATGCCCAAGTTTTTCGTTCACCCAAGACATATCAGTCATTGATCTCCCTCCTCTCTTTGTCATCTGCCTATCACGAGATTTTACTACCAAAATGGACATTTATCTATTAGTTGATTGGTCACATATGATTCTCAGTAATTGGTACGGAACCAAGGTAACTATAAGGGCGGAACCAATCTGTCATAATCATGTAGAACCTTACACGGCTAGTCCTATAAATGAGAATTATATCATCTATGATCAAGAGGAAGAATGCGTCGATCACGAACCAACCACTCTTGTGGAGGAAGTCCCTGGTACTGTGCTAGATGAAGTGAGTAGAGACCATCAGTACGATCTGTAAGTTGATGTGTTGGCAGATGAAGAATTTGGTTTTTGTTTTTGGAAGAGACAGGATAGGGCACGTACTACATCCACAAAGAAGGTACAACCATACCACAACTTGTCAAAACAAAAAGCAATCCTGAGGGATTGTGGAAATTGTTCTTCGATGGCTCGAGGAGTAAGAATAGATCAGGTGCCAGTGTTACGCTAATTTGTCCAGAAGGAAATAAATATTTCTCATGTTTCTAGTTGCAGTTTAGTTCCACTAAAAATGTGGCAGAATATGAGGCCCTTGTGCAAGGAATTTAGCTTGCTCAAAATAGGGGTATTAAATCCCTGACTTTTTTTCGAGACAGTGAGTTAGTAGTTCATCAAGTGATGGCACATAGTGCATCCAAAAATGATCTTTTAAGATCATACAAGAACCGGGTTTGGCATTTAATTGAATATTTCGAAGCTTTTGGGATCTATGTTTTTCCTAAAAATCAAAATCAAGATGTTGATAGGATTTCTTCGATTGGCTCGCAATACAACATACTGGTTGATATCACAAAAGAAAGACGGTAATCTGTCAACATAATGGTTCAACCTACAGTCCCTGATAATGTAAGTAGCTGGCAAGTGTTTAATAGTGACCAAAAAAATGTCCTATTTCTACAAGTAGAGGCAGATTTTTCCACGAAAGGTAAAGCTAAGTTGTAAGAAGCATATGGCAATCAAATCATACAATTGAAAAGCAACAAGCTATCGAAAGGCTTAGTTTCTCTAGAATCCATCTCCAATTCAGATGATCAAGCCAAAAGGCAAAACTCTAAAATGGTAGTCAAAGAAGAAGATTGTTGATCAAAAAACACTTGACAAAAAGCACATAAGAAGTCTACGCGGGGAAGTGAGTCATATTCAAAGGCGCGAATGGATAGGGAGAACACACACATGGAATAGAAGTTCAGTTTTCGGGACTTAGCCATTTTCACTCATTAAGGTCTATTTTTAGAGATGACGTGCAGAGCACACAAACGAGGTAGAGACGTGTGCACCATGCATTAGACATTTTTGGAGGATTGGATATGAAGCACTTTGCATGGACACAAGCCAGAAATAGATCTGCTACTGTTAGTTAGCTAGTAGTAGTCTATTGTTAGTGCACTTGCATGTGTGGCTAGTTTTGTAAAGGTGTGTGGCTAAGAATAATGCATATGACCTATTTTTGGAAGGGATAAGTGGTGAAGGGAAAGTCCCCACCCTTATATATATGTAGTAAACTGTGTAATAGATATACACACATAGGGGATCGAGATATACATAGATATGTTGTTAAAACTGCTACGCGCATACTACTGATATTGTAATGAGGCTTCTGTAAACTTATTGCATTGAATATAATGAAGGAAATTGGCTGAATCTAAGTGTTAGTACTATGTGTATCTGAATCTAGTATGTTTTTTATCTCATCATGGTTAGTACTTAATTCTGCTCTTCCTTAGATATAGATCTGGTTTGCTCTGTAGAATGATGAGCTAGTAATAGAACTATATATGTTAAAGTCTCCATCATGCTAACATCTTGCTACAACAAACCTAAAGAGGGACTTGGTACCTTTGCGCACTTTGGGTGAGCGCTCAGTTTAGGCTGAGTGATGTGCCAGCATGTCTAGGGTTTCATAGGGTTCATATCACTGAATTCTAGGCTGCATCATTGGTTCTATTGTCGGGACCTCTTTTTCAGTTGTTTTCAGGATGGTTCACGATGAAGACATACCGGTTGACCTTAGCAAGTATTGAAGAGTGGATACGCGATCTGGAGGAAGAATACGCACATTGGTTCAGCACTGGATCTGAGTTTAACACACACACTATGGGTGGAACAGAACCTGTATGACAATTTATATGAGAGCTTTTTCACTATTTTTCTAGTAGAATTATACAAGTGGTTGATTGCTTATGCATCTAAGTGGAATTGGAGGTATCGCACACTTGTCTAGATGCAGGAATAATTTTAGGCCCTTTATGATGCTGATCTGATTTGGACTCGAGTTGTGGATGCATGGTTCCGTGGTGTCTTGAATAGTTATATCTTGGAGTACTCAATTTCCACTTATTTGTGTCCAGAGGTAGCTGAATTCCAGTTCTTATGATATCCAAGAGGAGTTTACCTACAAGGCATTCCACTGGCGATCAAGATCCTGATGGTAACTTTGAACCTGGAGAGTAACCGATGGCTAACTAAACCTCACCACACGCGCAGGGAAGGAACAGGTTTGGTGAAAGATGGTAGACCTAGTGGCAGAAAGGCAAAGAGAGGAGAGGTGGCTTAAGTATAATGAGGTGCACGAGAGGGAGATAGAGAAGCAGCGTACCATTGCAGAAAGTATGGCGTTGAGGAGAGATATGGCTCGTGAAGGATTTGAAGCTCACGTAGAAGACGTGGAGCCAGAGCATCAGGAACTCCCCCATCTTGGAAAGCATGACAGGGATCCTTCCTCAGCCTCACATAGAAGTGCGCTAGCAGAGACTACCTGGGCCGCGGGCGCGCATCTTAATCCACCTGGTAACCTAGCCCTTACGCTTGGTTTTCCAATATCTAGTACGACAAGTAATCAGTAAGCAAGTTTGGGAAGTAAGAGAGCAAGCACATCAATGGTAGGGTAGACAACTTCATTGTTATTTGGAGGTTTGTTTTCAGGTGCATCATCCACATAGAACATGAGCGCACCGAATGTTGGATTCACCTCTGGAAGTGGAACTACTTCATAGACCATATGGGGTTCAGTATAGTACTACTATTAGAGCATAGGGGAGTACGTCTATATGACCTATTCCAGCTACAGGTTCTAGGATCAGGAGGCATAGGTAGCTCTAGTTCAGGTGGATCTGGTGGTTTTGGAGGTAGGGGAAACACTGGAGGTTCTGGATCAGGTGGGAAGGTCCGTACCAACCCCAGAATATTTATATGGAAATGTCTCTTCATCTTCCAGAGTATAGGGGAATAGAAGATGTTGTTGAACATGTGCATATGTGTGAAATATTGTGGCGTGCAAAAAGGAATCACAACTTCTGAGTGTAGGGCAAGCCAATTTGCTACTACGTTACAAGGGCATGCACACAAGCTGGTACAAAAAGTTTGACCCTGATCAGACTTGCGTGGATTATGCAGCATTGAAGGATGCATTCTTAAAAGAGTTTCATATCCCTGAATTTGAGCAGAAGAGTATAAGTGCACTCAAGGATATTAAGCAAGGCACTACTGAAAGTGTGTGTGAGTATGATGCCTATTTTAAAATGCTTCTGTCTAAACTTTCTTATGATATTCACGCAAGCCAACATGCATAATGGTTTTTTGGGGGATTGATTACACCATTTAGGAGGGCTTGTCACATAAGACATATACTGATCCACGTGAGGCATTGGAAGCAGCCCTACGTGGTGAGGCAGTTGGGAGTATTGACACTGGCATTAGCCCATTCTTAGAGGCACAGATTGCAGCTATGGAAAAATAACTAGAGAAATTATCAGCGAATTCAGCCCATGAAATGCGCTCAAGAATTTGGTGTACAGATTGTGAAGTAGAGGGACACACAAAGGATAGTTGTCCTCATAGAACAATACGCTCATTGCTGATGGATTGTGAGATATGCCACTTAAACCATGATGTTAGTCCGACTGCCCATTATTACAACGTGTGATAAGGAAGAACGTTTCAAGCTACTGTAAAATCTACAAGTCCACAACTCATGACACGGAGGACTGCTGACTGATTGGATAGATCCATGATGCTATAGATATTGGTGTATGGAAGACAGGAGTTTCAGATAACTCTAAAGGCAAGAATGAGCATCAGGACTGGGAGCACAATCAGGCGCTATGATTAGAATGAGGGGTGTTTTGAAGGCAGCCGTGGAAGAGGATGAGGATACCACGGTGGATTCATGGACGAGGTCGGTGGTGGAAGAAGTGAGTTTCCTCATGGAACATGTTATACTTGCAGATCTCCTGACCACTATAGGTGTGAATGTCCTCAGAATATTACATGTTCTTTCTACGGAAAGAACCATAGCTATGAAGAGTTCCTGGACTTATATGAGCATCTGAGTAAGCAACATAAGCAAGAAAACAAAGGCGCCGGGATGGTTAGGATACAGCGCGCTATGGATAATCAATGGATGCCCAAAATGGAAGTAGAGTCTGAGGCACTACAAGTGAGGATCACAACCCACATGCTGAGGCAACACGTGCCAAGGAGGTATTACAACAGAAACCTACCATCACTAAGGATGAGGTTCTTCATGCACGGTACCCAGATCCTGCCTATCAGAAGGAGGTTTATCAGGATACCATGGAAGTGTTAAGGAATCTTCAGGGTGAGATACAATATTTAAAGGAGTAGAAGAAAGCATCAGAGATGGTCCAAACTGATATAGATGACTTAGAGAAGTGTGCAAAATGTTGTGCCAAGAGAACATCATTCCACTGTTAGGAATTGGTTGAAAGGGAACACTCCGCGCGTAAGTATTGAGACCAGATGACAGATCCTGCATGCAAATCTCCCTCCTCATAGCCTGGATTATGACAAGGAAATCACTTTGAATGTTGTTGTGGATGGGTGGCTGTTGAGTAATATATTAATTGATACAGGTGTGGAAGTCAATGTTCTTACCTTGGATGCATGGGTACAAATGGGGAGACCCCCATTGCAGCCATCCTCTAATGTATTATTCATGGCTAATTGGACTAAGGCCACTCCCGTAGGAGTTTTAAAAGATGCATCCATTACCATACAAGGAGCCAAGTTCACTGGAGACTTTGAAGTTTTAGCACTGGCAGAATCAGATAGCTTCCCAGCTCTACTAGGGTGTCCTTGGTGCTATGCAAATAATGTTGATCTTCAGTTCAACAAGGGCTATATCAGTTTTGAAAATAAAGAGGAAAGGGTCATTATCCCTTTGACAGATGGAAAGTCTACGCCTTATGTTGAGCCTTTAAATGAAGAAGATCTGAATAGGATTTATGTACGCGCCATCTGAGATCCAGAGATGATTGAACCAACCAAAGAAGGACTAATTCAGTGGGAGGATGCACAGTCTATTAGTGATACTACAAGTGTTTCTTGTGATAATTGGGCTCACAACACTTATGAGTTGGTAGGGCGCAAAGTAAAGAGCATATTCCCTCGAGGCACAAAACCACGTTATGTCAGGAGGATAGGTAACAACTCAGTACCTTGTTACATAGGAGAAGGGGATCCCATGGTATTCCTGTGCACCATGGAAGAAAAATGGATAGACCCACTGGAGAGGAGAAATATGCTAGCATATACACTACGTGGGACAACAGCACACTGGTGGGTGGTCCACAAGGGATAATCTGGTCGAATGGGATGAAATTGGGGTTGCTCTTACTACTAGGTTCCATAGGAGCAATGCACCTACACAAATATGCAATTATCATGGTGATCAACCTATTCAACACCATGTTCAGAAGTGTGAGAGACTCTGGATAGAAGGGTAGGAAGCTTTACCACCTTCACTATGGGTGCACCGGTTTTATTCCACTTTACAAGGTTGCACACATGCTTGGTATGTATATGCAGAACTCCATAGAGAAACTAGAAATTGGCAGAATTTAATTATAGGAATGGCCCAGACATTTGACTTCTTCTCTACAAAACCTCCGGTAGAAGAAGCATTGAAAGTTATCAAGCGCTTAACTATGGGGGATAGTGCCAAGGCTGAAGAACTCCTCCAGGAATTATTAGATAAAGAGGACTCAGGAGCACGTCTTGATAAAGAACTAGGGGCCGATGCAACATTACTTCAATGCACTTGCCTTGCGAAAGAGAGAGGAAAAATGGTCTACCTAGTGGATGATGAAGAAGTAGATAATCTAGATGTAAACCATTCAACAGGAAGGCATGAGGTATTGGACAGTGTAGATAGGACCACGAGCTGTGTATCATGAACCTATGAAGACAAAGCGGTGAATATTGGAACAGAGACTGAGCCTAAGGAAGCCATAATTGGAGACTATTGGTCAGACTCTGAAGTGGAAAAAATCATAGAGTTACTAAGGGACTACCAAGACCTATTTCCTAGGGGGTACCATGAACTCAAAGGTGTGCATGAATTGTTAGGGGAGATGAAGATAAATCTTAAAGAGGGTGTGTGCCCAGTTAGAAAGAGGCCTTACAGAATGAACCCCAATTTGTGTGAAAAGGTCAAAGAAGAGATTGATAACATGTTGAAGTCTGGAATTATCAAGCCCCTTGATGAGTTAGAATGGGTTAGTCCAATGGTCATCAGTATCAAGAAAGATGGACGAATTAGAATTGTGTGGACTACAGGGAGCTGAATGTTGCATGTGTAATAGATCCATTCCCTATGCCATTTACTGAGGAAATACTAGGAGTTGCAGGGCATGAAATATATTCGTTTACAGATGGGTTCTCTGGGTATCATCAGGTTAGGATTTCCCAGGAGGATCAGGAAAAGACTACGTTTACTACTGAATGGGGTAGCTTCGCCTATATTGTCATGCCTTTTGGTCTGAAAAATGCGCCTGCTGTATTTTCACGCATAGTTGTCCAAGCGTTCAAGGAATTTATTCACAACTTCTTACAGGTATATTTAGATGATTGGACGGTGTATGGATTAGTTAAGGACCACTGTGACAATCTGCGCTTAATGTTTGAACTATGTAGGCAGTTGAGTATCTCTTTGAACATCAAGAAGTGCATATTTTCTACACCATTTGGGATACTTTTAGGACACATAATCTATAAGGAGGGTTTGTTAGTTGACCCAGCGAAGGTTGCAGTCATTATAGGCCTAGGGGAGCCTACCAGTCAAAGTGAGGTGCATGGATTTTTGGGACATATAGGATATTACAGAAAATTTATCAAAGGCTATGCCAAAGTTGCCACACCCTTAGAAGAGTTACTGAAAGGGAAAGGTACATTCTACTTGGGGAGAACAATAGCAACACGCATTCGAGACATTAAAGGAGAAACTTACTACCATGCCTATTCTATGTTTTCCTTCATGGGAAAAACCATTTCATGTACATGTTGATGCCTCTAGCACGGCCATTGGTGTGGTGTTGGCTCAACCTAGAGAAGGTATTGTAGATCATCCTATCTATTTTTCTAGTAGAAAGCTGACTCCTGTAAAACAAAATTACACAACTACAGAGCGCGAAGCTTTGTCAATGATCTATGTGTTGCATAAATTTTTCCAGTACCTACTAGCTACACCATTCATATTTTATACAAATCACATGGCATTGAAGTATTTGGTCAATAAGCCTATTTTACAAGGGTGCATATGTCGATGGGTGCTCTTATTTCAAGAGTTTGATTTCACAGTTGTGGTAAAACCAGGAAAAAGTAATTCTGGACCAGACCATTTATCAAGAATACAGTCAGGAGAAGAAGCACAAGAAATTGAGGATACCATGCAAGATGCACAGTTATACAGGTTACAACACATGCCATCAGAACTAGAGGACATTGTTGTCTTTTTACGTACAGGGATGGCACCAGAAGGAATGAAATCATTGGAGAAGAAACAACTTTATATACGCATTGCACCTTATATATTAATTAGTGGTGACTTGTACAAAATGGGTCGGGATGAAATATTGTGCCATTGTGTATTGAACATGAGCGCATGGACATTATGGAAGAAGCTCATGGTGGAATTGTAGGAGGCCACTATGCAGGTGATGCCACAGAACGCAAGATTCTACTCGTTGGATTATGGTGGGAGACCCTCTATAAAGATTGTAAGGAATTTTGTAAGGCATGTGATCATTGTCAACATCTTGGAAGACCAGGTCAGCGAGATGAAATGCCTCTGAGACCTATTGCTAGCGCAGAACCATTTGAGAAATGGGCTATAGATTTTGTGGGTCCTATTTCACTAGCTGCGCACAGAACTGGATCACGCTACATTATCACTTGCACAGACTATCTGACACGGTGGAAGAAGCAGCACCTACCAAGGACTGTACAACAGCTACAACAGCTCAATTTCTATGGGAACATATTATTACAAGGTATGGATGTCCTTTGAGTTTGACCAGTGATAGGGGCACACATTTTCTTAATGAGACAATCAGAATTTTATTGGATGAGTTCATGATTGCACACCATAAGACTACACCCTATCATCCTCAGGAAAATGGAACTGCTGAGGCTTTCAACAAAATTTTGAGCCACACATTGACAAAAATATGTGATGTTGGAAGAAAGGATTGGGATGATAAAGTATCTGCAGTACTTTGGGCATATAGAACAACATATAAAAGGTTGAACAAAGCCACACCATTTCAGTTAGTGTTTGGCACAGAAGTTGTTCTTCCTATGGAGTTTATGTTACCTTCTTTGTGTATTGCGCACACTAGAGGTCTAGCTGATGAGAAAGCTTTAGAAGAAAGGATTGAAAAGATAATTCAGCTGGATGAGTGACGAGCCATAGCACGTTGGAGTCAGAAGCAAGAAAAGGCCAGGCAGAAAGCATGACATGACAGAAACATAAGGGATAAGAAGTTTGAGATTGGACAAATGGTACTTCTCTATGACTCTAAGTTTTTGCCATCCAGGAAAACTTAAGGTACATTGGTTAGGGTCGTATGTTATCACTTACATCCTTGAAATAGGTGCTTGTCAGTTAGAAGCACTTGATGGAACATGGCTACCCGGTTACTTCAATGGGAGTAGGCTGAAGCCCTACTATAAATAAGTCTTCTTGGTGTTTGTAATAAGGCAGTATTGCCATTTAGATTAGGTTTTCAATTTTGTATTTCCTTAATGTGTTTCCTTCTTTGTCGTTATGTTTTTTTAATTTAGTTGGTGTGTTGTGAAATAAGCGTGCTTGCGTGCATGAAGCTAATTACTATATGCAGCATGTTTATGCGTAGAGGACTGCACATACTTTTAGTGTGGGGTGGTTGTCGATATCTAGGTACAAGATTGTGGGAATTGAAAGGTGAAAGGAATAAGCTGCTATGGGTGCTCTTCAATTCAAAGGATTGCCTCTAAAAAGTGACCAAAATATGGAGATGAATGAAGGAACGGTATAACGTGAGGTAAGAAGAGGCCATAGCAACTACCAGTAGAAGGTGCAGTGATGAGGTACTCAGGTGCAAGGGAGCACGCTGAAGAGAAGTCTATGACCAGAGGGTAGGAAGGCACGCTAGAAGGTTATAGCTGAGGCGCGAAGATGTAACATGTGGAAAGGATGGAATTGGTCAATTAATGAGAGGATATTTGGTAGGTGAAGGAGAAATGAATGCATCAAAAATTAAAAATCTATATAAGGATGGGATGCGAGTTCATTTTTACCATTGCGAATTAAGAGTATTTGAAAAGGAGCCAAGTGCGAAGAGCCAAGTGATCGTAGTTGAGGTGCGAGAGGTGTGTAACCAGTCGTGACAAAGAGATCTGGCGCAGAAAGAGCTTGCGTCCCCAGTGGTGAAGGGTTTGAGCGAAGCAAGGCGACAGAGAGGAGCTAGGGCACGTGATTTCACCTAGGGCATGTTGAATTGAGCTAGGGTTTGATTCACACATTGCAGAATTTAAGAGGCAAGGATCTACAAAGGATTGCAAGGTAGAAATGGCACCCAAGAAAGCAGTTGTAACAGGAGTGAAGGGAAAGAAGAAGGTGGTAGAAGAAGAAGAGGAGATAGCTCCCAAAAGAAATTTTTCAGAAATGCAATATCAAGAGGGGGTTATCGTCAGCCAGGAGTGGGATTCTCACATAAGGAAAAGTAAGGTGAGTGAGTACAATCACCGTACCATAGAGAATAAGAAGGAGCTTGACGCGTTGCTGAACACAAAGACAAATAAATGCATGGTGGAAGACATGCCAGTGTATGACGATGTTGGCGAGAAGATATTAAAGAAGATAGGAGTTTTGCCAGCTATATGAACTCCCTTACTTTGGTAAATATGAGCCCTTATACCAGTGGCTCATGAGCAGAGTACACAAAGATTTTTTCTACTTTGCAGGATGTCGAGCCAGAATTTCAGCCACGCTCATCTCCACGGTAACGAGGTTGAAAGGCACAAGAGAAGATTTGAAAGATGATTTAACAGATAAGGCTGCAATATTGGAGACCAGAAAGGAGTTGGGGTACACAAAGGGTCCGTGTGGCATGGACATCAATAAACTGAAGAAGTATCCAGTGGTGCAAGCAACCACGCATCTTGTTACAAAGCTAAATGACCAGGAAAGGTGGTCACAAGTGAACACCATGTGGCTGCACATTGCCAAAAAGATGTCTGAAGGGGTAGTCTACAACATTTTGTGTTATATTGTAGAAAAAATCGTTGAGGAAGCATGCACAGGAGGAAAGATCAGCTTTGGAGCTGTTTTGTTATCACTGGTGTTCATGGAGATTGGAGTACCTGATGGACCAAAGGAGAAGATATGGGAGTATCCCATGGAACACAAGTCACCTGCAGAACACTTCAAGAAGTACTTGTGTGAGGGATCCATGACAGAGTAGGTCAAGCAAAGGGCTGAGAAGTGGTATGATAGGCTCCACGTGGCTTTTGAGGAAGAATGGCACATCCCCAAGGACTTGCCTTTGGTGGTTGGAAAGGCAGTTCAGTTCACTTCTTTGTATACCAGCATTTTTGTATAGCATGGTTCACCATGAAAGATGGAGCATGGAGCCCTTGGTGTAAGTTGTCATATGCCTTCACAGCAAGGTACTTCCAGGCGTCAGTACACAGGTTCACAGATGTGCACAGCGACTGACATTCAATGTGGATAAGGTAGATTGTGACTACCACACACTAAGGAAGAAATATGTGTATCCATTGCGGGGTGCATATATTGAAAGGCTCATTTCAGATGTATTAAGCATTAAACCAATAAGTCTGGTTGTGGGAGATATTGGAGCAGCATTGGTGTATCTTCAACTGAAGCCCAAGATGGAGAATAACAAGTATGTGGAAGATGAGTTCGCACTTCCAGCACCACCAAAGGGAAAGCATACAATGGAGAACATCCCAGTACCTAAGCCCACAGAGCCAATAGAAGTGGAGGATGAGGAGGATGAGCACGAGGATAGTGGTGGTTTGGAGCATAGAGGTAGAAGACATCCTACGAACAAGGATGAAGCTGAGGGTGCCACTACACCACCTCAACCACAAGAAGGGGATGATGAGGACTTGGATGCAGTCCAAGGAGAGCACATATTTAAGTGAGTATTCAAGAGAACAAGGACCCAAGGTGCTACTCTACAAACAGTGCACAAATCACCCAGACTCTCTCCACAGAAGGAGACAACAATGCAAAGAAGAAGGAAGTTGAAGTTGAATGAGGAGGAGGAAGAGTCAGAGGAAAGCATGCCTAATTCTCCTACACCTCTAGAGAATGTGGAAGAACAGAAAGATGAAGAAATGAAGCAAGGAGAAGAGGAGGAAAAGGGAATAGATGAGACAACTACAGAGATTGCTCAGGACATGGAGACACAAGTCCCAAATTTGGAAGCTCAAGTTCCTAAGCAGCCTCAGTCTAGAAGAACAAGTGGAGAGCACATTCCACCAGCCATGGGTTATGCAGAGGACGTAGGTAAAATTGTCTGCACCCATTTCTAGAGCACTCTGTCACAAAAGGAATTATATGGCTGGGAACTAATGGATGAAGATATGGCCACAGTGCACATGAGGAAGCAGTTATCATGGTCCATGCACACACACATGGATGAGCTATAGATTTTGATGTGTGTGAAGAGTCGTGCATATCAAGGAGGTTGAAGAAAACACCTCAGGCTAGACATATGACAGTAAAGCCTACTATCATGTCAGATGAATAGGTGAGTAATGCATTGGTCAAAGTCTCAACAGAGGTGGCGAGGTGGAATATGGACAAGGCTGCCACAATTAGGGCACTCAGGGAAGAGATCAAAATGAAGGATGGGGAAATAGCATGCCTAACACAGGAGAGAGACTTAGCGCAGAAAAAGAACACTGTATTTATCAGCACTCGCAGAGGAGATTGGTGACAATGTCATAAGAGCTAGGCCACACTTGGAGCCAAAGGTACCACAAGACATTTCCTTTGACAATACACTATGTAGGAAAGTTAGTGGACCTAGTGCTTGAAGATGAGCCTCTGCACATGCCAGCGCCAAAGGATCCAGCACAAGAGGCAAAATGAGAGAAGGCTTCAGTGATGTGGAAGATTACATCCTATGAAGGACTGCTGCAAGCGTTGTAAGAAGAATTGAAGAAAGCAGACCAAGCCTTGAACATCTGCACAGCTCCAAAGGCGCTCATCAACATAAAAACCCTAGAGGAGAACAATGAGGTCCAGAAAGCAATGAAGGACGAAACATTGGGCCATGCAGAAATATTATCAATGGTTAAGTAGAAGCGCGAGGCCCTGGCAGCAACACAAGAACCACACAAGACTCGGCTGGAAGAGCTTGGGAAGCTCATTGCGCAGAAGATGGATTTACTAGAGGGAAGGATGACCACAATGTCTAGCATTGTGTTGGTCCTGCAAAATGAAAAAGGGGAAATTGTGAGGGATGAATTGGAGTCCATTGCTGTGGACATCCCAGAAAAAGCAGAGGAAGCATTCGCTGAATGGTAGACCTTAGAGGATGAAATAAAACAGGAATATCCTGAATTAGTTGTTCAGGCTGAAGAAGAGACTGCAGAGTAAAAATATTCTTTCATACATTCTTTCCATTCTTTCCATTATTTCTTCTATTTTTAACTTCAGTTTTTGAAATGACCATTGTCAGGGAGACAATGAAATTAGTGTGGGGTAATGTTGATCAAAGAACACTTAACAAAAAGCACATAAGAAGTCCACGTGGGGAAGTGAGTCATATTCAAAGGCGCGAATGGATAGGGAGAATGCGCGTATAGAATAGAAATTAAGTTTTCGGGACTTAGCCGTTTTTTCTCATTAAGGTCTATTTTTAGAGATGACGTGCAGAGCACACAAACAAGGTAGAGATGTGCACGCCACACATTAGCTATTTTTGGAGGATTAGATACGAAGCACTTTGCATGGACACAAGCTGGAAATAGATCTGCTACTATTAGTTAGCTAGTAGTAGTCTATTGTTAGCGCACTTGCATGTGTGGCTAGTTTTGTAAAGGTGCGTGGCTAAGAATAAGCATGTGACCTATTTTTGGAAGGGATAAGTGATGAAGGGAAAGTCCCCACCCTTATATATATGTAGTAAACTGTGTAATAGATATACACACATAGGGGATCGAGATATACAAAGACATGTTGTAAAAACTGCTACATGCATACTATTGATATTGTAATGAGGCTTCTGTAAACTTATTGCATTGAATATAATGAAGGACATTAGTTGAATCTAAGTGTTAGTACTATGTGTATCTGAATCTAGTATGTTTTGATCTCATCATGGTTGGTACTTAATTCTGCTCTTCCTTAGATATAGATCTGGTTTTCTCTGTAGAATGATGAGCTAGTAATAGAACTATATATGTTAATGTCTCCATCATGCTAACATCCTGCTACAACAACCCTAAAGAGGGACCTGGTACCTTTGCGTGCTTTCGGGTGAGCGCTCAGTTTAGGATAAAGTGATGTGTTAGTGCGTCTAGGGTTTCATAGGGTTCGTATCACTGAATTCTAGGCTGCATCAAAGATCTTGAGGAAGTCGTGGTAGCAAATGAAAAGTTTCTGAAGATTCGTAAAGTATGTACTTCTGAAGAAAAAGAATCTTTCATCAAACTTTTTCAAGAGTATCATGACATTTTTTGCGTGGAGCTACAAAGACCTGCGTGGTTTTTATCCAGGTCTAGCACAACATACTATAGAATTGGACCCTCACACCAAGCCAGTTCTTCAGAAATAGAGGCCAATTAATCCCAAAACCGAGCCACTAATGAGGAAGGAGCTCATCAAAATCATAGAGGCCTTTATAATTTTTCCTATCAAGCATTCATCTTGGGTGGCCAATCTGGTTCCTATACGGAAGAAGAATGAAGAAATTCGGCTACATGTGGATTTCTGAGATCTGAACTGTTCCTCGTTAAAAGATCATTATCCTCTTCCTTCGATGGAGTAGATTCTCCAAATAGTAGTAGGAGTGCAAAGATTTTCATTTCTTGATGGATATTTTGGATATAATCAGATCTTGGTTAAAGAATCTGACCAGTTCAAGACAACATTCACTACTAAGTGGGGTACATATGCCTATAGTAAAATGTCATTTGGATTATCCAATGTTGGTGTTACTTTCCAAAGAGCCATAAACATGGCATTTCAGGTGTTAATCAATGATATCATCTTGGTTTACCTTGATGATATAACTATACTCTAAGCATGCAGAAGACCACATCACGCATCTAAGGAAGGTTTTTCGAAGGTGTATGGAGTTTAGGGTTTCACTCAATCCTAAGAAATGTATTTTTGCAGTGCATGAGGGGAAGTTGTTGGGGCATGTTATTTCAGCGGAAGGGCTGTCAATCGATCCAGCCAGGATTCATTTGATTGTTTCTTTATCTATCCCAAGTCACAAGAAGGGTCTCCAAAGTTTTCTTGGAATCATTAATTTCGTGTGAAAATTTATCCCTCAATTCGCAGCATTGGCTAAACTGTTGACAGCCATGTTGAAGAAGAACATGCCTTTCTCATAGAAAAAATAAGGGAAAGAGAGTTTTGAATCTATTAAGACAACAATTTCTCAAGCTCCCACACTGATGAACCCCAAGTTTGATAAGGATTTTATTCTTTATGCTTTTGCAGGACAAGAAAGTATTTCAGGTATCGTCACCTAACAAAATAACGAATTAACGGAACAACCAATTGCCTTCTTTAGTCAATCCCTATAAGATTTTGAGCTAAAGTATTCGTTTGTTGAGAAACAAGTATTTGTCATCATTCAGGCTTTGAATAAATTCAGACATATGTTATCCAACAACAAAATACATTTGATGGTGTCTCATCCCAGAGTTAAGGAATTTTTGCTAAATAAAGACATGAATGAAAAACGTGTTGGATGGGTTACTAAAGTTATAGAATACGATGTACACATTAAATTCACTAAGCTAGTTAGGGGTAAGGGTCTATGTCAACAACTGGCTATAGATTTGGAGACAAAGGTTGGAAAAGAAACAATCCTCCTGAATGAACCTCAGGAAAATGACCAGGTTGATTGGCTGTCAAAAATGAAAAATTTCCTCCTATTAGGGATATATCCTGCTGACATGTATAAAACTCAAAGGCGAAGTTTCCATCTTCAATCCATTCCTTATGTCTTGGTGGATAATGTTCTTTTTTTCAGAGATTTAAATGATTTTCTACTTCGATGTATAGGGCCAGAACAGTCTGATAGGATTTTGCAAGAATTTCACAATGGTTTTTCTGGAGGACATTACTCTACAAATACTACTGCGGTAAAAATCATGAGGGTCAGTTACTATTGGCCAAATTTATTCAAGGATACCCATCTCTAGATAAGGAAATGCAAGGAATGTGCCTTTTTCATAGGGAAACAGAGATTGGAAACCCTCCCTCTTCACCCAATTCAGGTTGATCAACCTTTTGTTCAGTGGGGACTAGATTTCATCGAAATGATTAATCCTCCATATAGTGATAGACATAAATGGGTCCTCACTGTGACGAACTATTTCACTCACTAGATGGCAGCTGTGGTGCTGAAAGAAGGAAATGAAAAGGTTGTTCTTGATTTTCTGGAAGGAATAATGACACGTTTTGGTGTTCCATTCATAGTAATTTCAGACAATGCAATGGCATTTCTGGGTTTGAAATTAACTGAATGGGTTGTCAAGAATGGGTTTTATCTAAAAAACCCTCATCAAATTACTACCCACAAAGAAATGGATTAGTTGAGTCCAGTAAAAAAATATCACACGGATCATCAAGTGTACAATGGAAACCAATATAAGAACTTGGCACACTCAGCTTAAAACCGCCTTGTGGGCAGACCGGATCACACCTAAACAGGCTATTGGAAATTCACTGTTTATGCTAGTTTATGGAAGGGAAACCAAACTTCCACTATCTCTAGAACTGCCTTCCTTGGAATTATCATATCAACTGAAACTTATGGAAAGTGATTCAATGACCGTCATGTATTCCGAATTAATGGAGCTAGAAGAAACATGGAATAAAGAAATGAAGACTCTAGAACAACATCAGTCTCATGTTAAAAGATGTTTCGATAAAAGGGCGTCCAACAAAGAGTTCCATGAAGGAGATTTGGTTCTCAAATGGGATGCTAAGAGAGCCAAGCTGGGTAGGCATGCTAAATTTGAATCCCTCTGGAGCGAGCCATAAATCATCACAAGTAAACCGATTTTTCTTGTCAATACTCAATGGAGAAGAATTTCCCATCCACGTGAACGAGATTCATCTCAAATATTTCTTTTGATGGTAGTTTGTGCTTTTGTACAGTGTTTGTTTTGTCTTTTCCTCTAAGTGTTTCGCACATTGTGATGTTTTTTTTTGTTTCTTTTCATTTGGTGTGTGATCTGAATGTATTCTTCTTTCAGGAATCTTTTGCCCAATGGTTCGTATAAGGATATTGGCCTAAAGCTTAAAAGGCAAGCATTCCCTTGGAGGTCGCCAAAAATGTTAACCTTTAAATTTTACTTTAAGAGAAGGTTGTTTTTAAAAAATTGACTAAATTCTTTTTGAAATCTTTCGTTTGAAAGTATTTTGAAGTTTTCCGAAACTCCGAAGTCCGAAATTTTGGACTTCAAATTTCGGAGGTTTTCTTTTTTGGGGTTTTTGAACAAGCCACCATGAAACGAAATTTTTGACTTTGGAGTTTCGAACTCCAAAACTTTGGAACTTCATACTTTCAGGTTTCAAAGTCATCTTTGGCATTTTTCACTTTTTTCAACTCGGAGTTTCGAATTCCAAAGTTCCAAAATTTCGGAGCTTCACACTTTCGAGTTTCGGAGTTTCGCGTTGCTTTTTTGGAAAAATCCTTTTCGAAGTTCTGAATTTTTGGAACTTCGGACTTTCAAGTTTCGGAGTTTCAAGTCACCTTTTGATAATTTCGTACCCTGAGTTCCGAAGTCTGAAACTCCGAAGTTTTGAAATTTCGGTACTTCAGCTTTCGGAGTTTCAGATTTTGGGTTTCGTATTGGAAAACTCGCATTCCATTTCAGAGTTTCGGGTTTTACGATTTTGGAGCTTCTATGAGCATTTAATTTTCAGCTACCCCCATGTGTTAACTTCCGAGCATTAATCTCGGGTTTTTCTATATAAACTGGAATTTTTACCTGTCATTTTCACCTAGCTTTTGCTCTAACACACTGATTTTACCACACCATTTTATACTTTTGAGGCATCATTTTCAAGGTAAGTTTGTTTTGGGTTATTTCTTTTTGTTTATGATCATTTGGGGTTTTCTTCGCTTGTTTGTTCTTTTTTTCCTGTTTGAAATGGAACCCTCATCATCTGTCATTTTTCCTTTAGCCATGTCATCTAATTTCCACAACTGCAAATCCCAATTCGTGTAGGCATCTAGTCAAAAATTACACACCAATTTCTTCCAAATCTTTACAAGCATTCGATTTTTCGTTCTATGCCTACGAAGGATTCGGCGATTTCGATTTTCGCAGTTACCTTTTCGGGATTATGCTTTTTGGGTTTTCAGAGGTTTAAATATTTTAGGGTTTTGGAACTTTGCTTTTCATAGGTTCAGAGGTTTTCCTTTTGGGTTTTTGGAAGTTTAAAGATTTCGGGGTTTCGGAACTCTTCTTTTCGAGGTTTCGGAGGTTAAAGATTTCGGGGTTTCAGAACTCTGCTTTTCGGATTTTTAGAGGTTTAAAGATTTCAGGGTTTTGTAACTTTTTTTTTTACGGAGGTCTGGCTTTTGGTGTTTTGGAGGTTTATACTTCAGAGACAAATCCTTTTCAAATTTGTTGTTTTCGGACTTTCAAAATTCAGAATTTCGGAGCCTTTACAATTTTTCTTTTTTACGAAATTTCCATAGACCATTCGGATTTTGAATTTCAAATTAATGTCAACCTCCTCATCAAAGGGAAAAGGAAAGATGAAGTACACATTTTTAGGATTTTCTCCTCACTCATGCCTATCTTCAGATTTGGGAAATATTGGAGATACCGACCTTGGAAAAATAGATTTTCTAGATTTCTGGGAAAGATTAAAAGCTCCTAATAAGAAGCCTTAGATACAAGTCATATTCGACAGTGGACTCACTCTCATTGCAGGATTTCCTTCCTCTGTGCATTTTCTTAAGTTTGTCTTGGTAGCAGCAACCCGTTTTGATAAGGATTATGAATCAGTAAAAGATGATGACGGTAAGGTCGTAATTAGGCTAGATGCTGATTTATTTGAGGATTTGTTTAAACTTCCATATGTTAAAGGATATGCAATAATTTCACTAGAAGTCGTCGTGGAACATTGGGACAAAGAAACTGAACTGTGTACGAAGGTTATAATGAAGAGTTACTTACCCAAGAGTGTCATTAAGCTTCCTAAAACATTGTTCCACTCATAATTCATCCAGGAAGTAAGTGATGTTCCTCACATCTCTCCTTCGCATTGATACTATCAAGAAAAATAAGGAGTTCATATGATGGGGGAACATATCAGCGACTCAATTTGTTTTCAATTGGGCAATGTTTTAACATCTAAAAACTTCTCCGTGACTTCCTTTCTCGTTTATGTTGTTGCTGTCATGGGGGAATTCAATGGCTTGAACACAAAAGGAATCAAAAGTGTATCACAGATTTATCACTTTTATCCTAAAATTATAATGGAAGAAGGCAACAAACATTTTTGTAGAGTCAATTATGCCTTTTTTTATGTCCTCCTTTATCATTTTGATAAAGATTTATATAATCGAAGGATTTTTGATGAAACTTTTAAAGAGGTGCAGGAATGGGGAGCCATCTATCTTCAATTCCCAACATTTACATACATCAGGATTCCTGGTTTCTTGCGTGCTCCAAGCAAGTTACCGAGATGTCCTACTGACAAATGGATTTTATTAGAATTGCTTTGGAAATTGTTAGATTATCACAAAATTCAAAACAAACGACATAAGGCGAGAGTTTAGTTTCCTATTTCAATAGGAAGATACACATGTGCTAGCATTTATAAAGCAAAGAATGTGGATGGAGAAATGTCAGAAGTTACTTTGAGAACTTTCCATCCCAGAACCAACTTTGATTACTAGGGTAAATTCAGTGAAACATGGTTGGCCAATTCTCACGTGCCTCAACTAGAGGATATTTGGATTCATTGTCAGGATGAGGTTATCATCAGGAAACGATAATATGAAATATTTAATTTAAATGAGGTTAGACAATTCAGTATCGCAGATATTCTAGAAGGGATGGAGGATGATGATGAGGTATTGGTTCTAGTGTACAGGAACAATAATATTGTCAATCAACCTTTGTCATGGATAGATTGGTCCAAGGAAGAACTTTGCAATACTAAGGAAAGAGCGGGGCCCATTCTTCAAAGGACATATGATTGGTTGGCTACCTTGGGAGTTTCACCCGAAGGGATATATCAATCTATAAGAGTAGAAGCCCAACTAGCACTAAGTCTCCCTACACCCACAAAAGGTAAAAGGTCTACTCAAAAGGCCAATATAGTTCCAAGGAAGATCTCATTTTTTATGGGAATTCCTCTCTTCCAAAAGTTTCCATTGCTAAGGTTGTGTCTTCCACAATACAAGTAATAGAAGTTGTCTAAGTTAGTGATTCTCCATTTGTGTCACAAGAATTGCCACCCCCTTTTTCATTACCATTTCCATTATCTTCAGCTCCACTTTCCCAATTATTATCCTCTGCTCCTTCACTCCTCTCTGCTTCTCCATATCCATCCATGGCCCAATTATTTTCATCCCTTCCTGTCCTCTTAGTAGGGGAAATTCCTTCCATTTCAACTTCCAATCTTATTACATCTGATCCTGAGGCTATTCTCACTTCCACCCCTTCTATCATTACCACCTTTCTTTCATTGTCAACTAATATTATCAGTGATATTTTTTTATCTAGTGCTCTAGGTGTTGAATCAACCATGCTACTTTCATCTACGTCCACTATACCCGAATGGCTATATCGCCAAACCCCGAAGCAAAAGAAGAAGGTGCCTCTTGTAGATGTGATAGATCTGAGTGTGCTGGAACCTACTCCGAAGAGAAGAAGAAAAAGGTTACATGAAGACATAGCTTCCATGGAGAGAAGTTGGACAGAAGGAAATTGCAGGTACATCTGAATGGTGAGAAGAGGGTAGTGTCTTCTACTGTATTTCCTTTGAATAGTTATTGTCTCAAGGTAATGTCTTGCATAGTGTGCAAAGTACATAGAGTTTCTTCTTATAGATCCACATTTTGTTGTGAGATCTTGTATTGTAGATCCATGAGATCATGTTGTATTGATGATCCATAGAGATCTAGTATTGTAGCTCATTAGATAGCTTGTGGGTACATGATAGTATCCAGATATTGTAGAGAAGGTTGTCTTCTTGTTTGCACAGGTTGATGTAGTGATGGAGGAGAGACTTACTTCTTGGTGCATAGTTATGGTTGCACATTGGTAGACCCATTTGAGAGGTCTTGTTTGCAAATCCACATGAGGGCTTGGTTGTAGTTCACAAATGCAATAATTTTTGGTTATGTGAGATCTGGTGGTGGTTCAGAGGCACGGTTGTACTGCGCAAATGTAGATTTGTTTAGAGATCTGGAGGAGGATATACTATTGGAGAGATGCATTGTAATCTTGGGGGAAGAGTTGATTTGTACTCTTGTTTATTATATATATTGAGATCTCTATCTTTGGAGGACATAGCCTACATTGGGTGAACCACGATACATGTTGTGTTATGTGTGTGTACTTTGTTTTGATTTGAATTTTCTAGTATATGTTTCCACTGCTGTAGATTTTGGGGAATTGTATACTACCGTATTTGCATGATTTGGTTTGTTATTGAATCATAACACTATTCCGTAGTCGGAATTCTCGACAATTATTGTATTGTTGTTTGATATTTTTATAACATGCTTTGATGTTGTGAATTATTGGCATGTTTATGTTGAATTGTTATCGTAGGCTATCCTTTATATGTTGTGTGGCTTGAATTTTGTGGCCACGTTTTGGTTTTACTTTTGTATTAGCTAAAGAAGTTGGTTTCTGTAGACACCTATAATTACGCCTGAGCAATTTAAATACTTAAATTGCGCTAATTATCTCCCTTCCTGCAAATTGACGACATATCATCAAAAGGGCTCACCTTCTCTCCTATTGTCATTAATTAATTACACTATGTTAATTAATTAAATCGTCTATCCAACAAATATCCTAATTAACGACATTCCATTAATTAATCTCCCTTTCTATCTAGACTAATTAATTATTATTAATTAATTAGCTTCCCCTTTCATTTAACCAATAAATCAATATTTAATTGATTTAATCCCCTTCTATAGTTTAAATCATGCTAATATTCCTCTAAAAACTTTTATAAGCTTGCACATCTATTAATTAAATCATCTTGATTAATTAAAAAACCCCATTTGTCCACATAAGTCACTAAAGGACAAACAAACCCTTCTAAAGTTAACTCAACCCTATCTAAACTCCCCTTATCCACAACTAACTTAACATCCCTATTATCCCACATGTAAAGGGATGTAGTGATTCCTTTATCCATTGGGCTATATAAAGAGCCCTCCTCCTACCTTTACACTTATACCTAAATTCTTTGAGAAGATAAAAGCAAAGCACATAGCAAATAGACTATAAGCTTCTTTGTCACTCTTGAAGAATTCACCATTAAAGAGCTAGGCCTCCTTCCTTCACCAAATTTGATTGCCATAGAGCCTACATAGGGCCATTTGATTTTGTTGTCAATCAAAAGAGTAGAGATTTTTGACAAATAACATGTTAGTTTGATTTATGCTTTAAAGTTCTAATGCAATAGTGTTATTGTCTAACCTTGTTTAGCTCTTATCTTGATGGTGTTTAGATTTTGATTTAGCTTTGTTAATTAAGACTACTAGGTGTTAGTTTTAATTTCCTTAACTTAGTTGAACAAAACCATGCACACAGTTTCTAACATCGCTAAAAATTTGCATTAGTTTTGGCACAACTTTAGGGAACAATAGTTTTTTAAACTCATGAGAAGAGATCGTTGAACAACCTATGATTGTATTTGATTTTTTGGAAATTGCTAAACTACTCATACCCACCAATGTTTAATATAGAATGTAATATGGCTTAGAAGCTACTTATGAGAGGTATCACTAACAATGTTTAATAAAGAATATAGCATTAAAGATACACTTGTTGAAAGTGCAATTGTGAGGATTCAACTACCTGAATGTAACAAGAAGTTTGACACTTGATGTTTGATCATGATTGCTTTGACTTGGCTTGAGACACTCTTGACTTGGCGTGGAAAGATCTTAGCTAAATTTGGAGATGCTTTAGACTTGCTTAGGGGTTTCTCCTAATACATTCTCTTGAAGTAGGGAAGGTTATGGTGTCTTTACTTGAGATTTGGAAATGAAGATCAAGTATTGCCTTGTATTTGTGTTGAGTTTTTAAGTTGTGACCAAGTGAGTAATGAGAGGGTTTAACTTGCATTTATATGACTTCACGGGCTAATATTTCACTATATAGATGACATAGAATGGAGAATAAAGATAAACACAAGAAAACTTGACCATTAGGAGGGCCCTAAACAAAAAAGTCCAAAGGGACAAAACCATTATATAGAACATATCCCTATTAGATGTTTATGTCTAGTGAGGCAAGTACATTTTGAAACAACCTATAATTATCTACAAAGAAGATGCAAGGGTTTTTTGACAAAGCATAGTGTTCATGTGGGTGTCTGAGTAGCAATATGAGAGATTGCAAGTTTAGAAATGGCTTAGGATAGCGTGTTTTAGCTCTATTTATGGGTGCAAGTCATGTGTAAGAGATGCAATCCAAATATAGCATAATCAAGTACCAAAGTGGAAAATTTAGGTGTTTATGCTATTTTTTCTTATTGGTGTTGTGTGTTTACATTCTATTTGAAAGCAAGATTCTAGTATGGAAAAAAAAATTATTGTATTTGGTTATCATTCATTTATTTGTGGAACATATGAAGGGCATTCTTTTTCATTCATGATACCCAATATTCCTATCCATGCACAATGGATGGAAATATTCTTAGACTTTGGAATGGATTGGTTCAATTTAATAGTTTACTCCTCTTTGTGAATGGTTGTGCCTTCTTGTTATCCTTGGGATGTTTTGAAGATTACATATGTATGATTTCTAATGTTGAGATGCCTTTCACACATATTGATTAAATGTCGAGATGATGGTTCTCGTATAATTCTCTCAAATCACTTTTGTATAGGCATTAGTTGTTTTGAAGGCATTGATTCAATAGTCAAGTGGTTTACTTCTAACTTAATTAATAAGAGGCATTAAGGATGAACAACTTTTACCTCTATTGGCGTAGCAGCTGATTAACACGATGAGATCCCTCTCCACCATCAGCTCGAACTTATGGTGGAGAGGGATCTCATCGTGTTAATCGGCTTCTACGCCAACACCCTCCCACATGATGGAGCTGTACACCCAATCATGCCCAATAGTATTAGGAGGCAGTGACATCGGGAATTTCCTGGGAGGTCACCCATCGCCACACTACTTTGGGGCTGGTGCGCTTAACTGCCTGGCTCTAATACCAAACGATTTGCCATCACACCAAAAGCTCGAACTGATGGTGGAGAGGGATCTCATCGTGTTAATTAGCTGCTACGCCAATACCCTCCAGCACGATGGAGCCGGGTATACACCCAATCAGGCCGAACAGCATTAGGAGGCAGTGACACCGGAAATTTCCCGAGAGGTCACCCATTGCCACACTACTCTGGGGCTGGCGTGCTTAACTGCCTGGCTCTGATACCAAACGATTTTCCGTCACACCAAAAGCTCAAACTTATGGTGGAGAGGGATCTCATCGTGTTAATCAGTTGCTACACCAACAACCTCAACATTTATATTTATGTACTTAATGAATCTACATATTTTTGCATATATGTGTTAGTTCCTTCAAGCAACAAGTTTGTTCAGGGAAAATTAGAAGAGTGTAAAATCCATAACTAATGGATTCATAATATATGCATCAAATACATGTGTACATTAATTATTTATATTTCAGTGGGAGCAAGGACTAGTGATATTTTTTAAATTCTAATCAAATAGGAGCTCAAGATCTATTTAAAATTCTAATCAAATAAAAGATCAAGTTACTTTTATATTTCATTTGGAGCAACAACGCAAGATATATTTCAAGTTTTAGATGTAGCAACAACTCAAAGATGTCTTCAATTTCGCATGGACCTACAACTCGAAGGTATCTTTAGGTTTCACATAGAGGGACAACTACAAGATATTTTAATGGTTCAAATAGGAGAAAAACTTGAATATGTTTTCTAGGCCTTTGGACATGGCAACATCATAGATATTTTTAAATTCAATGATAACTTAAAATCTTATTTTAAAATACTAGTTGAGTAAGAACTTGAGAAAAAATTAGATTTTAGATGGAGGTACAACTCAAAGATAACTCATAGATATATTCAAGCTTCAGATGGAGTGACAACTCGTATATCTTTAAGTTTCAAAAGATGGATGAACTATAAGATATTTTCATGTTTCAAACAAGGCGATATCTCAAATGTATGTTCTAAGTCTTAGGACATGACAACATAATAGAGATTTAAAAATTCAATGGTAACTTCAAATCTTATGTGATACTTTGTCATGATTGTTTTTTGGAATTTGTTTTCACTTGTTGAATCGACTAAGAGAACCACACTTCATCAAAAGGTAAAAAATGTGTCAATCTCCCAAACTAGGATTTGGGGGGTGCTTCTGCGTAGTTGGCAACTTTAATAACCCTAACATAAATAGAAACCACTTAATTCCATGACTAAATCATCCCATATGAAGTTTTTCTGGTAGGGGGCTCACGAAAGCCATAGATTAAATTATCACATTAATGATAGCTCTATATGTAGAAGGGTTATATTGTGCCTTCGAAGTATATGGAAGCTAATAATTAAGAGGGTTATGTATTAACTCAAACTTTCCTATCACACAAGCACTGAATGGTACCTCTTAATGTCACCAATTCAATATGTATTAATTCAAACACTCCTATCACACAAGCATTAAATGATATCTCTTAATGTCATCAATTCAATCATTTGTGCTCTAAAGCTCTCTTTTTGTAATATTCAATTTATTGTAATGATGCTATGTAAAATGAAGAGTGCAAGTATTCACTGTTAGTGTAGGATTTATTTTCCCTGCTTTATTTGTATTATCCTACTCGGGATATTCCACATCACTTGGAGTTTCCCTACACTTATGGGATATGCTTTCTTAGGTGTACACTTGACTACATTATTCTAGGTGTTCGTTACCACTTGACTACACTATTCTAGGTGTTATTCACCACTTGACTACACCATTCTAGTTGTTGGTTACCACTATACTAGGTGGAGATTGTCATGATTGTAGGAGAAGGTTACACATTCACCTCATGTATGTACATCTCTTGCATTATTCTATTTGATCGTATTGAGTTGGAGTTACTTCTGTGTTATTGCAATTATCTCTCTTGCATTTTCATATTTTTACATACTTGTATACTTGCATTGTTTTGTCTTGGAACAATTCATGTCACGCATCATTCACTTGTGCAATTTTCGAACCATTAGATCTAGAGCGCTTCTCCGATATTCATAATTTTCCAATCATATTGATTTTAAGGCTAACTAGATGCACATGTTATATTCCACCAGTTATACATACATTTATTACATCTTATAATATAAATTTTAATAATTTGTAATTACACCCCCGATAATGGGTCAAGTGTAGCTCATCCCCGTCATACTAATTCAAGGCGGGACAATTCCCTATGATTGCCTCTTAAGCCATGCTTTCATAAGTTTAACTTTGTTGGTGCCTCTCGAAGAAGTCCTAGAGTTGTGTGTTGGATGCATCATTATAATGGATTGTTCTCGATATTTGATCTGAGTAGCCTCATGCAAATTAAAAGATGGAAGAAAAAATGAAGTGGAGGCCATGGCTCTAGTAAAAGGGTTGCACTTAGCAATTTCTTATGGAATCGATCACCTTATCATAGAGGGAAATTCTATGGTTATAGTGCAAGCATTGAATCAAGGATGAGCTTTGTCCTGGAGGCTTCATGTCATATTAATCCAAGTTATACACCTTGTAGATTGTCTTTCGAAGTGGATCATTCAACATTGCTTCAAGGAAGCAAACTTTTTGGATTATCTCACAAATTCGAGGATACATCAAATAAACCCAATTGAGATTACCAAATTTAATTACTAGCATGGGATCATTGAATTTTGGATGGTGGATTTCTCTCCACTTATGGGAAATTACATGCCATCATTAATACATGTCTTTTGTCACTATCACCTTAGGCAATCATGGCTTTGTGTGGAGATATGGTGGTAGTGAATGACACCTGGGTTTGATGAGGCATGTGTTACCTCCTCAGTTCTAAGGATTCTCTAGCTCCATTCTTCTTTGTTTTTTTCGTTCCCCGCGCTTCTACCCCCTTTCGCTTTTTCTATCATAGATCATCTCTTGTCGTTTTGTTTCTTCTTTAAGGGTCAACATCAGCAAATGGTGTTTGACACTCCAAATTCGGATAACTAGTTGAAGATAATTTTCATTATATAGACGAAGAAGATGTTGAAGTTGGTAAAAGATGTGTTGAGAGGTGATTGTATATCCCTTGCAATGCAAAACATGGTCAAATTAGAAGTGGCCACTATGTTTGTGGATAAGTTGCTCCAGATTGAGCTAAACAAGTTGCAGGCCAAGGCTATTGCGGTCTCCTTTATCATTGAAGAGCATTAGATCAAGTTGGATGAGGCACTACTTGAGATCAATGTCTCCAACCCCCCAAATCGTCCAATCTCTAATGCAAATTCCAATGGGCTCAACTTAATGGCCACCTTCGAGGAACTTGAATCTTGTTTTTTCATGCTTGTTGATTTTGTGGACAATGTTTATATGGATTATAGGTTGGGCTCTTCCATTGACACCTTCATCCCCTGCATAGAATTGGATACCTTCCAATGGGCTCGAGTTAATGGCTACCTTCCAGGAACTTGAATCTCGTTTTTTCATGCTTGTTGATTTTATGGACAATGTTTATAAGGATTATAGGTTGGGCTCTTCCATTGGCACCTTCGTCCCCTGCATAGACATGGCTACCGTGACAAAGCCACTCTTTCCTTTAGGCCAAAAAATTCATAACTGAAACAAAGTCAAAGCAGTGGAGGATTATAGGCTTCTTCCCCATATGGTGAGCATATTTGACTTTGATTTCAGTCTTGGTGGACACATGATATGGTAGAGTGAGTTGCCTGGGATGGGGAATGGATTATGAACTAGAAGGGAGTTGTTGGACCATCGAGTGTAGCTAACTATGATCCTCTGCTTCGAGATCTATAACGTTTGCATCTAGGTATGGACATATAAGTTTAATGTATATACAATTATTGTTATGCAAGTAATGGTGGACTTATATTATACCAATTTTGTCATATAAATGAAGTATGGAGTATAAGAGGGAACGACATAGAATGCCACCCTCTTTTGATTGGATCACTAGGATTTGAATGATCCTGACATGATTTTGTGAATCTCATGATGTATTGTATCACTTTATTTTGCATAGAATACATGGGAATGGGACCCACCAACCCTATATTTACCTATCATACAAAAATGTAATTATATATGATTAATCATCAACAACAGGTGTGAAGCGTCACACATCCCACACCATATTTGGATTAGCTAAAGGGCAAGGAAAGCAACAATTATTCGATAAAGAGATTGTCAAAGAAATATAACTACAAAATACAGAAAAAAAAGGATCTCAAAAGTAGGGACGAAAAAAGGCAGAAGAAACACAATATCCCACACAAGTATGATAAAAAGTAAAATTTGCACTGTGAAAGAATAGGGAACATACTTTATATTTTAGCTTCAATGAGCAATCAAAATTGTTGCTACAATTTATGTAAGACAATTTAGCCTTCTTAACAATGAAAAGCATCTAGCAAACTAGATGCCTATAATTTTTTTTGAAAAATTATGGTAGAGGAAATGGGAGTCCAACGACCCAAAGTATTCTAGAGCACACTTACCATTGTTGATTCTAAACCACAAGGTGAGCCCCCTATAACCTTGGGCAATATATGGAGGACCCACTCCGTACACTGCAATTTAATCAAGAATCAAAATCAAGACGTGGATCATCAATTCGAGCCAACCCCAGGGGCAAACTAGATACCATTCCAATATCTTACTTTTGATAAAAAAACATTTTAAAAATCAGTGTAGGTACATACACCTTCAAACATTGTTACGTCAAGAGATGTTCTATAGTGGTTGTCTGAGTATGGTGGTGGATTGTAATGTCTGTGAGTGTATTCACTCTTAATTTGATGTCCATTGAACTATCACTAATTTTTTTCTATATTTCTTAAATACATCAATCAAAAATCATAATAACTTAATCATACAGTGGAGTTTGGTGCCCATCTTTTTTTCCTCCAAAAATATATTTTCCAAGCTTTACACATTGATGTAGCTAGATTGACACCATTTGTTACTATTCGTTAAGAAAGTTTTAAAGAAGGTAATAGAATTATTTATAATTGTGATGTGCTAAAACATCAAGATAAAGACCTTGATATTGATATCTCTAGGCAAATTTGAGATAGATGTATTTAATATATTTGTACTATTTATAAGCCATAATATTATAAATTGCATTTATTCATCCTATTTTTAATCTTGAAAAGATACACATTCACCCCAATCAGATAATTTCTTGGCTCTAACCGATGAGAAGGGTTGAAATGACATTATTTCAACAATTATAAATTTGGGATTCAAAGATTCTAGATATTTTTTTAATCTTATTAGGGGAATATTCTTTTTAATTGTATTAATATAAATATAATAATCATAAATACTATTTACAATGTTAGATTAATTTTTTAATTTATTTACCTATTATTTAAGTGCTGTCATATTTATTTAATGACATGTTAGCTTTATTTATTAACACTGCAATAAATTAAGGAGTATTCTCTTTAGTTATATTTATATAAATATAATAATCATACACTATTGTCAATGTTCATTTCAAATATTTTGTTATTTACTTATTAAGTGTTTATCTTATATATTTAATAACACACTAGTTTTATTTATCATTATTTTCATAATTAGATACTACTACATGTTTTGCAATAATTTTCAATTTTTATAAGTTAATTATGTATTGAAATATATAAATTTGTTACGCTGAGAAGTGTTCCTACAAAGACATACAGTTGTAATATCGTGAATGCATTCACTTTTAATAATCAACGTAACAAAACAAAATTAAATATATGAAATAAGACATTAAATTTATGAAAAATTTGAACACATAAAATAAAAAATGAAATGATTTATATGAAATAGAAAATCGATTAAATTTATGAAGAAATACACACGTGCGCATGCACACACGCATGCACGCACGCACACACATGCACCCGCACATGCACGACGGACGCACATGCACAACGCACACACACACATACACAATGAAATCAAATAAATACAAATTAAAAAAGTAAAACAAAACATAGAGAGGAAGTAAATTACTCAAATAAATATTCAAATATGAGAGATATTTTTCTTTACTTTTATTTTATTCTATTTGATAACATATAAATAATAAAAAGTAAAGAACAAAAACCCTAATTTAATAATTCCCCAATAGCATAAAATAAAATACCCTAGGTCCTTTAAATTACAGTGAGCAATTGGTAGGGACATGAATAGGGCACAATGCTTAGGACAGTCTATGTGGGCTTCATATCATGAGTGCGAGTAAGTAAGATACCATTAGTTCCAAAGAACTCTTTATTCCATAGAAAGGATTGGGCTTCATTTGAACAAAACTACTTTTTTCACTAGTAGTTTCATGAGTTAAGAATTTGATGCTCAAGGAAAACGCAAGGATTCAAAATTTATGGATATATTTATTTTCTATGTAGAAGGTGATAATAATGAATCACCAAGCAAATGCCATATATTATACGTCTCATAAAAAGATATCAATGATGGATGGAAGGAGTATGATGATGATTTTTACCATTCTTTAGACAAGGTTGTTTTGTAGGATGTAACTACACTTTCGCTAGTAATTTTTTAAGTTGATATATATATTAAGTTGATAATAAGGAATCACCAAGTAAATGTCATACATTATCCATCTCATAAAAAGATATCAATGATGGATGGAAGGAGTATGATGATGATTTTTACCATTCTTTAGACAAGGTTGTTTTTAAGGATGTAACTAAATTTTTGCTAGTAATTTTTTAAGTTGATATATATATATATCAGTTCACATAAACACTCAATTCCATGTAAACAATGATAAAAATGAATCACCCAAACAAATGTCTTGGATATCCGTCATAAAAAGATATCTATGAATGGATGCGAGAAGTAGAATGATGATGATGATTTTTAACATCTTTTAAGCGAGAATGATTTGCAACCTACCAAAGTGTGTAAATCCTTGGTTTGTAGGATGTTAAGGAAGAAACACAAGTTTCAGAATTTATGTGCAAATCTATTTATTACGAATGGCAAAAACACTCAATTACATGTAACAATTGGCATTAATGGATACCCCAAGCCAATGCCATGTGTATCATAAGATACACCACAGTTGACCATGTTCATCCACAATAATAAAATTCATCAATGGGTTTAACAATATAGAAATACTAGTTACAGAAGATATCCTAATCTCTAACGAATTTATGGCCTCAAATTAGGTTATGCCATCTTGTGTTATTATCCTTATGGAAGTTAAATTAAAGCATCAAGGAGATTAAGAGGAGATAGGTAGTTGATTTTGTATGGGCACATGTTTCTCTTCCACAAATCAATGTGTTTCCTAGCTGTCAAGAAATCGCTGTACCAACGAGCAGAAAGAGTTGGATATCTCTTCAAATTCTTGTCTTTAAAATCCAAGTAAAACAAGCCATAACATGCAGAAAAACTCGAACACGTCAAGAAAACTCCATACAAAATATCCTTGAGCATTGGATCGATTCCTATACCATAACAACCTAATTTCCTCAGCAACCATCCTCATTACTTGTCCCAAAAAAAAAATACATTATAATCTATATAAACTTAAAGCATGTAGCATAGCATGTTGAATGCCAGTAATATACCTGATGGCTGAAAGCAAACTTTCAAGATAGCTGTGGAGATAGTTCACCTTTGGTTGATCATTCAATGCATCTGACAGTGGAAGAGATTCAATGTTGACCGTAGCATATCCTACTCACATTTCAAATTCAGTCGTGGAATTGTAGTTCTACATTAGTTTAAGGAAACATGGAAAGTATATGTAGCACAAGAGAGTACCATTTTCATATATTATTATAGGAGGATTTCCATAGTGTTGCTTGAAGTATTCCAGTATTGCTTGCATCCCCCATGGAACAGTAGGAAGTCCAGAAGGTCCTGACTGCCAGTAAATTTACAAAAGCATGATGCTTCACTGTCAGGACATAACAATGTATCTTGATTGCAAATGGAAGCAGAGAATAAGTCATCTACTTACCTCACCAATAGGGATCCCCTCTCGCAGTTCTGTGGACAAACGCGTATAAAGATATTAAAATTCAGAATATCTTTAATGTCTGTAAAACAATATGTTAACTAAAATAATTCTTAGTACACACTAGACACAAATATATGTTCATCTTATAGCAGATTTCGGGTAAGTGTAAGATCCTTACTGTGGACTTACATAACCGGAGTCTTCCATTCTTATACCCATACAATAAGGAGTGTTTCACCTAAAAGGCTAAAACCATGGTTTGGTGTTAATGTATGACATACATACACAGCCACTAACCATATCTCTTGTCTGGACTGATCTTTGGAACTCCTTTATGTCTCTTGAACCTTGTAACTCCCATTTTCTACTGTCGTGAGCTACTCGTCCATTTACGGTTTGGAGTGTGGAATGTTCTTCCAAGTCCTCTCAAGCCACACTTCTCTGCTTAAGGCTCTTAGTTTAGCTCTGATAACATGTTAATTTTCCATAGACCAGCTAGGACTTGAACCTAGGACCTCCCAATCGCTGCTGGGATGCTCTACCACTAAACTACCCATCCCTTTACAGAGAGGAATGTGAATTGTTCTTCCAACACCCTTTCAGTAAATGTCTTTCTTTTGAATGTCAGTTTTGATAGATTAATGTGTTTTGCAAGATGCCATTAGAAGTTTACCAACTTGTTAAATCTAGTAACCTATTAGTACTCTCAGCCTCATTATAGAATGATCACATCATCTTGATTTTGGACTAGAAGACTGTAGCACTTATCTTTTGTCTTCTTCCTTCAGTCTTCCTAATTGTGGGCTGGAAAGCCATAGCACTCGTCTTCTTGCTTTGCTTGTCCTGATTGTGTGCTGGAATACTGTAGCACTTGCTACTTGTTTATGACTTATTATTTTTAATCAAATAGTAAAATGACATAAATAATGACCCGAAAGAGTTTAATCGTTGAAATATGAATGATTATTTTCTAAGGTACTGATATGCCCCACTGCAGGCCTCGAAATGGGTACTGTGCGTATCTGATACATATATGGTAAGGGAGTGTCTGCAGATACATTTTGGACGGTCTAGATACAACCGGACACGTCTGCAGACATATCTGGACTTCTCCCAAGCGTATCTGGCACCAAAAAACGTCTTTTTCATTATTTTTGTTTTCAACATTAATACATAAAGTGACCAAAATCATTTTAAAACACAATGGAAACCCTAAAAATTCAAAAAGACAACACAAAACACAAGCAAAACACTTACCTCTCATTGCATACTTACTAATATTGATGTAATTACTTAATTTAGTATTTATCATGACATTTGTGTGTCGTCATTTCACATTCAGTTGGCATTACATAAATCAACAGTGTTTTGTGATTATTTTGGCATTATATAAATTATCAGTAGTGTTTTGTGATTATTTTGTTTTTTATATGCATGTTATGTGGTTAATTCCTATTTATCAGGCTAGAATTTATATATATATATATATATATATATATATATAAAGAATAAAAATATAGAATCTGGGGCCAAAAAAAATTGCTATGTCCATGTATCCAATTCTTTATATATGTACCCATATCCAAAATGGATCGGTAACTTGGACTATTTTATGATTGATAGTAGATACTATGCATATACAGTTGCATAGCTTCACAATTAAAAATGCTTATTGCCTTGAGAGAGAGCTAAGTCTTCAGCTGAAAAGACTTTTGTGCTGGAATCCTGAAAAATGTTTTCTTTTGCATTCTATTTTGTTTGCGCCCAATTGGTATCCAGACATTTCTTGTACGTTTGCTTTGCTTTTATTTCTTTTTAGAATGGTACAAAAGCATGGATGAAATCATGAAAGTAGAAGGTTGCACTTTAGCTGGTATTCTTGACGAAAGGGTCCAGGAATGTTTGTCCACCACATTTTCCGCAAGGAAGACCAAAGAAAACCATGGGAACATGAGAAGAAAATTATTATCAAATACACTTGAGTTTGGTAATGAGGAAGGAAGGCTTGGAGAAGCTAATAGATAAGTTTTAAACTCTTCGAAATCTTCAAAAATTTCTTTTTGATTCATGAAAATAGATGGTAGCAATCTCTTGCCCAATTAGATTCTGGTTATAACGTAACCACAAAATAATTTATTTATTTGCTTCAATGGTTAAAAGATGTATCAGTAGAAATCATTTTTATTGGATCATGAATTACTACAAAATTGTTTATGCATATGTGGCAGTGATTCAATCTCCTTTCCTTAAGATATTTCACAGCTAGGTTTTAGGCATACCCATAATTGATGAAGGTGTTTGAATTGGGGGATTATATGAATCTAAAATGTTGTTAAACCTTGTAGAAGGCCAATGTAGACATGGTGTACTGAGACTGCCAATAAGTTGGAAAACTGTTTTGTCACTTAAAGGAGACCTTGTTGGATATCCTAAGCTTTTAGTCAGTCTCATTTTGATTCATTGGAGGTACTAAAATAAGCACTACCACATGGTTGTTTGGATCTCTTTAGGACTCCAGTAAAAGCTTTACTCTTTCTTATCATTGTGTATAAATTTTGTTGAGAAATACAAAACAGAAGACATAGCTATACAACAAATACTATATGTGTGACATACAATATAGAGGGCTTTGCTAGGATTTGAGTTTTTCTCACATCTTTAGGATCCGCTGGAGTAGTTGTTGGCATCATATGACATAACATTACATGAACACACATTAATTGCTGCTTTGAGCTTTTGTCAGCCAGCCAGTTTTCTTTTTAAGTGGCCAAATTACATGCAATGCCCTGAAGGAAAAAAAAATGGCACTAAAGAGAGTTCACAAATTCACTTGTAAAAACTCTTTCACTGGCTAACATTCCTCTTCCCTATGCCTGCTGTTTTACTAAAATGTTTATGATTATTATAAGGTCTACAATTGATATACTGAATTTACTTCTATAAATCAATCTATAGTTTGAATCCCCTCAACTTTTATGCCATAAAGACTTATTAAGAGCCCCAAGGATGAGAAGTCGTCGGCATTCAATATATAGTTTGAATCCCCTCAACTTTTATGCCATAAAGACTTATTAAGAGCCCCAAGGATGAAAAGTCATGACATCTAGCACTTAACAAATTATTTTCTCATATTTTTTTATGTAAACCTAAGCATTGTCAATCAATCCTTAGATGAGGATTCTGAACTTGTCAAAACATGGCTGTTGTGTTCTCCTCTTAGACCAAGTATTTTTCTATTTCTAAGGTAGCGGAGCTCAAAGTTCCATCACAAACTAAGTTCTTGGGACTCCCACTACAGATTTTCTCTATAGGTTTGCATGCCCCATTAGCAAGTTTGTCTACTATAACTGCAAATAGATTATCTCAAGAACTCAAAGAGCCGTGTTGGCTAGATTTTCTGCATAGCACAAAACCTAGGCAGTCACGAGATAAATCTCCCTCATTTACCGATGAGGCTCCCATGTCAGATATGTCAATTAAAATATGCTAGTATCTATATGGGGTTTTACTTTAACTGTTTAGCTCATGAACCATAGTTGTACAGTTCTGCATCAAGTAAGCAGTTGTTTAAAGAAAGAAAATATTTATAGAAGAAAGGAATTATATAAACACAGAGAAGAAATGGGGAAGATGTGCATCCCAATCAATAGATTGCAGAGTTGATTGCATGCACATAGAAGAAACCAATAGATATAAACACAGAATTCTAAGCAAAGGTAGCTCTAGATCTAGATCTAAAATAACATAGTCTATTAAAAGATCTAAGATAAAAAACAAGAAACACAATGCAATGTGACACAAAGTTCTCCAGAAATCTGCTCCTGTATATTCCTTTGCTCCAAGTGGCTCTCAAGGGTTTCAGCACAAAGTCTGAAACACAAAAATGTTGCTTACAAATTCTGATCCTTAACCCGAAGGTTCTTCCTCTACTTATAGAATGTAGAGGGGCAATTACAAGTTGAAAGCTTTTAGTTGAACTGACACATGTGGAAGTCGAAAAAGAAACAACTGGCAATCTCGCTCCTAGAGTTCCTCTTTGCATGACATGTATGATTTGCAACTAAAAATAGAACCTTCTATTTTGCATGTCCGCCACCTATCTCCAAGTAGTTGACTTCTTCAAGTAACGGCTTTTAAACCAATCACTTAAGTTGTATAATTTAATTAATCGCTCAATTACTTTGTCGGAGGAAAGAAGAAGGAAGAGGAAAGCTACAGTCTTGTCCTTTTTCATGTTTGCATGCAGCTGATTCTTTGCCTTTGATTCTCACCAAACTGGACCTGGGAGTAGCTGGATCTGAAAGCAAGCTGGATCTGGGAACAAGCTGGAATTGGAAACAACTGGATCTGGAAACAACAAGCTGGATCTGGAAGTGAGCTGGATCTGGAAGCGGCTGGAATTTTGCCTTCGCCTTGTCCTCTCTTTTATCCTTGAAGCTTTTGCAGTTCTTCTCCTGTACATGCATTAGTGCAATGTCTGCCGTAAATAACTCATCATTTTTATTTTGAATTGCATATGAGCAATTAAAAATTCTGGTAAGCACTCCGGGTGAATGCAACTTCAATGAAGGCTTCAACTGGAAGATTGGAAACACATGCACAAGATCCTAGAAGAAATTTTCCACGCACTGACTTCTACACGGGCTGCATCAGAAACAAGAGGATGAAGCCTTTGTGCCGGAAGCTTTTGCAATTATGAGATTTGGATCTGGATTTGGGCCTATTGACTTCAGCAAATCAAGAAGCTACGCATGATTCCGCTGAGCTTTCTCTTTCATCCCGCTTTGCCATGGCTGGAGCAATCTTTGTCTGAACAATTCTTTTTCTTCTTGCTTGGCCGGAATTTTTAAAATTGGTGCAGATTCGGAGGATATATTCAATGTATTGGACATTGATTAAAACTCTTTTTCTTTTGTAAAGCACCTGTAATGAATTCCTGCAAGTAATTCAGACAAAGATGGCAATTGGAACATGAACAGTGAATTTTAATAATAAAAATCTGCACTATTCAAGTCTGCTGCCCCAAAAATTTGATGTTTTATTTGCATGCAAAGTGAGCATGAATTTTTCCAACTTCACCTGAGCACCTGTTTCACTTATGCAAACAATTATGCAAACACAAATCAACCTCCTTCAATGCATGCGCCAAAATTGGAAGCTTTTAGCATTGATTTGATCTTCTTTTGGGCAAAATCCTCTTCAATATGGGGCGCACTTTTCCTCTGGGCTGCACCTCTTCACCTGTGAATTAATTAATTCACTCTTATAGCATCCCATGCTTATATAACCCTCATAATTCTATAATTAATAATTGCCCTTCCTATTCTTGACAATTAATTAATTAAAAATCATGCTCTTCTCTTTAACTGGTGTGCTAAAATTGCATGTTTAAAGACAACCATCTATTAAATTAAATTTAATCAATTTAATCATCCACCCTTCACTCCACTTAAGCTTCACAGTGTGCTTTAACCTTAGCCACTGAAAATAGGAATTAATTTAATTATTTAATACTTTAAAAAGTATTATTTCTCTCCCAAATGGGGCTGCATTAAATAAATTAAATTTATTTAATTTTGGAATTCTATTTTTAAATTCCTTTTGTCCACTTCCCTTTGTTGACTTATCCACAAGATTGGTGCCAAAGTTGGGGTGAATAAATATTAACAAATATTTATTTAATGCATTATTATTCACCCAAGGTGGGTTGCACTTTTGGAATAAGGAATTTCTATTTTTAAAAGTCACATGACAATGGAATTATTTACCCTGCAAGGCAGCCCTGAAAATCCTATGATTCACTTAAGTCGTTTGACTTTCATAATGGAATTATTTACCCTACAAGGCAGCCCTGAAAATCCTATGATTCACTTAAGTCGTTTGACTTTCATAATGGGATTATTTACCCTACCAGGAAGGCAATAAAATCTCATGATTCACTTAAGTGACTTTTCTTTTATTCCACAATGGGAATTTTTACCCTATAAGACAAGCAATAAATTCCCTCCTGCTTGCTGCCTCTAATTTTCCCACTGCAACTTAAATGACTTTTCTATCATGGGAAAAAGTACCCTGCAAGGCAGCCAATAAATTCTCACCTGCCTGCTGCTTCTAATCTTCTCACTATCCACTCTAATTCTTTGTTTTCCAAAAATGTGGCCAGTCCAGAAGAGGCTTTTTGGTGCGCAACTTCGTCTTTTCCTAGTGAACCAGACCTCCGATGGCAACTTCCTTCTGGCACAACGTGCGTATATGATCCCCAGTTACTTCAGGCCAAGAATTCGGCCAAACCGGCAAAGGAATTGATTTAGATAAATTTTACAAAAAACGAAACGGGAAAACACAAAAACACAAAAAATTGTCAAAAGTCACAAATAAAGCCCAAAACTTATTTTTAGTTAAAACCCTTTTGGTATATAGAAAAATGCTATGTTCGATCACAACAGGATTAAATCGGAGTGCAAATTGCCTCAAACGGGACTCAAAATAATTAAATACAAATTTCCCGCAGAAAAATCTCAACGACAGAATATAACAATTTTGGGCATCTAGGTATTTGGCGAAAATGGCTCATATGGCTCTTTGGGAATATCTTGACGCAATACAAGAACTTTCAAGCAATAAAAACACAAAATGACCCATTATTTTAAAAGTACGAAATTTTTTCGGATAGGGTAGTCACAGATTTCAGGATGGAATCTGGGGACACCAAGCCGATTAGATTTGGTTGAGCAATGAGTTGTTCTCACAATTTGTTTTTTGCATTAATCTTCAGAATGCTTGCTTTTGTTGTTAATCCCCAAAAATAAGATAAAGGAGTTTTCTTTAATGGATCGGCCAGTCACCTTGGAGACAAAGATAGGAAGGGCATTACCAAAGAAAGGCTTTTTGCCTGTGTGCTAAATGAACTCATTTGTCCTATGAAGAATATAAAGCTTGGAAACTCCTCCTTTAACACTGCATTGATTCATAAACTCTATGTGGTGAAAAAAATAGACAGTGTTGGGATCACATTCAAACTATTTTCATGACTACTAGTGTTAAAAATCTCAAGCGCTTTTGTGATGCAGAGCATTTTCAAAGCATGGCAAGTGGTATCACAAAGAAAGCACAATTTTTTCTATTCAAAGAAAACATTGGGCGTTATGGACTTAGCTTAGTACCCCATTCTTCTATTGAATTCAAATCGTGGCGCTAGATTAAAATTCATGAGCTTATCTTGGATAATCTTCTCCAAAAGATAAGTTTCAATTCCCCTATATGCCAATGCAGGATTAGCAATGGGGGCTCTAACAGTCCTTTTTGACATTGTAAGGTCGATTATCATGGGTATTAAGCACCTTCATCAGCCTTGTCCCAAATGCCCAGTTTCTCATAAACAATGAGCCTTTCAAGCATAACTTTTGTTTTACTCCAACGAAAAAAGAACTCGCAGCTGGAATTATTTTCTTTTCAATTTATTCCATCCTAAGCCCATTCCCTTGAAGATTGCTCCGGCTGGGGATTTGACAGACCAGTCCTAGACACATAAGAATAAATTAGGAACATTATGTGTGTGTAAAATCCGGTCTTACTATAGAAAAATAGAAATTTTGAAAATTACATTTACATACACATTGACAACTATTTCCTCAGTATGACAACAGTTGTTTGTATTTTTTTTCTATAGATCTAGAATCAAGAAGAGAAGTGGCCATCGAATTCAACTAATTGTGTGAGCTCTATGCAAACTGGGGAAATGGACCCTTGTATTGTGAATTGGTTTGTTCTCGAAGTTTTACATAGACAACCAAGGCCATCAGGTGGCAGGAGGAAGAAGTGTGATGCCTCTAGAGGCCCCTATAGTCAATCCCAAAGTTGTCAGTGCTCACCTGGTTGGTCTTCAAACTACTAATGTTTGCCATCGTGGTATGATCAGCATAGCAGCTGCGCTCCATCTTTGTGCAAGGATGAATTTCCCAAGCTTAACCTCACAATTATAAAAAATGGAGCATACAAGGAACATTAAGGGGAATCCCAAGATCTTGGATGGAATGAGTGATTGCCTAAAAATCCAAGAGATACTTAGCGCATTGCGGCATAGTAAAAATGACCCCCCTCCCTTTGTAACGATTGTGACTGCCATTAGCTTATGATTTATTTTTATGCACCAAAGTTTTAACTTTAAACTAGGACTTAATAATTTTTAATTTTGTTAAATAAACCTTTTTTGTGGATCGTGGAGGGTCAAAGGCTAGGATGGCCTCAATATGGGGATTCCCAGCTTGCAAACAGCCCTGAGAAACCTAGGACTTAACAATTTTAATATCTACGTTTACTGGTTTTCTTGGGCTTTCGAGTTATGTCTCGTGTGAGTAGATTTGTGGGACATCCTACCATACCGCAGCCTTTTCTGTAAATAATATAGCTTTGTATTCTATTATGCTTCAATTAGTGAAAGCTATTGAAAACATACTAAAACAATACACAAAGTGAAAATTATTTACAAAAGTGATGTAATAAACAACTTATGGATTTCAAGTTATGAACTAATAAATAAAAGTTGGGGTTGGTTCATACCTACTGGGCTGTACAATAGCTAGCAATTTCACTAGTGAACCAATATCACCTACCACTGTCTTGATATCAAAGTTTATAATATATTATATATCAATTTACATCATACAATTTCTAAAGGTTGGTAGGAAACTACTTTAATGAGCTGATAGCCAGCACTGCGGTAACTAGTTCAAGCAAACCATGAGTGAGAGTTATAGCTCAGCCGTTGGCTACATAAACTTGAAACTTATAAATGTTTTCTAAAATCTGATTACAAGGGATCAGGATCTATTTTTAACCAAGTTTGGTTCCAAGAATAAACTGTTATCATGGGCTTTTGCTTCCAATGGAAGAAGATAATGCTTGGAACAACTGCTGAACTTTTGTTTATCGTATGGAATCACAGTGCTGCGCTTATCTCAGAATGTATACATAAGGAGTCCATTTCAGGCATCTCAATGGCTGGAATTGGGAATTAAACATGGGCCTTGCTAGTATAATCAAACCCGCAAATCAATAGCCCTTCAACTGCAGGCTTCTTATTAACATTTTCAAAAAATTAAATTGTTTTTTTAGTGTAACAAAGACTTTAAAAATACTAGGTTTGGTTGTAACTGATTTAGCCCACCTAAAAAGTTTGATGTTCAATTCAACCAATGGACAATTTGACTTCTCTGACCATGGTTAGAAGGAGAATGTTAAAAGTTTACCCAATGTTTTAAAAATCGGAACCGGTCGAGGATCGGACCGGACCGGTTCAAACTCTTTGAACCGGTTTACTAAAAAACACATAAAAATTACATTTTTAAAGAAAACAATATATTTGAAAGATTAGAAACCATGATTCCAACAATTACACACAAAATATGCAAAGTTTGCTCATGTATATACTATATAACAGGTAAGAAAGGTGTTTATAGCAAAATGGCTTGAACTCCAAGTAAGAAAGGTGTTATAAGCAGAAATTTTGAATAAAAAATTGAATTTTTTATACTCAGTGTTGTATGCATGCATCTTTACATGACTCGGCCAGTTTAGGATGAAGCCAGACCGGTTCGACCGGTTTGGTACTAAACCGGCCGGTTTTATGGTTCCTTACAAAACCGGCCGGTTTAGTACCAAACCGGTCGAACGGTCCAGTTTTTTAACAGGTTCATGTCTAAATATGTTGAACCAGTCGAACCGGCCGGTTCCGGTTCTGGTTCCGGTTCGGCCGGTTTTTAAAACACTACGTTTACCAACACACTATTTCTAATATTTTTCTTTGTTATTCATTTCATTATGCGCTGATCGTCCATAGCATCAGAATATAGATCAGTCAATTGTAACTTGCGATGTATTGCACAAGAGTACTTTGTCAAGTCTTTGATCAACGCCAATGCAGCGTAATTGCACAAGGAGTTTTTGTGCCTAGTCTTGTGCGCAAAACAGGTATGTGCATGTAATGTTCAGAGTTTCAAATACAACATTGTTCAAGGAGCCCAAGTGAATTCACCTAATTCATAGTTGTAAATGTTAAGCCAACTCAATGCATCAAGTTGCATTATTATTTGGGCCCTGTCTTACATAAGAGGATTGCAATACATTTAAGATCATATGTGTCACTTGTAGCTTTGAGGCATAATGTAAGTGGGTCTTACTATATAAGCATGCCACTGCGCTTGTAAAAGGGATGATTCCTGCACAGATTTGGCCACATAAGCTAGAGCCTAAACCAGATAATTCAGAGAGTTGGGATTCTAAGAGAGCTATACTTGCAAAAACCCCAAGTTAGCAAACAGAGATCTGCAGATCTAAGTTGTTGCAAAGCATCTCAGTTTGTAAGATTGCTTTGTGTGCCTTGTATTTTCTATTGTTGAATCAAATAAAGATCTGTTTTTTGTTGCATATTCTATGTCTAGAGCATTTCATTGCATACTTACATTATGTATTCTGAGGGCTACTTGGTATAAGGCATCTCTTAATTGAGACCCCTAAATGTGGCTGCATCAGCAGAGTATTTGTTTTTTTAGCTAGTTTCAGCCTTCTTGATTGTGGTCAAGACTCCCACAAATCTTGCTACTATCTTTCTACTAGTGGATTGAGAAACTATATCACGAGTCTTCTTCATCTGATCTTCCTGATCATTTCTTCCGTGTGTAAAATTCTACCTGGCCTACGAGCCCTTCGCGTTACTTTTCACTTTTGTTAGTCTTTTCTCTTTGCAGGTTTTTTTCTATTCACTCTTGGTGTACTATCATATATCATAAGTTTCATGTTTCTTCCTTAACAGGTCGAGCATATTTGGTTCATATGTCAATGTTTACAATAGTAATTGAATGGGTTTATCATATTCACAGAAAAATTATGGAGTGCAAATGATTTGAAGTTGTAGGCTGAAATCTAGCATTGAAATATATTTGGTTCTCATAAAGTTTCAAACTATGCTCTATTTTTTAAAGATGGCATGTACTTGAGAATGTAGACAATGAGTCTCTTGTTGAATCTCTTTCTCCAGGAGGCCAATATGCATCTGAAACGTAGAGGGTACTGTAATGGATCGCCCCAATGAAATCAAAAGAAGCCCTTAGCTTTTTAGCTTCTTGTTTGCTAAAAGTAGGCAATCTTGAACCCATGGTCTGTTTCATAAGAGAAGGGTGGGTAATCTCCAAACACAAGGGGGTCTATATACCTGTCAAGGACCAAGAATAAATTAGAATGAGATCTAATTATGTTAAACAAATCATTTAATGAGTATTGACTTTGAAAATTGAACACTCACCAACCAATTTGAAAATCAAGAATTCTTTGAGTTGCAATAATGTCCTTGGTCGAGTTTGTCATTGGTACAAACCATGATGTGAAAAGTGCCAGACCAATAAAACCCTTTTGTTTCTCCTGCATTTGAGAAAGTAGTGTAATAACCTGTAATTTGGGCTTAACGTATCCATGTGTAAGGGTTTATAGAGAAAGATAGAGCATAGAAAGGAATATGCATGGAGGGTAAATCAAAGTAGAGTAATCCCTACAAAGAGGAGAGATATGCCAAAAATTAAACAGCTAATAATCAATCTTTGGAAAAGCCTAACATAAAATCTGATGAGCTAAGAGTATCCTAATGGTAGCTAAGAGATTGGCAAAGTTTTGTGCTTAGAGTGCCTCATAAACATTTTTTTGACATGCAATTGTGATCAATTTCTAAGACTATTGTAATAAATTTTAAAATTAAAAAGGAAAAATATACTATTGCACACACATCTAAGACAATGTAAGGAGATAATCAAAGACCCAATACACATATATACAACAATGAAGAATGTAGTAACAAAATTGGAGAAGAAATCCAAATATTTAACACATGCTTATGATACAATAGGAAAAGGCCTCCAAAAGCAACATAAGCAAAACAGGTATTGACATGAATATACAACATGGGTGTTAATAAGTTGTGATCAATGCATGAAATGACTTGAGTATTATATGTCCTAAAATAGCTCCATCCCAAAAAAATGCTAGATCTCTACATATGCAAAAGGGTTAAGGTATATGTTGTTAGTGTATTTAATTAACTATACACTATTGTATATGATTAAGATGCTCTTGTAATAGAAGATAATCCCCTGATCAATAAATGTTTGTACAAAATTGATTTTGGTGTCGCAACTAGGGTTTTGCTTCCTAGAATTTCATTAGAGGTTGTTGTTTGGGTTCTGGATCACCTTCTCTAGTGTCGTCTTCCATAACTCGACCCTTAGGGGTCAGGTTTGTGTTCTCGTTGTTATTTCCTTTCTTTTTCTCTATTTTTCTACCTCGCTTCATGGTCATCCCTTGTCATGGTCTTCCTGCGACCCCTATCGGAATTCCGCTGGCCACGGTTTTCTTTTTTGCTTCGATCCCTACTTGTCTTGGTTTGGTTGGGGCACATCTTTCCTCATCCTTGTTGGCATTATTCCGTTGGCTTTGTCATTTTACCTATACACGTTCTTTGTGCACTTTGTCTTTTCTCTTGGTGTTTTCTCCCGTTTGCAGCTTTTACCCTTACGATCTAGTTCTTGGCAATTGGACGGGTGTTATGGCCAATTTCCACTCGCAATTTGTTGGACAAGATCCTACCCGAAGGAATAGATAGATCTCAGACCACTTTTAAGGAGATTCTTCGTGGTTCTCCATGAAATAATTTCAATGGAAAGAATGTTCCGAAAACCCTGTCGCGGATACCTAAACTTGATCCGAGGAAGAACGAAAACGAATGCATACTTGCAACTAATGGCACACCAGTCATTTGAATTTAGAGAACCGACGTTCAATGCAACATCAATGAGTTGGAGACTCGGGGTTTGATTGTTCGATATATCTAGGTTTCCGTCCTTCACTAGGAGTGTTCAAGGATCGGGCCTGTAATGTCCCTTTTCCCAACTTAGAAGACTAAATATGGATTTTCTGGCCACTCCTTTGTGGCTAGAAAAGGGAAAGCAAAGAGAAGTGCAGCAAATAATTTTCATTAGTTTTTATATGTTTTTTATAAAGTAATTGAAGAAAGTATGGGTCGGCCAAGATAAGACAAAAACATTACTAAAGGGGTCGGCCAAGGTAGTTTTGACGCCATGTGTGTGAAATTAGTATAAATAGGGGTAATGGGCTTCATTTGTGCATATGCACTTTATATGTAAATCTGATTATTGAGAGTGAACTCTCATTATCTCACCATTTGGGACGAAAGCCCCAAGTGAGGTCTTTTGTGATGGGACGAAAACCTCTCACTTAGACTTTAAACTATTTGTTCTTGTTGGTTATGATCAAATTGAAAACATTTTTGAGCCCAATCTGATTTATTCTGTTATTCTAAAAAGTGCGACTTGTATTGGTGTTAATTTTGAATCGTGGGTTGACAATTACCTCATAATAATTCAATATTCCAAGTCAACTTGCATTATCAAGCCTAAATCTGCATTGGCACGCAATTCGGGGCACTATTTTAGTCAAATCGAACCAGATTAAGGCTGCTGCAATTTCTGGGTGATAACAATGATTTCCAGCAGTAGTAATTTGTACAAATCAATTCGATTTGGCCTTGTTTCATTTCAAAAATCATTAATAATCATTTGATAAGTGTTGATGAATGTTTGTTGGTGAATTTTGGCTCTTTTTACGAAGAAAATAACCCGCTGTAATTAATTTTCAGTCTGCTGTAATAATTTCCAGAATTATGGAAATTTCATATAAAACCTCGAAAAGGGGTATTACAGGGCCAGAAAGGTATGGATCACAAAAGGTGAGTATTCAGTCTCTGTCTATCCAAATGGATACTTCTTGATATTTTTTGCTTCAGCATCCGACCGAGAATTTATCTTTCAAGGAGGACCCTGGTTCATGGGAAGAGCAGGACTTTTTATGAAACAATGGCATCCCATGTTTAAGCCAGAGGAGGATCTTCCTTTAGTTGCCCCTATATGGGTAAGACTCTTTTCTGGTGTTGGTACCCGGATTTAACCTCCTTCAAAGGCGGACCGAGCAGCATCATGGATCTGACAGGACGACTCAGAGGCAGATAGATGGTTATGTATGTCGTTTTGTAGCCGGGGAAGCGATCTATCTGACTTTTTAGCACTCAGGCTTTGAAAGAAGTGGGTAGCACCTCAAAAAGGATGTGATCTTATCCTAACTATTTTAGATTGTGCCTTTCAACCAAGGTAAGAGAACCTATTTTGTAACCTCTGATTATTGAAGGATGCCGGGTAAATCCTTCTTGTGCACAAATTTTATAGAGAAGACCTTGGGGAAAATATGATCAACACACCAAATCTGACTCTCACGAGTTGTCACTTCAAGATTATGGGGATATTTTCAACACAAGGCAAAGGTTACTAAAGACATTTGGAATCCTGATTTGTTCTGCATACTTTAGCAAATGGGCTTTGTTCTTTGTGGATATACAGAGCAAGACAGGGGTAGTTCGAGGTAGGATTGGTTAGTTGAAATAATTTTTGGTGGGAGATCAACAAGATAGATTGGACTTTGCCAGATCCTTGAGAAATTTTACAACAAATGGAGAACTCAATAACAGAAAGCTTCAAAATAGTCAAAACATTCCTTCAACCAGAAGGTGTGCATCAATGGAGGCCCAGACATGCACTTTTTCACACAATCTTTGAGATTCTAGCACGAAGGCTCGAGTTAGAAGACCCAATAAAACATCAAAATCTAAGATTAGTCATGCCTGAGGTACATCCAGAGGCTTACAAACAATCTCTATCAACAGATGAAAGAAAAGTGATTTTAAATCGTTTATTTCATTCCCAGATGAAAGCTCTTCTGAAAAATGAAATTACAGATGCCACTGAACTATCACAAGGATTGAGGTTTGTGTAATTCAAAGAGATTTTGATACAAGATTGCAATAGGAACAAGAAAAACTACTTGCAGACATTCTGAAAGTGGAATAAACATAAAATTTGCCAGAGATTTGACACAAATTAATTCAAAATTTATCAGATTCATTAGCAGGGGAGAGTTATTTAAACAATCTCAGAGCTTGTTGATGGCTATACACTTGTAACCAACTCAACATGAATGAAAATCTAACACAAAGGAAGTTAACCTGGTTTCTCATAAAGTTTTCTCAGAGGATGAGCTTTTCTCAAAATTTTCTCATGAAAATGAACTCCGACCTTTTGCAAGAGTAATCTCATTGCACTTATAATACACCCTTTACATCTAATTTTCCCCCCCAAAAGAGGAATATTCGAAGCACCTTTGTTGCACATATCGGATCAATGATTTGCAAAAGGTGACATTCAACAGACTCGCAAAAAGGTTGCCAAGTGTTTTCAAAAAGGTGAATCATTGCAAATATTTGCATCATTGTTTTAACTGGAGGCATATTCTTCATCCTTGGCGCCTACAGCACCTTTTCCCCTCAAAAGAGAAGAATATTCGAGGGACCTTTGCTTGTTACCAATTTGTTTCAGACAGATATTTAACAAATTCAGATCCGAAATCTGCCAGGTGGTCTAACTATGAACAGATCACGTTTCTTGGGCCCTCGACTACTGACTAGGATGTTATGCCACAACTTCTCGGTAGTCCCTTTAATCATTCTGATTTTGTCATGTGAGAAATCCCCTTTTTAATCATTTCCCGGAGCCTCCGCGTAGCTGGTCTAGACAGGTCATCCCTTTTTTCTCTCGAGGCAACGCCTTTTTCACCTTTCGCGCCTGCACTTTCATCATTTCATCCTTTTTGCCTCTGAAATTTTACTCTGTAACTTTTAGATCTAGCATCTTGCTTTCTCACACAAGCCCAAGCAAAAATCCACCCCTTTACTTCAGATTTACGAATTGAGCTCCCAAATTGAATCAATTAAACTTTGCAGACCCAAACTTGACACTATTTGCCAAAAAATTGATGAAGAATGATGCAAAAAATGCATCTCCAAACATCCTGAGCTTCAATGGTGGCAAAATCAAATGAAATGCACTTTAGCTACCATTGATCCAAAAAGGAAAAAATTCAACTTTTAATCTGAGCCCTCCATATGGACTATTCAATGCTATGATTGGAAATGGGTCAAGGTTGCACCTTCAACTTGACATTTTATAATTTTTTCCAAAAAAGTAAACATGTTCCACATTTTTCTCCACCCCTAAAAAAGGCTTACACGTGTCCCAATGTGGGTCCCAAAGCTGTGCTTCAAATTACAAATTTATCCCTTTTTTACAAAAGGAAAAAAACCTTAAATAACCCCGAAAACTCTGTCTCTCCATTTCCCACCTGTTCCGTGTCTAATGACACATTTTGAGATGTCTCGAAAAATAAGACCCCAAACAAGTGGGCCCAACTTGTTGTCCGACAGAGTCCCCAAGCATCCTCCTGGCACTTCTTCAAAATAAAAATCAAGGGTCGATCCCCAAACATGCGATGGTCCCTCCACGTGTCCCAGGCCCCTTTAGGAAGTTGCATGAAAAGTCTAAGTATCCACACCACGTGGACATGTTTTGGTTGAAGTGAGCCTTTAGAATTTTTAAAGTCTCCAAAGAGCATCCAACTAGGAAGGGCCACATTTTCAACTGATGCCAAGAAGTAATTTTGACCGGGAAACTACACCCGTCAAACCGTAAAATGAGGAGAGCCACCATTTGAGCCCAGGGGGGACAGAAAACATAATAGAGGCAAAACTGAGGGATCTTCAAAGGTCGATGGGGTGGGGCTAATTTGAGCACCAACATAGGCTCCGACTAGGGGATGGGCACTTCCCGTGAGTGCCACAAGAATCAATAGCAGACCAAGTGCCAAGAACAGACCAAGTGCCAAAAACATACAATTGGGCAACGGAGTCAAAGGATAAGCCTGCATAGCAGAACAACCACAACCATCCTCCAAAAAAATGAACCAAGAAACCAACAAAACCAGGTCACCAAGGACCAGAACGAACAAAACACAAAAGCAGAGGAGAACAAAGAACTATACACTGTACAAAAGGAATATACCTTGATTCTGAGAAGTTAATCAAGGAAATGCTTCAAATACCTGCCATTAACAGGCAATTCAAGTAGTTCCCCGTCTAGGTCTTTTAGGAAGAAGGTATTTTCACCAATTCGAATATCAATTGAATAAGGGCCCATCCATAATGCATCAAATTTACCATGCTTGCCCTTATCTTCATGCCTAATATCCCATAAAAGCACAAGATCCCCAATGCTGAAAGCCCTGGGTGTCACCTTTTTTGTCAAATAGCCTCTTCAACTTTTCTTTGAACTTCACGTGTCGTTGATGGGATGCCCTTCTCTCTTCATCCAGCTCAATAATCTGATTGATTCGAGCATCATATGAACTAACTCCCTGGTCTTCAATCTGTTGAACAAACTAAAATGAAGACAATTACAAATGCAGGGGCAGCAGAGCTTGTGTTCCATAAACCAACTCAAATGGGCTTTTACCAGTAGCCCTTTTGACAGTGATTCTGTCAACCCAAACAGTGAACTTTAGTTGCTCACCCCACTTCCTTTTGTTTAGCTCCAAGGTTCTTCTAATGATCTTTAACAAGTTTTTATTGCTGGACTCAGCTTGTCCATTTCCTTGGGGGTTGTAGTTAGAAGCATATGTCAGATTTATCCCATATTCTTTGCACATTTCCATCAAAGGTTTAGCTCTGAAACACATGGCATTATCAGCAACAATTTTGACTGGCACTCCAAATCTGCAGATGATATGATTCAGCATGAAGTCCATGACAACTTGGTGTGTTGTTTTCTTAGTGGGGATTGCTTCCACCCACTTAGTGAAATAATCGGTGGCCACAAGAATCCATTTATGACCAGCGCTGGAAGGGTCAGAAATTTCCCCAATAAAATCCATTCCCCATTGTCTGAATGGAGCTTCAACTGACACAGGCTGCAAAGAAAGGGAGCCTGAAGCTTTCATTCTTCCAGAGAAACGCTGGCAACTTTCACATTTCCTAACCAATATAGTCGTGTCCTTGAAGAGAGTTGGCCACCAATAACCAGCCCTCAAGATTTTATGTGCCGTAACTCTGCCAGCAAAATGTCCCCCACAGACCCCTCCATGGAGATCAGCAATTATTTTGGGGGCCTCATTTTCAGTAATGCATCTCAAGAGCACTCCCTCAGGGTTCTTCCAAGCTAACCCGAAATCAGTAATGACATATTTTTGAGAGGCTAACTTAAGAGCTCTTTTCTGATTTTTACTCAGATATTCAGGGCAGCATAAATGTCTGAGATAAAAGATTATATCTTTGTACCATTCAGATCTTACCAACTTTTCAAAGACATCCACCCTTTCTCCTTCCACTTCATTTACCTCAATAGTTTGCAGGTTTCTCTCAGCCATAAGCTTAGCTAGGCCCAAACCTCTTACCAATTTCGTGGTCTGGATATCCATGTCATACTCCTGCAACTTGTTCACCCATCTGCATCTTTTGCTTGAGACCTCCATCTCTGATAAGACGTCTTTCACCATGGTGTGGGGAACATAAGAAACAACTTTAGAACTCAAGATGTAGGGTCTGAAAACCTTTGTTGCTTTCACCAAGGCAAACGCCTGCTTCTCCATAATGGTGTATTTTAACTCAGCTCCCTGTAATGCCTTACTGAAAAAGGCAATTGGTCTCTCAGCCCCTTCATCATCCTTTTGTAACAAAACAGAGGCAATGGTGTTTTCTGAAGCAAAAGAAAATACTTGAAAAGGTTTCTTGTAATTTGGGGCTGCCAAAACAGGGCATGCTTTAGTGCTTCTTTGATCCCATTAAAATCCTGAATGGCTGCCTCTTCCCACTTGATAATCTGGTCTTTCTTCAACATGCAAGTGATGGGGAGAGTCAACTCAATAAAGTTAGACACAAATCTTCTAATGAAATTGATTTGCCCAAAGAAGGATTGGATTCCCTTCTTGGTTCTTGGAATTGGAACCTTGCTAATAGCTTCTACCCTCTCGGGATCAATCATGACCCCATCCTTTGACACAATGTGACCAAGCAACTTGGCCTTTTGCACTCCAAAATGGCACTTCTTCGGATTGAGTGAAATGCCATACTCTCTGCATCTTATCAGCATTTTTTCCAAGTGCTGCAAGTGATCACTTCTCTTTCTGGAAAACACAGTCACATCATCTTGGTAAACAATAAAATCATTAATGTAACCAGCAAAAGCAACATCCATTGCTCTTTGGAAGGTAGCTCCAGCATTCATCAGACCGAATGGCATCCTGACATAAACATATGTGCCCCATGGAGTGGTAAAGGCAGTCTTTATTCTCTCTGACTCCTTCACAACAACTTGATTGTATCCAGAGAAACCATCCAAAGTAGAAAGCAACTCAGATCTAGTCACTAATTGCAGCATATTTTCCATGTTTGGCAGAGGATAATTATCTTTCATTGATGCTCTGTTCATATTTCTAAAATCCACGCATAGCTTGATATCACCATTTTTTTTTCTAACTGGCACTAAGTTTGCGACCCAAGAAGAATACCTTGTTGGCTGAATAATTCCTCCATCCCTTAGCTTCTTCAATTCTTCTTGACATCTTCATGGAGAGGAGTGGATTAATCGGCCTCTGATTTTTGTCTGAATGGTTTTGCATTTGTTTTGAGAGGAATTTCATGCTAAAACAAATCCTCTCTGTATGCTTTTAGCTCAGAATAAGACCAAGCCAAACAGTCCTGATATTTCTTTAACAACTGGACATAGGACTGTTTCTCTTCCTTGCTTAGATTGCTTCCCAACCAGATCTTCCTTGGTTTCTCCCTTGTGCCAAGGTCATGCTCTTCAACATCCCTTGAGGCTGCTATATGTCTATTAATAACGCAATCAACATTATCAAAGTTTGATTCAAGAGCAACCAACCCTCTAGGAATGATATTAGTTTTCAATTGGATGATGTCTTTGCCGAAACAAAGTTTCTTTTCCTTCTGTTGTACACACCATTGGCTCCCAATCAATACACTGATCAAAAACTCCCCTTTGTTCTGCAGAAACCATTTCACCTGGGCATCATCATCAAATACTTGCCAATTTTTTACGTTGTCAGGGACAGATGGCGAATTGTTAGTATTTCAACATTATATTCACAATTAGGGGACATTGAACAAACATCAAACCGAGATCCCAAGACTACAAGCTAGTCTGCAACAACATTGAACTTTCTTTCATGATGCACAATATTAAATGAGTCAAACATTTCAATCAAATCCCAAACTGCATGCTTGTATTGTTTCATTCTCTGATTTTTGGTAGCATACAATTTTCTAATTTGTTTGACAATCAGTTCTGAGTCCCCTTTGACAATGATATCTTTAATATGATACTTCCAAGCAATTCTCAAACCTAATAATAATGCTTCATACTCAGCAATGTTATTAGTGCATTCAAAATTAAGTTTGAAAGAAAATACAAACTCTTCTTGGTTTGGGGAGATTAGAACAATGCCGGCACCATTTCCAAACTTGGAACATGCTCCATCAAATAACAAGGTCCAAGGTAAACCAGCCTATTCAAGACATTCGCACTAATCAATCTTGTGCTCCCTATCATCAGCAAACCCCACAAAGTTATCAACATCCACATCAGCATATAACACTTCATAAGAAGCATTATTTGGATCCTCAATGAGGTGCAACATTTTCTTCTCTCCATACAACTTTACAAGGCTGCCTTCAATAGGAATGGTGGAAAAATACATATCCATCTGAACACTTCCACCAACACTTACAGCCCACTTTCTTGATAACAGCATGCCCCATTTGGCAGGGCAGTCAACAATGACAACATCAAGTTTCAGGTTCTTACCTGGATAAGCTGCAAGTTGTACCACCAATCCTTTCACACATCCAACAACGGGCACCTCTCTAGAGTCCATGGCAAGTGCATCTTCCATATGCTGTTGTCACTTTGATATCCAACTCATTCATGACCTCAAGAGGCATGACATTGCATGATGCTCTCCGGAATCAAACATACAATTATGCAGCAGTCTATCCTTAATGATCAAAGTTGTAAAAAATGGATCAACATTTAATTGGGATTCAACCAAAGATGTCCCCAAGTAAACCTCAGGTGCTTCTCCAAGCTCTTCCAATGCTGGTGGTGTTTCAAGGTCTGCAATGGTTGGAGGAGGAGTTTCTACAATGTTTACATTTCTGCCTGGGGTACTCTTTTCTTCTTTCAATCCCAAGTACTCAAATGCTCTCTTCTTGTGCTCAGGAATCCTAAGCAACTCAACAATTGGAACACTAACTTTGATTTGACTCAAAACCTAGGCAATGTCATATGGAACATTCTTTGGCAAGGCAACATTAGAAGGGAGATTAGCAAACTCATCAGATGGCGTGGGATTCTTGACAGTTTGGGCATGAGGAGAAGTATGAATCTTTTTTGGGACAGCAAGGCCTTTAGAAGGTGTATCTTTCTTAGGAGCCTCTTTAGGAATACTAGTAAGCAATGGAGTTTTAGGTTTGGCTTGAGGCCCTGCTCCTTTGACAACTCTACTCCTAGTATTATAATCCTTTTCTTGAGCAACAACAACGTTCATCAATAACTGCCTATCTTCCTCCGAAGGGATTCCTCCATCATACTTCTTTATCATTAAAGCTCTTAAATACTCAAAGTCATTATTAGGTATTTCAAAAGCTTGCACTACATCTACTTCAAAAGTATGAGAAGGAGGAAGAAGTGGTACCCGGTGAATGCAGTCCCAAAAAGTTGCAGCAGTTCGAGCACTTATCACTTCGGTTGAAGTTTCTCCTTGTTGTGAGCTTGAAGAGCAACCCATCATGCAAACGTCATCATCAGTACCATCATCATTATCAGCTTCCTCCTCTTGTTGATTTACTTCACATGGAGGATGGGGCAGAAAGCATCTATCACACCAATCAATCTCATTGGCTTCATCAACAGCAGCAACCCGGGCGGTCAGAGGATCAGGCACCATTCTACTTTCACGCGCTTGGGGATGTCTATTTGCAGATCCCATGGGTCCTTTACCTTTCATCGTGACCTCTGATCACCCCTAGGATGATTGCCAAATCTGTCATGATTTTGTGCCTTTTGCTGACCTTGTGAACTCTGCCCAATTCCTTTCTCTGCCCGGGCTAGTTTGTAGGATATTTCTTTGACAGCCCCTGCCAAAGTTTTAACAACCTCCTCAAGATCCACACTCTTGCTTGCTTGAGGTTTTTCTGGGTTTATCAGTTTAACCCCTTCCCTCTTAGGAGGTTTTCCAATGGCCTTGATGTTGTTCTCAATCTGCAGAGCCATGGTAAAGGCCTGCCTCAAATTGCCAGGGTTTTTATCCCTCAAATAGTATGCAACCTTCTTGTCAAATGCATCAGCATACTTTATAAGACAAGATTCATCACATGGCCTCAAATTCACAGGCAATCTTCTTAATGTCTTATTGAATCTTGTATTAAAGTCATGCACTGACTCATTAGGATTCTTTTTAATATTCTCAAATTCTGACAAAAGAAACCTAGGGTCTATTTTGTCACCATACTGCAATCTAAATGCATTCTTCATTTCAGTCCAAGAATCAATAGAGTTATCAGGCAGAGCTTTATACCAGTCCCTTGCATCCTCTTCTAATGTATGAATAAAAAATTTAATGTATACATCTTCAAACTCTATTTTGAAATCCTCCATCATATTGACAAAGAGTTTCAAGTGCTGATCACCAGTTATTGCATTATTTCCTTGAAACTTAGGCAATCTGTTTCTTACATCCTGTGGCACAACATTCAGATAGCCATCCATACCTCTAAAACTTGATGGGACCAAAAGTATTAACGACAAATGGAGGTCTGGGTGGAGGCTGAGCCATATTATTCTGAGGAGGTGACCTTACAGGAGAAACAGAGTGATGAGGAGTGATGGGTCTGTGTGGTACAGGGATACAATTTTCAGAATGACTATCCCCTAATGGTTTTGTCTCTTGGAAAACTTTATTAGATTTTGAAAACACAGGGGCAGATCGAGAAGCAAATGTTTTAAATACAGATGATGGACCCTCTCCAGATGGAGAAATCAGGATTTACAGAGATGCTACCTGATTCAGAAGTAGTTGAGGAAGTATTGCAATCTTCAACCGCGTGCCGATCAATTTTACCAATGGAGATCTCTTTTCTTGATGGGTGATTCTCCAACAACCTTCCAAATTTTTCCTCCTTCTGAATTAGACTTTTCAAACTCTAGAAACAACCTTCTACTAGGGTCCGCAGTGAAGAAAGATCTTCTTCCTTCCAGCTTTGCAAAGATTAGTAACAAATTCACAATTGACAGAGGTTAAGACACTGACATTTATCAAAATCAAATCAACTCGGAGTCGCCACTAAGGATTTTCACCCTAGTTGTGTAAATGCACTAAAATAATCTGTCAAATGTTTGTCAGCACTAAAAATCATGCAAAGCTTTACAAATCAGACCTTCCTTCACCCAAATTTATCAATGGTGAGGCAAACTTAGTACAATAACTGCTGGAAAAATTGGACAGACAGCACACAGAACTTATAATTTTGTTCAATCCTTACAGATCTGATCAGAGAATGATGTTTACAAAATGTATTTGCACACAGAACTGCAAGAAACATTACCAGGGTTTGGAAACTTTAAATTCTTCAAAGAGTCCCCGGCAGTTCCCTAGCAATGGCACCATTCTGGTGTTGGTACCCAGATTTAATCTCCTTCAAAGGCCGAGTAGCATCATGGATCTGACAAGACACTCAGAGGCAGATAGATGGTTATGTATGTCGTTTTGTAGCCGGGGAAGTGATCTATCTGACTTTTTAGCACTCAGGCTTTGAAAGAAGTGGGTAGCACCTCAAAAAGGATGTGATCTTATCCTAACTATTTTAGGTTGTGCCTTTCAACCAAGGTAAGAGAACCTATTTTGTAACCTCTGATTATTGAAGGATGCTGGTAAATCCTTCTTGTGCACAAATTTTATAGAGAAGACCTTGGGGAAAATATGATCAACACACCAAATCTGACTCTCACGAGTTGTCACTTCTAGATTATGGGGATATTTTCAACACAAGGCAAAGGTTACTAAAGACATTTGGAATCCTGATCTGTTCTGCATACTTTAGCAAATGGATTTTGTTCTTTTGTGGATATACAGAGCAAGATAGGGGTAGTTCAGGGTAGGATTGGTTAGTTGAAATAATTTTTGGTGGGAGATCAACAAGATAGATTGGACTTTGCCAGATCCTTGAGAAACTTTACAACAAATGGAGAACTCAATAACAGAAAGCTTCAAAATAGTTAAAACATTCCTTCAACCAGAAGGTGTGCATCAATGGAGGCCCAGACATGCACTTTTTCACACAATCTTTGAGATTCTAGCACGAAGGCTCGAGTTAGAAGACCCAATAAAACATCAAAATCTAAGATCAGTCATGCCTGAGGTACACCCAGAGGCTTACAAACAATCTTTGTCAACAGATGAAAGAAAAGTGATTTTAAATCATTTATTTCATTCCCAGATGAAAGATCTTCTGAAAAATGAAATTGCAAATGCCACTACACTATCACAAGGATTGAGAGGTCTGTGTGATTCAAAGAGATTTTGATACAAGATTGCAATAGGAACAAAAAAACTACTTGCAGACATTCTGAAAGTGAAATAAACACAAAATTTGCTAGAGATTTGACACAAATTAACTCAAAATTTATCAGATTCATCAGCAGGGGAGAGTTATTTAAACAATCTCAGAGCTTGTTAATGGCTATACACTTGTAACCAACTCAACATGAATGAAAATCTAACACAGAGGAAGTTAACCTGGTTTCTCAGAAAGTTTTCTCAGAGGATGAGCTTTTCTCAAAATTTTCTCGTGAAAATGAACTCCGACCTTTTGCAAGAGTAATCTCATTGCATTTATAATACACCCTTTACATCCAATTTTCCCCCCCAAAAGAGGAATATTCGAAGCACCTTTGTTGCACATATCGGATCATGATTTGCAGAAGGTGACATTCAACAGACTCGCAAAAAGGTTGCCAGGTGTTTTCAAAAAGGTGAATCATTGCAAATATTTGCATCATTGTTCTAACTGGAGGCATATTCTTCATCCTTGGCACCTGCAGCACCTTTTCCCCTCAAAAGAGAAGAATATTCGAGGGACCTTTGCTTGTTACCAATTTGTTTTAGACAGACATTTAACAAATTCAGATCCGAAATCTACCAGGTGGACCAACTGTGAACAAATCACGTTTCTTGGGCCCTCGACTACTGACTAGGATGTCATGCCACAACTTCTTGGGAGTCCCTTTAATCATTCTGATTCTGTCATGCGAGAAATCCCTTTTTAATCATTTCTCGGAGCCTCTGCGTAGCTGATCTTGACAAGGTCATCCCTTTTTGCTCTCGAGGCAACGCCTTTTTCACCTTTTGCACCTGCACTTTCATCATTTCATCATTTTTCCCCTCTGAAATTTTACTCTGCAACTTCTGGATCTGGCATTTGCATTTCTTGCACGAGCCCAAGTAAAAATCCACCTCAAAAGTACTTCAGATTTACAAATTGAGCTCCCAAATTGATTCAATTGAACTTTGCAGACCAAAACGACACAAATTTGCCAAAAATTTGATGAAGAATGATGCAAAGATGCATCTCCAAACATCCTGGAGCTTCAATGGTGGTAAAATCAAATGAAATGCACAGTTACCGTTGATCCTGCATTTCAACTTTTAATCTGAGCCCTCCACATGGTAAAATGCGATTGGAAACAGGTCTGGGGGCACCTTTTGACATTTTATAATTTTTTGGAAAAAAGTAAAATGTTAACATTTTTCTCCGCCCCTCCGCCCTCAGAAGACGGGCTTGACACGTGTCCCAATGTGGGTCCCAGCAGACCTGCGCTTCAACTTACAAATTTATCCCTTTTTTACAAAAGGCAAAAAACCTTGAATGACCCCGAAGCTCCGTCTCTCCATTTCCCCGCTGCTACGTGTCTCAATGGCGCATTTTGAGATGGTCCCGAAAAGGTAGAGACCCAAAACAAGTAAACAAGCGTGGTCCCTCCACGTGTCCCAGGCCCCTTTAGGAAGTTGCATGAAAAGTCTAAGTACGGGAAGGCCTGGCGGTGGAAGCCTCCACGTGGACATGTTTTGTGTTGAAGTGAGCCTTAGAATTTTTAAAGTGCCCCACAGAGCCACATCCAACCAGAAAGGGCCACATTTCAACTGATGCCAAGAAGTAATTTTGACTGGGAAAATTACACCCGTCAAACCGTAAAATGCAGGAGAGCCACCATTTGAGCCCGGGGAGAACAAAAAACATAACAGAGGCCGCAAACTGAGGGATCTCAAAGGTCAATGGGGCGGGGCTAATTTGAGCACCAACTTTGGGCTACCTTCAGAATTTTGGAATCATACTGTTTTTATGGCGATCGGAAACACGTTGAGTACTTTCATGATGACGGTGGATGCCTCTTTACAGTTGGAGCAGATGGTGTATTCCAAAATTTGTGTTCTCATGGATTCTAGCAAACCATTGCTTGCTAAAATTTTGCTAGTCATTGAAGAATATACATGGGAATGGGTGGTAGATTATGATAACATTCCTTCCAGATGCAGACTATGCCATGAATATGGTCATTTAATCAAAGATTGTCAGCACAACCATCATGAGCAGCCAGAGCCAGAAAAACCCAAAGAGGACTTTATTGCACTGAAAAAGAAACAGGTTGCTAGGAAAACACATAAGGAAAAGGCAGATCCTAGTAGCAATAATAGATTCACAACACTACAGGAACAAGAGGGAGAGGAAAGGGATGCACTGTTAGAATCTCAAGTACCAGAAACACAATGGCAACAACAAAGTAAAGATCAGAATCAGCTGGTGATATTCCAAGCTCAACCTAGCAAAGTGGTACGTGAAAATCGGGTTAAAAGTCATCAGAGGAAAAATAAATACCATGAGCAATTTCAAGATCAACACCAGCCAACAAAGGAGGTAGAAGGCATGGATAAGGCCATTGTGCTTAGTGGTCCTAATCAACCAAACCAAATGGCTTCTACACTGGGGATGGAACAAGAGCAAAATAAAAAATATAAGATGGATACCAACATAAAGCTTGGAAGAAAGACCAATCAGGCTAAACTACAGAGGGAGGGTCACAATATGAGCGATTCGGTAACAGTAAGGGACTTATCCCAATTCCTTCATAGCATTTCCCAATGAAGTTGATCACTTGGAATATAAGAGGCTTGAAGGGTTCTCCCTCAAAAATTCAAGAACTAAAAAGAATGATAAATCATGAGCATCTCGCACTGATCAGCAACCAAGAAACCAAAGCTTCTATTGATATTATGAATGCGCTAGCTAATAATATTTGGCTCCAAGCTGAAGATTTGTCTATAAGTTCACATGGAGCTTCAGGAAGCTTGGTATCTTGTTGGAACCCCGAAGTTATTACCATATTAACTTCCTGTGCAAGTAGCGGTTTGATGGGATGACATGTTTACTCCACAACAGTTGACCATGAATTTTTAATTTTTAATTTGTATGCTCCGTTGAATATGGAAGAAAAAAGAAAAAAGTGGCACGCTATCTCCTCTATTATATGCTCCTTTTCTCACTTACCAATCATAATAGAAGGGGATTTTAATACTTTATTACATATCCAAGAGAAGTAAGGCGGTAATCCTCGTCTTGATGTTAGCTCCACCTTTATGACTCATGTTATTCATTCTCATTGGCTGGTGGATGTGCCTACAACTAATGGAATAATGACATGGTCTAATAGACGGCGAGGGGAGGATTGTGTCTCGGAAGGACTGGATCAGTTCTTGTTATCTGAAGATTGATGGGCTAAGGATTATACACCTAGGATTATGATTCTAAATAACAGTGGCTCAAACCATTAGCCGATTTGTTTGGAGATAGGTAGATCAATTCTATACAAAGCTCCTTTTCACTTTCAGCTTATGCAGTTGCGTCATAAGGATATTGATAAACTGGGTCAACAGTGGTGGGTGGAAGGCAAGCCAAGGTATGGAACTCGAATGTTCATGTTTGTCAAAAGATTATCTTATTTATAATTTAAACTAAAAGCTTGGAACTTGAATGAATTTGGAGATGTCAACAAAAGGAAAGAAAAAATTTTGGAACAGTTGCAAGATCTTATCATTATTCACTGACAATCAGGGTATTCTATAGACCTTTTAAAGAAGAAATGTTGGCTGAATGCCGAACAACAGGAATGGGAAACCCAGGAGGTGATTATGTGGAAGAAAAAATCCAGGATCCAATGGCTGAAGGAAGGGGGCAAAAACTCAGCCTTCTTCCATAAATCTGTACAAGCCAAAAGAGCCCAAAATCATATTCATTTCGTAATCAAAGAGGATGGTACTAGAGCGTATTCTAGTTAGGGGATGAAGCAAGTCGCTTAGCAGTATTTCCAGCAGCTGTTCACTTCTCAACACCTTGACTTGAACTCGCAACAAATTCTGAATATCATACCCACTTGTATCTCTCAACAAGAAAATGAAAGGTTGTTGCAACATATCATAGAAGAACTCCATAGTATTGTTTTCAAAATGCAAAAAGGAAAAACACCAAGCCCCAATGGATTTCCAATTGAGTTCTTCTAGACATTTTAAGGGAGTATCAAGAGGGCTCTTTTATAGGTGATTGAGGAGGTAAGAAATGCTAAAACATTTCTCAAACAAATAAATAAGACGTCCATTGCTCTTATCCCAAAGCGCAATGATGTAAAGGATATTTCAGGGTACCGTCCTATTGCCTAATGTAATGTTCTGTACAAAATAATCACTAAAACTATGGCGGAACGACTAAAACCCCTATTGCACAAGATTATCTCTCCTGAACAAGGGGGTTTTGTACTAGGTCGCCATATTCATGACGAAATTGTTTTAGCCCAGGAATTCCTTCACTCTGTGGACATACAAAAAAATCCGGGCTATGTTTATTAGACTGGGCTTATCTAAAGAATATGACAGTGGATTGGGGTTTTATGTGCAAAATTCTGGCCCAGTTTGGATTTTCTACAGAATGGATCTAATGGATAAGTGCTTGTATCTCTTATGTATCCTTTGCGGTATTACTTAATGGCTCTCCTTCGGAATTTTTCGCGGCATCTAGAGGTGTAAGGAAAGGAGACCCCTTACCACCTTTCTTATTTATCATTCTAGCGGAAGGCTTGGTACGACTTAGACAGAAGGCTTGTCAAGAAAAAAAAATCCATGGCATCCAGGTGGCTAAAAACATTCCACCTATCTCTCATCTCTAGTTTGTGGATGATTCTACAATGCTTGGAAAAACTACATCTACAGAAGGAAAGCAGATCCATAGAGTTCTACACACCTTTTCACAAGCCACAGGACAACTGATTAACCAAGGAAAATCTAGCATCTTTTTCTTTCATTGTTCTAGACAGCAAGAGAACCAAATTTTAAATATTCTTCAATTTAAGAAGGGGGAGCTTCCCTTACGATATTTGTGTGTTCCTTTAGCAACCCATAAGTTAAAAGAATGGCACTGGTTAATTCACAGGGATGAGTTAAAACTTCAAAAGTGGACTAACAGATGGCTTTCTTTGGGAGGCAAGATGATATTGGTCAAATTGGTTCTCCAAACTATGCCCATCTACATTGCTTTTGTGATAAATATTCCTAGCAATAGATTGAAACAAGTGGATTCTATTTGCCAAAAATTCTTATGGAGTAGAATTCAGGACAAAAGGAAATGGACCTTAGTCAAATGGACTACTCTTTGTCGGCCAGAAAAAGGTGGTTTAGGATTTAGATCCTCGCCATGATAGATGAAAGCCTTAGCTGCAAAATTGTACTGGAGGATGCTAGTATACCCCGACGACCTATGGGCTTTAGTGCTAAGAGCCAAGTATGCTGGTGTGGACCCCCCGGAAGAAGTTGTGTGTGCCTCCCTTCCTACAAAGGGCTCACCTATTTTACAAGTTATTAAAATAGGCCAAGACATAATTAAGAAGCAGTTGTTATGGATAGTCAACTATGGGCAACTTGCCAATTTCTAGACTGACTCATGGGATGGAGCTCCCCATCTTATTTTACAATATCCTCAGCTCATTCCTATAATGAAGCAAATGCACGATATTAGATGGAGGATGGTTTCTCAATACGGACGATCATCACTCAATCTTTGGCAAAGTAAAAAGGAATGGATCCCACTTTCTGAATGGCCACTTGTAATCCAACATTAACACTAGCTTTTGTTGCAAAGTTTTTTTAGCAATCGTTCTCTGTCCTCATCCCCATCTCCGGACAAATTGTGCTGGGGACCTTATCCATCGGGCTATTATATTGTTTCTAAAGGTTATGCGTCCTTGGTGATTGACAATCCTCACCCTCTAAAATTCCTCTTTAGAAACCTATGGCATTCGGGGATGTGGCCTAAAGTGAGCTTTCCCTTATGGCTTCTTATTCATAGGCGAGTTTTAACAGGGGATCAACTTATTAAGAAAGGTTTTTATGGACCTTGTAGATGTATTATGTGCTTGCAAGTTGAGGAAACTTTACCTCACCTTTTTTTCCTATGCCCTTCGGTTGTTTAGATCTGGTGACAATTAGCGACTCTATTCAAGATGAGATGGCATAACTTTGACTCTCTTGACCAGGTTATCAAAGAATGGCAGAGGATGCTTCCTATAGGGCAAAGGTTGTGTCTGATACTTGTGTTATCCGAAAGACTATGGCAGAGGAATTTCTCCTCTTCTATGAAATACCTGGGCAAAGGTTGAAATAATCCGACTACTATGGAGCAAATCAGCAAAGATGTCTCCTCTATCTATGGAAAAAACCTGGATAAGAAAGAAATAATCGACTTTTTCAGCAAAATTTTATGGATCAGCAAAGATGTCTCCTATATCTGGGAAAAAACAAAAATAAATATAGCTGAAACTCACAAACATAAGATCCCTTTAGCTAACACTTTATCATTGGTTTGGGATTATATTTGTAATCAACTTTCGTTGGATCCAAGAGAAGCCACCTTACATGTGTTCTAAATATGTGTAATTTTTTAAAGATCCTTAATTTAAGATTTTATTGCCACCTTACATGTGTTCTAAATATGTGTAATTTCCTTAATTTAAGATTTTATTGATTTATCGTATATGCATGTGTGGGTTTATATCGTATGGTTGTTTACAACAATTCTAGTGAATACCTAAAAACTTTAATATGGTATTAGAACAATAGAATTTTCATCTCATACTGCATGCAGGTATAAAGAATAGATCTACAATTTTAAGTTTTTTTGCAAATTCAAATATGTTGCACTTTTCATTTTTTCTACAAATTTCAATCCAAATTTAGAGGCCTCTTGCAAATAACCAATCTTATGCTCTCACATTACCCTTTGTAGGATTTGGGTTGATCCCCGACTCACCCCACTCAGCCCCATCATTCTGATCCCTGACTCTTTGTGCACTTGAGCCCATACTTGAATTTTTGCTTCTTTGCTTGCATATTTTGGTTTTGCAAGTCGGACCACAAAGGATATGTGCAACTTGTCAATACAGGTGTCAATCGCAACTATGATTGGCTTGTGATCTCCGTGCGATTTTTAGTGAATCACAACTACGATTGGTCTGCGATTAAGCCAGGTATACTATTTCAATTTCATGCATTGTTTTTTTCATTTTACTTCAATAAAATGTCTTTTGTCTCCTTAAATGGTTAGGGATCTGACCGAGGCAAGTCCCCTAACCACCAAAAACAAGTAACATTTATGTAAGTGTGTTTGTCTGCAAGTTATAGATTCAGATCAATAAGTTTTCTACCCACTTTATTCATTAAAGAACCCATGATTGTCCCTCACTTTCTCAATTGCAGCGTAAGCCCATTATTTTAGTAGCATTGATTTGGTGATTGTTATATCAACTAATACATCTTACAGGTGAACCAAATCTAGGCATACATTTTGGCGACTATGGTGGGACTACTATCATTGTGGTCCCACCATCATCACATTCATCCTTACACATCCCTATCATCACATTTTTATCTGCACATGGTTAGGGCAGCATTTTCCTTACTTTCACTCATCATGCCTTCACCAAGGTTTTTTTTTTAATCATTTTTCAACTACCACTTTTCGTCCCACAGCTTTTAGGTGTGTGGCATCAGAGATGTCGCTTGCGGCGACAACCTTAAGTGAGGATTTCCTTCCAGTGATATGATGGGTACCTTTCAAATGTCGGAGCCTTTCTGAGAAATTAACTGTGATTACCAACCCTTTGTATGGCCTCAAGCTCACACAAGCGTATACCAAGTATGAAGTCATCGAAAACTTCTTAGAGACTAGTACCTGGAGCAACTGATGATGCAAGTTGTCGTTGATGATTTTTCCCAATCTATTCTTTTCTTGCCTTCGATGATGGTGAGCATGAACAAGGCCATCCAGTCGTGAAAATCGTTTGTGGTTTCTTCTCCCATCACCCGGTTGAGAAGGATGATCACGTCTAAGTAGCCTCCGTGAAATTCACTCCGTGAGAGAGATTTTGGCACACGCGAAGGCTTTCTTCCTTGCTTTAACCAAAAACCCAGTGCGAGGCCCTGAAGGTAGGTGTTTATTTTTTACCTTTCACCTACTGCAACATCCTTTGAGATGACGGCCATATTGTTCCAAGTTGGAAGTTGCATTGAGTAAGAGATTGCCATGGGAGAAAGCACCACCAGGACTGAGTTATCATATACTCATATGGTTCAGGTGTTTGGCTCATAGTGATGGGAGCATGCCAACACCAACTCTGCACTTTGAACTAATACTAGATGACCACCTGCTACATACAACCCGCTTATGAAAACCTTATCCTCCACCAATTCTCTGAGTCCACCAAACATCTGATCCTTGAGGTCTTCTAGATCCATGTGGGTGACACCATTGTCCCCCACACCCAAGTATTTAGATGAGAGAGCTGAGACAGGCTCGAGACCTACAACCTTGAATTTCATGTTTAACGATGACACCCCTTTTCCATCTGGAATGAGGGCTTACTATTTTTTCAAAAATTGCCTTTTTCTCCTTTTTCTCTTCAAACCACTTTATTTATTGTCTTGATTGTTTCCTGAGAATTGAAGAATTCTGCCCTTCTTGAGAGTTTACCATTTAAAGTAAGTGCTCATATAGAGACTTACTATTTTTGGAAAGCGCCCTTCCACACCTCGGTTTCTTCTCTTGACCTCACGTACAAATTTTTAGCTCAATCCGATCACTGGAATGGTGGAAAATAAAAAAAAGAAACTAGGGCACAAAGTCGAGTTTTTTTCGCCGTAAAAAATATGGAACATGCATGTAATTGCAATCACATATCTTTAAGGCGCATGAAATGGAGAAGATTGCAAAAAACCCCACCTCAATCTATGCACCGGTTAATGAGATATGAAATTTTCACTTTCCCAGGTACGGAAACACTCAAGCGAGAAAATGCACATGGAGTTTTGAAAAATTGCAAATTTTGTAGAAATCTCTCCACTGTGATCATGGAAAGATGGAGGAAGAACAATCAAAGAGTAAAATCTGGAAAAAATTCACAAGTGTTTCGGGTAGATTTCGAGCAAAATGGAGGAAGATCAATAAAATGTCATCTCCTTATAGTTTTTATGCCTTGGGGGCGCATTTTTCTGTCCCCCTTGTCCCCTTGGCAAAGAAATGAAGGGGACACAAAAATATGCCCTAGCCCTATGAGGACAAGTGGCAGACATGCATTTGCAAAGGAGCGAGAGGGATGAGCTTATTTTTGGCACCCTGTGGCTGAGTTCAAGTCACATTAGGAATCATGTGAGAGTAAGGTGGGGGGGCGGGGGGCATTTTTCTGTCCCTCTTGTCCCCTTGGCAAAGGGACGAAAGGGACACAAAAATGCGCCTCAGCCTCATGGTGACAAGTGGCGGGCATGCGGTGCACAAGGTGGTGGCTAGGAATCTTGCGAAAAGTGCTTACCAAGGCCTCCCAAAGTCATGTGGTGGGTCTAGGAGCTCAAGGGGGGGAGGGGCGCAATTTGCTGTCCCCTTGGAAAGGCACGAGAGGGACACAAAAGTGCACCTCAATCTCATGATGCAACGTGGCACTGGGAAAATTGACTAAGCACAGGAGTACCTTGGGAAGGACCTTGAAAATGATGTTGTCGTAGCTCCCAGAGGTTTTTTTGGGCACTTCTTTATATGAATTTGACTAGAAACAGCAATTTGAGAAGAATGAGATGGGTCTTAAGGTCTGATTCAGCTAGTAACCCCTTCAAAACTGGTCTTCTTTCTCAGGATCACAAGGTGTGCCTGCCAAGAATGAGTTGTGGAAAGAAATAAATGGGTCTTGTGAAAAATCCGAAAATACCAACATGTAGGGAATTGAATCAGCTTTCCAATGGTATCTTGTTTGACCTCCAACTCATTTCGAAGCTCCCAGAATCAGCTTCTGAAGCTCAGGTGCCTTTTGGCAATGCAAGCTCTTTCACCCTCAAAAACCCACTTTTGTTGAACTTGCTCCTAAATTTCCAGGATATTTCCTAAATCTTCTTAAATCACTTGCACAATGATCTAAGATATTTGATACCATTGCTTGATAAATTTAGGCCTTGAACTCTTGTTGGCTAGATTTTCTGCATAGTTGAAAACCTAGGCAGTCATGAGATAAATCTCCCTCATTTACCGGTGAGGCTCCCGTGTCAGATTTGTCAATAAAAATATGTTAGTATCTATATGGGGGTTTTACTTTAACTATGCAGCTCATGAACCATAGTTGCATAGCTTTGCAGCAAGTAAGCAGCTATTTAAGAAAGGAAATATTTATAGAAGGAAATAATAAAACACAAGGAAGAAATAGGGAAGATGTGCAACCCAATCAATAGATAACAAAGTTGATTGCGTGCACATAGAAGAAACCAATAGATATCAACACACAAAATTATAAGCAAAGGCAACTCCAGATCTAAATCTAAAATAACACAGTTTATAGAAGATCTTAGATAAAAAACTAGAAACACAATGCACTGTGACACAAAGTTCTCCGGAAATCTGCTCCTTTATATTCCTTTGCTTCAAGTGGCTATTAGGGGTTTCAGCACAAAGTCTGGAACACAAGAATGTTGCTTACCAATTCTGATCATTAACTCGAAGGTTCTTCCTCTACTTATAGAATGTAGAGGGGCAATTACAAGTCGGAAGCTTTTAATTGAACTGGCACATGTGGAAGTGGGAAAGGAAACAACTGGCAATCTCCCTCCTGGAATTCCTCTTTGCATGACATGCATGATTTGCAACTGAAGATAGAACATTTTATTTTGCACGTTTGCCACCTATCTCCAAGTAGTTGACTTCTTCAAGTAATGGCTTTTAAACCAATCACTTAAGTTGTATAATTTAATTGATCACTCAATTATTTTGTCGGAGGCAATAAGAGAAAGAAGAAGAAAGAAGAAAGCTACAGTCTTGTCCTTTTTCATATTCTACATGCAGCTGATTCTTTTGCCTTTGATTCTCACCAAGTTGGATTTGGAAGCGGCTGGATCTAGAATTTTGCTTACAGGTGTTACCTTTGCCTTGTCTTCCCTCTTATCATTGAAGCTTTTGCAGTTCTTCTTCAGTACATGCATCAATGCAATGTTTATCATAAATAACTCATCATTTTTATTTTTAATTGCATATGAGCAATTAAAAATTCTGGAAAGCACTCTGGGTGAATGCAAATTCAATGAAGGCTTCAACTGGAAGATTGAGAGCACATGCACGAGATCTTGGAAAAAAATTTCCACGCACTAACTTCTACACGGGTTGCATCAGAAACCAGAGGATGAATTTTTTTCGGAAGCTTTTGCAATTATGGGCCTGGATTTGTGTCTCTGATGTCAGCAAATCTGGAAGTAATGCATGATTCCGCTAAGCTTTCTCGTTCATCCCGCTTTGTCATGGCTGGAGCAATCTTTGTCTGAACAATTCTTTTCCTCTTTATTAGGCCGGAATTCTTCACAACCAGTGCAGATTTGGATAATTCTTCAGATTCGGAGGATATGTTCAATGTATTGGACATTGATTTAAACTCTCTTTCTCTTATAAAAGCACCTGTGATGAATTCCTGCAATTAATTCAGACAAAGATGGAAACCAAAACATGAACAGTGGATTTTAATCATAAAAATCTGCATATATCAAGCATGTTGCCCCAAAATTTGATATTTTATTTGCATGCAAAGCAAACATGAATTTTACCAACTTCACCTGAGCACCTGTATCACTTATGCAGACAATTATTCAGACACAAATCAAGCTCCTTCAAACCTAGGCGCCAAATTTGGAAGCTTCCAACATTAATTACACCTTCTGAGCAAAATTCCAATTCAAATGGGGTGCACTTTTTGTCTGGGGTGCACTTTTTGTCTACGCTGCACTTCTCTGCTTTTTAATTAATTCATCCTTATGGCAGCCCTTGCTTATATAATCCTCATAATACTTTAATTAATTAATGTTTCTCCTATTTCTGACAATTAATTAATTATTTAATAAGCTTTACTCTTCAAATGGGGCGCCTATTTTGTGCATGCTCATGGCTGCCATTAAATAAATTAAATTTATTTAATTTTAGCTCTCTGCTTCCAGTTAACTCAAGTCTTACAGTATGTTTTGACCTTAGCCACTGAAAATAGGAATTAATTAAATCAATTAATACTTTAAAAAGTATTATTCCTCTCCCAAATGGGGCACACTTTGTTGGCATGAGCAATTTCTATTTTTAAAAGTCAATTGACAATGGGATTATTTACCTTGCAAGGAAGCTCCGAAAATCCCATGATCCACTTAAGTTGTTTGACTTTCATAATGGGATTATTTACTTTGCAAGGCAGGTAATAAAATCCCATCAATGCCTGAAGTGATTTTTCTTTTATTTCACAATGGGAATTTTTACCTTGTAAGGCAAGTAAGAAATTTCCACCTGCCTACTGCCTCTGATTTTCCCATTGTGACTTAAGTGGCGTTGCTTTCATGGGAGAAAGTACCCTGCTAGGCAGGTACAAAATTCTCACCTACCTACTGCTTCCAAAAATCCCATTGTAGCTTAAAACCTTTTTTTTTCTAAAAATGTGGCCTGCCCAGAAGAAGTTTTTTTGTGCATGACATCGTCTTTTCAGAGAGAACCAGACCTCCTGTGACAAATTCCTTATGGCACAACGTGCATAGGTGATCTCCAGATACTCCAAGAAAAGAATCAGACCAAACCGGCAAAGGAATTGATCCAGAAAAATTTCACAGAAAACAAAACGGGAAAACACCAAAAACACAAAACATTGCCAGAAGTCACAAATAAAGCCTAGGATCCATTCCTGGTTAAAACCCTACTGGTATATGGGAAAATTGACATGTACGATCACAACAGAGTTAAACCGGAGCACAAATTGCCTCAAATGGGGCTCAAAATAGTTAAATACAAATTTCCCGCAGGCAAACCCTAGCGACAGAATATAACAATTTTAGGCATCTGGGTATTTGTCGAAAATGGCTCACATGGCTCTTTGGGAATATCTTGACACAATATAGAAACCTTCTGGCAATAAAAACACAAAACGACCCATTATTTTAAAAGTACGAAATTTTTTTACATGAGGGTAGTCTCAGATTTCAGGGTGAAATCTGGGGGCACCAACTCTGCTCCCAACAATATGCACCCACCTTAGAAAGGCTAAAAATACTCATTTCTAAGCTTGTTGAAAGATCTGCCTCAAACGACATATCGGAAGAATCTTATGAACTTGATTTCCTCTTTCTAACACATGGACAAGGTTGAAACAACACATGGTTACTGAAAGGATGGGGATAAGCTTGACACAAGGGATGAACTGATTTGGAAGGTTTACAATAAAAAATTTCAACACTAGGGTATAGTTATGTTTTCAAGTGGAATTTTGGTCTTGCAAAAACACATGACAACAGCTCTTGTGGTCGTGGGTTCGAGCCCCACGGTGGGTGCCAAAAAATGTTGGTGAGAAAATTTGTCGATTGGACAAATTTGTGGATTTCCACCAACGCTCTAGAACTAAGTCCTGCTTGAATGGGCCAGCTCCATTTATTGTGTGTGAACAAAAATAAAAAATATGTTGCTGGCCTCGAGGCTGGGGTCCAACAGGCACACTCCACTGCACCTGCAACAAATGCTGGCAATTTCTTACAAGGGAGGAATTTGCTAGGTATATGGGAAAACGGGAGTGGGAAATTAGGAGGGATTAATATTACAAGTAGAAAACTCAGATGCCTACAAAGATTAATCAAAGCATATCAACACACATAATTAGGAAGAAAGACAACCTTCCTATTAGCACCAAGACAAAATGGAATTATGAACACAAAGTTTCATTCATTCCCTCATCAGAAAAGCGTGAAAAGTTGTACAATGAGAGGAATAGAAGAACATATGAGGAGAAAGGGATAAAATAGCTATCTCTTTTGCTTATCACAAGTAGTTATCTACTCTTGAACATACAAAATTGACAACCCTCAAGAATGGGGAAGTCATTACAATTTATAGACCTTAGAAAGACTCTTCACCTACCCCCCACATGAATTTTCATTTGTCCCTCATAACTTGTGACTCTTCGAATTCCTAGGAATAAAATTAAGTCCCCTTTTATTAATTAAGGGTGACTTATAACAATGTCAACTATAAGATAAGATAAGATAAATATATTAATGTCCAACGAATGACCACAAAAGTACGTCAATGGAACTGTAATCATACAATGAAGGCGAGTGAGACTCCAGCCAGAGAACCAAAAGGAACCAAAGAACAAACAAGAAAGTAAAGAAAGAAGAGAACGAGCAAAGGAGAAGCCCGGAGAAAGCCCATAGAAACTTGTCGAACCTGAACTAGCAGAGGAAGAAAAAGGGAAGGGAGAGAAGGCAAGACAACTCCTCAACCAATGCCCACAGTTAACGGAAAGAAGCAAGTAATGTGTTGAAGCCCGGTATCTAGAACTGTGGAGGGTCTGGAGTACCGATGCCTAGAGGAAGGATGACCTCTCTATGTGCTCGTCTGGTGGATCTCAAGGACCATTAACAGGGTGGCCTCGACCTCATGTGTGACCGGATGTCCCTAGTCTGTGAAATAGTACATCGAGCTAGAACTGATCTCGTCTGGTAGTTAGGAATGGTACCACCCTGCCACTTAGTGCCCCTCCCAAGAGAGAGCACTGTAAAAAAGGAAGTAATCTGAGACATAGTTGTCTACCTAGAAGAAGGCTAAAGGGTGGTCTCCCCCCAAAGCCTAAAAGCCTCATGCAGATAAAGAGCAAGGCACCTCTAGTCATGGTATTTGAAGAGCTCCGCAAAGGTAGGTTGCTCTCTGAATAGGCAGTGGAATCTCCCTCTGATCTCATAGTAGATGGGGTACCTGAAGATGAAGTGTTCCTTCCTTTCGATCTCCTAGAGGGAACAGAGCTAACAAATCCGCTCGGAACGGTCAATCTAATGATCACATTCAACCCGGAGTCTATGAGATCCAACCTTGAACTGACCCAGGAAGATGCGAAGAGCATGCATCCAATACCTGGAGATATACTGGGGCCAAGATATAAGACCATTATTGACCTCCAGAAAGTGTGAAGCGTAGAAAGACATCTTCAAACGTATCCCATCTTGGGGGTTGGTCCAAGTGTACTGAATGAACTGTCTATCGATATCGTCTCTGATGATTATGGTTAGATCTTGCTTGCTCAAAAGGAGATGAGCGGGGGCATCCAAGGAATAACTATATGGTGGGAGGTGACCTGTCTGAATACCAATAAACTCAAGCAATCGTGAAACTCTGGCATACCAACATCGAGAGTGACCATCTTGGGGGTTGGTCCAAGTGTAATGAATGAACTGTCTATAGATATCGTCTCTGATGATTATGTTTAGATCTTGCTTGCTCAGAAGGAGATGAGCAGGGGCGTCCAAGGAATAACTATATGGTGGGAGGTGACCTATCTAAATAACAATAAACTCAAGCAGTTGTTAAACTCCGGCATATCAACATCGAGAGTGACTAGGGTGATCAGCTGAATCAATGGCCTCCGATGAGCGGTAAGCAAGATAGGAGTATTTGTCCTTACCAACAGAGGAATCAGCTAGCCTTTGAATGCGATGTATGAGAGAAACACTACCATAAATTGCTTCCAACCTAAAGGGACAAGCACCGAACTCTACCAGGATGATATTATGGGGAACCATCTCCTTACATCTGATGATACGTCTAAGAAGAAGGATTTGAACTCTCTCCACAGCAGCCCGGTCAAACTCAAGGAGGGAAGGCCCCCAAACCTCGGACCCATAAACAACCATGGACCTAAGAAGAGATTCCAAGAAGGATAACTTGGATAGGATGTCCTGGAAGTGATCGCGGAAGCAATGTGTCTCAAAGATTGCCAGGGAACCATAGCCCTTATTAACCTGAGGCTGGAGTGCCTAGGAAAATGGTGCTCATCTCGTAGTCGGTTGGGGTCATTTCTTCAATGGGCTTGATTACTCTTGACCTGACTACTTCCACATACTAGTTGCTTGAAGCACCACTAAAGAAGCGAGAAGTCGCTTGAGCGACCTTTTTCTATTTTCCCTTGACCAATGAGGATATGGATGAGAAATCAAGGATTGTCACCTGTTGAACCATAAGAGCCTCCTTTGTGATCATTTCTTGCATGCAAGGGAACATCTCATTTGTCTTGGGCTTGCAACTAGCATGACTATCGTCTCTTGTTCAGAGTGAGGGGGAACATCACGTGCAAGAGGGGCCAATGTGGCAGTGAAGAGTGAGAAGCTCTGGGGTTGCTGAAGGACTGGAAGATGGACTGGATCACTTTCCCTTAGCTCCATTTCTACCACAAGATCATCTGCTCTTCTTGTGCAACCTTTTGTAGTAGGGGGCTTCTGATTCCACTGTCTTGCGCTTTGAACTTTCTCCAGAATGGGCCGAGCTTGAAGCTTTCTCCACGACCTTCAAAGAGGAATGATGAGATGCCTACCTTTGAAGAGCGAGGAAATTTTCTGATGCAATGAAGCCAGCTTTCTTCTTTCTGAACCATTCCTTTGATCTTTTGATGACGGCCTCAGTCCACTCACTTCTCTCGATTCGCGGATGGTCCATGTCACCTGTGGAAGGGGCGAGGCCTTTACTGCTTGATATTCCGGATCATACAAATCTGTACCATCATCTTGAATGCCTTCTTCATACCAGTCAAACTTGAATCTTTTCATTTGCCCGATGGTCATCCTCATGTGGTCTCGTTCCCTGACTTTGAAATCATCTATGCAATTTGCCCAATACTCATACAAATTTGTGTCATCATCTTGAATGCCTTCTTCATACCAGTCAAACTTGAATCTTTTCATTTGCTCAATGGTCATCCTCATGTGGTCTCGTTCCCTGACTTTGAAATCATCTATGCAATTTTCCCAATAGCCCTCAATTTGTGGGACATGATATGACTCAGAGAGGTGAAAAGTGTCTGGATCACTTCGGATATCGAAGTCTGCCCTTAGGATATATGAATAGAAACTCAAAGGGGTAAAGGCAGCTTCCAGGTGTGCGGCATCACCAACACTTTTGCAAGAGAAGATTCCAAGGGAGATGGGGAAAGAGACATTCTTCCTCTTCTAGTTCTTGAGCTTACCATGAACATGGGCAAGTTGTCTACATAGCTCGAACAATACAATCATGTCATTGAGATACAGTGGTAGCCTTTGCGGAGCAAGATCGAAACCGGATACTCGGATGTAAGAGGTGGAAAATTGTATGAAGTAAGACCCATACCTTTCGATCAAAGAAGCCACTTGTGGCAACAACCTTGAGTGAGGATTTCCCTCCAGTGATCTGATGACAAACATCGTGAACTGTATGAATAAGACCAGTACCTTTTGATCAAAGAAGCCGTTTGCGGCAACAACCTTGAGTGAGGATTTCCCTCTTGTGATCTGATGGCAAACATCATGAACGATGCTACCTTTCAAATGTTGGAGCCTTCTGAGAAATATTTTGTGCAAGTGCCAACCCTCTGAATGGCCTCGAGCTTGCAAGAGAGTATACCAAGTATGAAGTCATCAAAAACTTCTTGAAGACCAGTACTTGGAGCAACTGATGATGCAAGTTGTCGCTGATGATTTGCCCCCAATGTATTCTATGCTTGCCTTCGATGATGGTGAGCATGAACAAGGCCATCCAATCCTTAAAATCTTTCGAGATTTCTTCTACCATCACCCAGTTGAGAAGGATGATCGCATTTGAGTAGCCTTCGTGAAATTCACTCCGAGAGAGAGACTTTCACACATGGGAAGGCTTTGACATGATGACCATATTGTTCCAGGTCGGAATTCGCATTGAGTGAGAGATTGCCTTGGGAGTGAGCACCGCCAGGACTAAGTTATCATATGCTCATATGGTTCGGGTGTTTGTCTCATCATAGTTCGCATATTCGTATTCGGCAAATATTCGGAAAACCCAAAACAATTTGACTTGGCAAAAACTTGAAAGACTCGGAGAATATTCTAGAATATTCAGCAACTTAAATAATACTAAAATTTCTTTAAAAAACGTAAATTTTATGCAAAATGTATCACATGAGTCTATAAATGTTGGAGAAGTGTTTTTTATTGGATTTGAATACAAATACATTACAAAATCGCATCATCATGTGAATACAACAGTTGACTGATAAGTGCTATGAATTGATGATGATTGTCATTGAAAAATATCATCATAAATTTCATATTTATACAAGTTACAATATACAATAAGTTACATTTTCCTCTTCCCCGTTCTAGAGAAATATTGGGGAGAGGATCTGGTGCAGCTACTAGTCCCCACACTCAGCTGTGTCTCCTCACTCCTCCTAAAAGGCTGTGACTCGGGCTCCAACCTGACAGTAGAAGATAGCGGCTCCTCTGCTGCATGTTGGAGATCACCTTCAAAGATGTTATCCAATCCAATTTCTTTTGCTACTACTTCTCCCTCCATAGCTTCCCTCTTAAACAAAGCAATCTCGTCCTCTGTGAATGTAGGGATTTCCTCTTCTTGCGCAGTCCACTCAATGTATGGATCTATCTCATCCAAATCAATAAGTTCTTCCAATGTGGCCTCCATTTTTCTTGTGCGAAGCCGGAGATTGTATTGCACAAAGACCAAGTCGTTGAGCCATTTTTGACTCAACTTGTTGTGCTTCTTCGAGTGAATGGCCTCAAACAAACTCCAATTGTGTTCACATCCAAAAGTGCTACAAGGTTGAGATAGAATTCTGAGGGCTAGCTTTTGAAGATGTGAGCTATTTTCTCCCCAATCCTCCCACCAAGAACCTACAAACAAGATAATCAAAAGTTTATAAGTAATTAATAAAATCAAGTCTATAACTAATAAGTAACTTGGTAAGCATTCTAATTTTTATTACCTGGTGTCTGTGTGGTCCTCCCTCGGATAGCTGAACACTAGCGAAGAATAAGAGCCTCTCTGTTCACATCTGTGCACGTTATCAGAGTAGAAATACTTGGGATTGCAGCTAGTACCCCACTAATGACGAGGTCCCTCGTGGAGTCAACATCTAGTATCCACCTATCAATACGTGTTGAATAAGCCATCCATAACCTCTCTGTTCACATCTATGAAGTTATCAGAGAAGAAATACTTGGGGTTGAGGTAGTACCCCACTAATGAATAGGTTGGTGGAGCTGATTGTTCCACCTCCAATCAATAATCTCCCAAAAGGGACCATATCTGACGATATCCCCCTTGTAATAGTTTTGGATAAACTCGTTGGTCCTATCCATGGCCTCATAAATGTACCCCATAGGGTTTTGCTCCCCATCAACCAAAGGCAAAACCCTCACCAATGGCTTTGACACCTACACAAATTAAAATGTAAGGTTACCAACTTACAAATAAAGTAAAAAAAAAAAATTTATAATTTAAAAAATTAAACTAAATGAATGAAATATAAATTGAATTTTGAAATTACCTTGATGATCTCTATAGCTCTCTTTGTAAAGATATCATCAAAAACTATCTTTGCAACTATCTCTCCATCAACTTTCTTTGACTATTGCGAGTCTAGCCATGCTTGACTCACAAACATTTGCTTAAAAGATGTCAACAAACTAAAAATACTTTGGAACGTCAATAAGTTAGTTGCAAACCTTGTGAAACCGGCTTGAACAAGCTCTTTCCCCTTTGTGTGTTCTCTTATTAAGCTCAGAACCTAAAGGTTGATTGTATATATATTTTCTTATGTTTCTTGTATCTTCTACAACTAGCCTCACCCAATCAATTTTGCCTATGTCCTCCAAAAGAAGGTCAAGGCAATGAGTTGTATAAGGAGTCCAAAAGAGTGATGGATGTCTCTACTGAACTAGTCTTCCAGCCCCCACATATGTTGTTGCATTATTTGTGATAACTTGCACAACATTTTGTATACCAACCTTTAATACAATCGTCTCTAACATAACACTCAAATTCTCTGCATTTTTTACTATGTTAGAGGCATCAATAGACTTCAAAAACACCATCTCACCATTTGAAGCCGCTAAAAAAGTAATGAGGGTGCGGTTCCTGCCATCCTTCCACCCATCTGAAAGAATGATGCATCTCGTATTTGTTCCATTTTTTTTTTTTTGCTCTTCTAGAATTGTAGTGGCATACTGCAACTACGAGTATCCGTTTGGATACGGATACGATACGCGGATACGTCAATTTTAAAAAACCCTTGGATACGATACGTCTTGGATACGTCCGTACATATATATTAAATATATATATATATATATATATTTATGTACATCTACTCATTTTACTCATTTTTTAGTCCATAAAAAACTGAAATAGTAATACAAAACTTGAATCAATGTTCAAAACATTCAATATACTTAAGACTTTGCATTTTTATTGATCATGTGGCTGCCATACATATGATATACGAATATCATGTTAACATGAATACAAACAAAACTTGAAATTTGAAAAATATACTAGTAACTAGATCCATGTTCAAATTTTCAAAACAAACAATATACTTAAGATTTTACATTTATGATTTCATTGTTCATGTGGCTGCCATACATATGATATAGGAATACAAACAAATCTAGAATATATCATCTAGATTTTCCTCAAAATCAAGTTCATGTGTGCCACTTGCGCTAGCTCCACTCTCATTAACTCCACTCTCCGCTCCTTGCGAACTCCCTTGAGCGTCATCTTCGCCATCAAATAATGAAAGTTGGGCAAGCGTGGCTACGGAGGCATCCAAGTCTGTGGTCTCTGGAATAAGATCCCAAAGTTTGTGAGGCCCTCTAGCATACTCCTCAGACTTGTGTGACAAGAGGCGCAAATTGGAGTGCACATATACCAAATCCTCAGCTTTTTTAGATGCCAACTTGTTTCTTTTAGCTGAGTGGATAAAGCTATAAGTACTCCAATTCCGCTCTGCGGAAGAATTACTAGCCACCTATTACAACAAAGTTAGAAAATTGAAATTCAAAGACAAGTTAGTATCCTAAGTTCTAACCGAATAAAATTTAAAATATTTGAAATGATTCTAAATTTTAAAATTTATAAATGTTATACCTGTGAAAGAACTTTTATAGCAATAGGACGTAAGTACTTGGCATCATGGCCATGTACACGCCACCATGTGGTTGGAGTCAAGCTACTCTTGTCGAAAAGAGCCTCAATCGATCCCATGTTGCCTTCTGAACCAGTAAACATGCCCATTTCACTTCTGACCACACTGGCTATAGATGGATCAGGAAAAATTCTTCTGAATGCTGCCCTGGTTCCATTTCCAACTTCGGAGTCAGAAAATGGTGCTTGCCTGTTTGGTAGCCCAAGTACATCAGAGCTATAGTACTTTGGGGTCAGTGCATAAGCAAGGAGATGTAATGAGGTGGTCATTTTATTCCACCTCTTCATGACCACAGTCTTGACCTCACCGTAGAAGGTCTCTTCTGGATCTAGACCTTTTTTTTGTATTATATCTCTGATACGCTCAAGCATGGAATCTATGCCATCATATATCTCTCCCAAGCATGCTTCATCAGTATCTACATATCGGATCATGGAGAGAATGGGTTCTGTAAAACTCAACAAGTACTCAACCTTGGCCCACCAATCCTCATCAAGGACCCATGATTTTACCCTTGTAGCTTTCTCTGTATTTGACTGCCTCCACACTGACCAAACACTGCTGATCACCATACTAGCTTAAAGCCTCTCTCACCTTCACAAGCCGTCTCAAAACAAGCGTGTGAGAGGCAAATCTAGTTTCTGCAACCTTCAGCAACTCTAACCTTGAGAATTTCCTAAAAATGGCTTGTGACATATGATGGTTTGTGATAAACATTTGAATGTCATTTGCCTCAGAATAAATTTGCTCAATCCATGGGATTTTCCCAATCTTTTGGAGCATCAAGTTAAGGGAGTGGACAACACAAGGGGTCCAAAAAATGTGCTCATATCTACCCTCTATGATCATTCCTGCTGCTTTACAATTTTTAGCGTTGTCCGTGATGACTTGGACAACATTATGGGGGCCCACCGACTCAATTGCCTCTATTAAAATGTCAGCAATAAATTGTGCATCCTTGACTTGCCCTTCACAGTCAATGGCTTTAAGGAACATTGCCCCTTTAGGGCATACTGCAACAACATTTATGAGGGGTCTATTTCTAGCATCTTTCCATCCATCTGAAATGATGGAAACCCCTGTTTCCTTCCATGAGTCTCTGATTGGTTGCAAAGTCTTGTGAATGTGTTCCACTTCCTTTCCCAAGAGTGTGGTTCGAACTTTTTCGTAACCTGGGGATTTGTACCCTTGTGGAGCTTCATTGATACCCTTCACCATTTGATGCCAATATGGAGATCTCAATACATTAAAGGGCAGCCCACATGCATAAATGCATCGAGCAACAACCTCATCAGCAACCTCCCTCTTTTCAATATTAAATGCTTTCTCCAATGCTCCTTTTGGCCTTTTTCGTGAGCTCTCTGGACTCTCTTCATCAAATGGTTGACTTTGAGTTTGAATGAAAGGATGAGAAGTAGGTCTAGGTGTGGGTGGTAGTGATGAAGGCCTTCTTTGCGAAGGAATTGTTCTAGTTCTATTTCTTTCAGCTTGTTTATCAGCCTCCTCTTGCTCTCTTAGGTACTCTGCCATTTTTTCATTTGATATTTTTGGGCACCTCTTTATCCCCACACCTCCAACACCAGTCAAATGGATTTTCACTCGACTATATGAGGATCTGTACTGAGCTTGGCAACCATGACATATCCATACCCGACACCCACCACCAACAATGTTGTCTACCACTGTCACATGTCTCCAAAGAGGGGAATTAGGATCATGTCTCACAGGAACTGATGTGTTTTCAGCTTGGCCTTGCACTCCACCCGAAGCAGAACTTGATGCCATCCTAATCTGTTTTTGATCACCAAGATCACCATAATGGCGCGAGGTGAGAGCATACACAGAGTTAGGATGTTTAAAAAATTAAAAACATTTTGCCTTAACATAAATAAATTAGTTATGCCATCCTAATCTGTTTTTGATCACCAAGATCACCATAACAGCGCGAGGTGAGAGCATACACAGAGTTAGGATGTTTAAAAAATTAAAAACATTTTGCCTTAACATAAATAAATTAGTTATGCGGATGCCATCCTAATCTGTTTTTGATCACCAAGATCGCCATAAAGGCGCGAGGTGAGAGCATACACAGGTTTAGGATGTTTAAAAAATTAAAATACAATTTGCCTTAACATAAATAAATTACTAATTAGTTATGTCATCCTAATCTGTTTTTGATCACCAAGATCGCCATAAAGGCGCGAGGTGAGAGCATACACAGATTTAGGAAGCTAAAAAAAAAAAAAATACATTAACATTGAACAATGCATTTAAAATAAAAAAATGATTTTTTACCAATTAATAAATTAAATAACCCTAAACTATGCCATCCTAATCTGTTTTTGATCACCAAGATCGCCATAAAGGCGCGAGGTGAGAGCATACACAGATTTAGGATGTGTTTAAATTATAAACTTTAAAAAAAATGCAACATAATAAATAAATAAATAACCCGTAAAAAAATAAAACGAAAGGATGAATTAAAAATAAAAATAAAATTAAAATACGGTATACCTGTAGAGTGTAGTGTAGAATCGTAGATCCTAGTTGCCTCTAAAATTTTAAAACAAGCTCTTCCTCTCAAGTCTCAACAATGGCTTCTTCTCCTTCAAAGTTCTCCTCCTTGCAATGATGGACTCCAAACAATAGAAGCAATCGCTGCCCCTCCTTCAAATCTTTGCCTCCTCTAAGCTCTTTGCAAAACCTCCTTCCAATCTTTGCCTCCACTAAGCTCTTCACAACTCTTCTTTGGCTCTTTGCTCATTCACTTGCAAAAAGACAATGAAATTGTTTGTGTGATTTCAAATGAGAGGGGTGGGTGCTTTTTATAACTTTTTGTGGGGGAGAGGGTGTATTATTTTATTCATTTAGTGTTTAGGGTTCGGTTTTAGGGAGTAGAAAAGTCAAACATTAAAAAAAAAATGAAATAGAACTTAAAAAAAACGTTTTTGATGGCGGATACGTGCCCGGATACGCGGCGGGATACTTAGGATGCGTCTATACGTATCTGTGACGTATCCTGACGTATCCTGTAGACGTTATCCGGGCCGTATCCGGATCGTATCGAGAGGATCCGTATCTGATACGTATTAGACAGGATTCGAGAGGGGTTTTGAAGCGTATCCCTGCAACGTAGTTTGCTTGCAACCAATACATTATCTACATGTTGATCTCTGCAAAGTAGCCAGGTGAGAATACACAGCAACTGGTGTTCGAGTTCCACATGCTACGTCACCTGTTGCTTCAATGATTTTCTGTCATTGATAGAACCATATTACCAGGTATCGGCTCTATTCTGTATGAAATGTGTACTGGTACTTTTTCCACATTTCGGCCTTGTTTTTGTAGGGACGTGTTCAATAAATTCCTTTTTTGGTATATTTTTGACCCACCTGCTAGTTTTCTGTAAAATCGCAAGTATCTATACAAAAATTTGCCATTTTTGGAAACCGGTCAACAAGATGTAGCATCAAAAACTTTCATGATCCATAACTTTCATTCTGTGGCTCCGTTTTAGGTGTCGTCTTCTCTAGCAAGTATATATTTTCTCGAGCTCTACGCATTGATGGCAATGTTTTTCTTAACTTAGAAAATCCATTGTGATATATTCTCCAATAGCAACATCTTGCAATCTGTTGAAAGAATTCATTATGATGATGATGATTATGGTAGCATGGACTTTTTTGGGATTTGAGGTATGAGCTTAATGATATAAGTAAGGATAAATTTATGTAATATAGTATATATATTCCGAGTGGGGTTGAAGATCTGGTGGCTCGGATTTTTTCGGAAGAACTCCGTATTTTAAACAAATTTTTTTGCTGAAAGGCCTGATCCTAATTTACTTGGAGGAGAAGATAGCCATGAATTAGCCCTCGTAGGCATCATAACCTTCAGAGTTTTGGCACCTCTCCAAGTTGTCAGAAGCTTGATCGAATAATAAACTCTTCAAATATTCGATAATATCTTTCACCTGATTGCTTGCAATCTTCCATCTCCTGCATCCAAGATGATCACTCACCTTCTGAAATGGCAGTTTCTGAGTGTAACAGATTTTCCTTTTTTGGGGAATGATGGTCGCATGATTGTTTTTTGCTTATGAAGCTTTGTCTTTCTTTGACCTTTTCTCTTCAAGCATAAGGAATAGAGCATTCTTCATTTGGGACAACGGTTCCTGCTTCAATCCTTTTGTTGATTGGCTGCACCGAGGATGCCACTCTGGTCAGAGAAGAGGCTTTACATCTTATTCATTCAGGCCAAGAGCTGGTATAGGGAAAACTGGTTCTTTCCTTGTGCCGGAACTGACATCTCAGCAAACTATGGCAGCATGCTACTTCTGAGATGCATTAGAGAAGCATGCCAAGTAATGTTTTAGGCCTTCTGTCTTTTCCGCCTTTAAATATATTAGGAGTAGGAAGCAAGCATCGTGTTTTCTCTAGAACATATAAATGAAGAGTAGATATATCTGGTGGTGATTATATATGAAAATAGTGAAGTTACTTCATCTTAGAGTGAATTCACAGTGACTACAATTCCCGACTATGTTTCCTCCCAAACCTTAGTGCTAAGGCAATGTTATAAGGATCCATCAAACTGTGATGGATGTCTCAAGGACAGTAGACTCTTAGTGACTCCGCCATCCAACTTTCAACGTTGTTGTACATGCATTGAATCTGAGTGTACTGATGGAGAGCAAATGAAAATTGCTTTGATAGTGCCCTCTAGCACAAGTGTCCTTGCTGAGGTGCAACATCTCGTTGAAATTACTGGATGTATTGAGAAGTCGATGTTAACTAAAGTCAATGGACCAAAAACACTTCTCCTTTTGAAAGCTAAAAAATAAACTTCTAAAGTCTGTTGGCTAGATTTTCTATCCTAGCACAAAACCTGAGGCAATCTCCTGGATGAATCTCCCTCATTTATGCCAAGTGAGGCTCTCGTTGTCAGAATTGTCAGTTTGCAACTGAATCAGGTGTTTTACTAGCGCCAGACCTTTCCTCAATTAGCCCACTTAGTTCATGAACCTCTAACTGTCAATTTGATGCAGCAAGTAAGCAACTATTCATGAAAGGAAGTATTTTATAGAAGTAGGAATTCGTTGCTAGTACCAAAAGAAATGAACAAGATTTGCATCCCAATTAGTAGATAGCCTTGCTGATTGTATTTCACATAGAAGAAACTCAATAGATTCAACACATAAATTCTAAGCAAAGCACATGCTCTAGCTCGAGATCTAAAATAACACAGAGTTTCTTCCTGGATCTAAGATTAAAAGCAAGTTCAGCACACAACAGTTGACACAAAGTTCTCCTGAAACCTCTCTGTCATATTCCCTCAAGCTCTGACAACTGGCTCTGGGTTCAGCACAATGTCTAGAACACAAGAAGCTGCTTACTTCTGTCGTTTGAACTCAAAGGTTCTATCTTCTACTTTGCCTGTAGAGGGGCAATTACATTGGAAGCTTTAGTTGAACTGGCACATGTGGAAGTCTGGAGGAAAGAAACAACTGGCAATCTCCCGAAAAGCCAGGAATTCCTCTTTGCATGATGTATGATTTGCAACTGAAAATAGAAACCTTGCTATTTTGAACTGCACGTCCGCCACCTATCTTCCAAGTAGTTGACTTCTTCAAGTAATGGCCTTGTTAAACCAAATCACTTAAGTTGAGCCTAATTTAATTGATCGCTCAATTATCTTTGTCGCACATTTAGGAAAGTAAGAAGTGAAGATGAAAGTTGCAATCCTTAAAAAAAACCTTTTTATGTATGCATGGAGCTGCCTTGTTCTCAAGCTGCAAACTGAATCTGGAAGCATCTTTGGTTCTGAAAGTACGCTTCATGATTCCGGAGTTGCTCATTGAATGTTGCACTGGATTACCGAACATATTGATTAATGGAAATACAACCTGGAATTCATATGGTCCTGATGAAAGCTATCCATGGAAACAACTGGATTTTGCATTCGCCTTGTCCATTTTATCCTTGAAAAATTTGCAATTCTTCTAAATTAGTACATGCATCAATGCATTGTTTTCGTAGATAACTCATGAATCCTTATTTTTAACTTAGCAATTAAAAATCTGGGAAAAAACACTCCGGATGAATGAAAATTCAATGAAGGCTTCAAATTCTGGAAGATGGGAGCACTCATGCACAAGGCTCTTGGAAGGAATGAAATGCACTGACTTTTCACGCCGGCCTTCAAAACAAGAAAAGATGAAACCTTTGTGCGTTTTGCAACTATGAGATCTGGATTGGATCTGGATATGCATTCGCACTGCATCTGCGATCTGCATCTGGATATGGATCTGCACCTGCATAACGAACTCTGGCAACTGGGCTATGGATGGAAAATACTGCAGCTCGAATAATTCCACTGCTTTTAATTTGCACGCATGAGTGAAGTTTTTTTGCCTGCTCTGCTCTGGATCTATCAATCAATTCAGAAAGAGGTTCCGGGACCTAGATCTGTGTCTCCTATGTCTGCAAATTTGGAAGTGATGCATGACTCCGTTGTGCTTTTATTTTTCATTTTTCTTTAGCCATGGCTTTGTCTATCTTTGTCTGAATAATTCTTTTTCTTCTTACTTGGCCGGATTTCTTCAAAACTGTTGCAGATCTCGATAATTCTTCAGATTCGGAGGATATATTCAATGTATTGGACATTGATATAAAGTTCATTTTCTTTTGTCTAAGTTTCGTCAAATCTGTAGCCAGTAATTTTTCAAACAAAGATGGCAAGACTGAACAGTGAATTTTAATCATAAAAATCTGCATCTATTCAAGCTCTTACCCCAAAAATTGACAGTTTTATTTGCATGCAAAGTGAGCATGAATTTTTCCAACTCACCTAGCACCTGTATCACTTCAAAACAATTATGCAGACAAAGATCAACCTCCTTCAAAACATGCGCCAAAATTGGAAGCTTTTAGCATTGGTTCCACCTTCTGAGCAAAATCCTTCTCCAAATGGAACTGGCGCGTGCTTTTCCTCTGGGCTGCAATTCTTTACCTGTGAATTAATTAATTCATCCTATATGGCAGCCCATGCTTATATAACCCTCATAATTCTATAATTAATAATTGCCCTTCCTATTCCTAGCAATTAATTAATTAAAAATCATGCTCTTCTCTTTTGGTGTGCTAAATATTGCATGTTTAAGGACAGCCATCCAATCAATTAAATTTAATCAATTTAATCATCCACACTTCACTTCACTAAAGCTTCACAATGTGCTTTGACCACAGCCACTGAAAATAGGAATTAATATAATCATTTAATACTTTAAAAAATATTAAAGAAGGGGCGCACTTCTCAAAGGGGCTGCATTAAATAAATTAAATTATTTAATTTTGGAAATCTATTTTTAATTGGTTCCTTTATGTCCACTTCCCTTTGTTGACTTTGTCCCAGCAGCCTGGGTGCCAACAACCCCTTTAGAAACAAACGGATCATTAATGTAAATGGGTTATGGGTAATAGGGTTCCTTTGCATGTTATTCACCCTAAGATGGGTCGCACTTTTTGGCTAAAGAAATTTTATTTTTAAAAATTTATGACAATGGGATTTTTTACCCTGCAAGGCAGCCACGAAAATCCCATTGTCACTTAAGTCATTTGACTTTCACAATGGGATTATTTACCCTGCAAGGCAGGTAATAAAATCCTGTGATTTCACTTAAGTGACTTTTTCTTTTATTTCACAATGGGAATTTTTACCCTACAAGGCAGGCAATAAATTGTCGCCTGCCTGTTGCCTCTAATTTTACCACTGCAACTTAAGTGAATTTTCTATCATGGGAAAAAGTACCCTGCTAAGTAGCATGGAAATAACGGTTCCCACCTGCCTGCTGCTTCTAATTTCATGGATGGTCCAGCTGTAATTCTTTGTTTTCCAAAAATGCGCCCAGCCCATGAAGATGGCTTTTCTGCTCGACTTCGTCTTTTCCCAGTGAACCGGACCTCCGATAGCGACTGCCTTCTGGCACAACGTGCGTATATGTTCCCCAGTTACTCTAGGCCATATTTTAATCAGATTTTAGACCGGCAAAGGAATTGATCCAGAGAAATTTCACAGAAAACGAAACGGGAAAACACAAAAACAGGAAAAATTGCAAAAGTCACAAATAAAGCCCAGAACTTATTCCTATTTAAAACCCTTATGGTATATAAGAATAATGATATGTTCGATCATCAACAGACTTAAAACGGAGCACAAATCTGCCTCAAACTGAAGGGCTCAAAATAATTAAATACAAATTTCCCGTAGACAAATCCCGACGACAGAATATAAGTAATTTTGGGCATCTGAAATATTTGGCGAAAATGGCTAATATGGTTCCTTGGAAATATCTTGAACGCAATACAAGAACTTTCTGTTACAATAAAAACACAAAACGTCCCATTATTTTAAAAGTACGAAATACTCTTTTCGTATAGGGGAGTCACAGATTTCAGGATGAATATAAGTATGTACATCTGAATTCTGAAATGTTTGGTTCAGTATAACTCAATAAACACAAGAATACTCAAATGCTAACACACAATAAACTTGAGATTGATTCATTATATCACTCCAAAAATTCTTGTGTTAGAGACATTACATTTATAGGATCATATCTCTGTAAGGTAATCTTTTATAATAACTCTCAGCTATAGATTATTATGAGAGTTATAACTATTGTAATGTCCATTATTAATTCTATATAACTAACTCACACATATACTCTTTATCCAGATGCCTATTTGTAACTACGATTTAGTACAACTAACAACTCATTGCATTGTTCTCTTCACACTTACAATTATTTTACTAACTCCCCCCCGCCCCCCACGAGTCCCCGCCACAGGAGATGTCACCAAACTCCATAACTGTAGTGTGCTGCCACAGAGCTTGCTTATGATCTTGATCCACATGTGCCGTATCGGGCTTATGCATCCAAACTTACAAACATGCAACATTGGACTTGCACACATCTCCACAATCATATGTGCAACATTGGGCTTGCACTCAACTCAACCTAAAAGAAGAGAAGAAACACATCAATCATGAACAAGGAACCTCATTGTCCAATCCATGAACATGGAATTTCATCGACCAATTCAAGGAACGCCAACCTCTCATCTCACCAACTCGAGTATGAATGGGGACATACACCCATATGTTCTTCATATACATACAAATGGTTTTACTGGACAACCAACCTACACATCCAGATGGATCCAGATGGTTTTACAAGTTAACCAACTACCGACACGTTTAGATGGTTTTACAGGACAACTAACAACCTACACACAAGTATCGTGATGTTACAGTACTCAGAATAACAGAAATCTTAGAAACTCTGCACTCACAAGTTTTATTTTCCATAAAACATACAACACAAAACCCAAAAATACTGAAAAAAATGACAAGAACCGAGTCCTTGTCGGTTATACCTATGTAGCCACCATTCTAGATCACTACCACTTCGATTTCAAATGCTATAATTAGTATTCATTGCTGTTGTTTTGGCACAATTGGTTGTTATTAATGCAATTTTATGGATCCGTCACTAGTAATTGATAAGAAGTCATTGTTTGATCTTTCGTCTAGTATGGAATGTTGTTTACTCAATCGATAGAGATTCGAAACTCATTTAAGTTGTTTCTAAGGGATAATAATCTCCTTTTCAATAGAAATTAAGTACATATGGATGTCAATTTCGATTGAAAATTTATTGAGTTACAAATGAGGCCTTTTTTTATTTTTATACATTTAACTCAACTTGCCCTTTACAACATACATTGGCAAATGATTTATTTGAAGAAAACAAATACCTTGATGGACATAACCAATAACCCTAGTGAACAAAGGCCTGCAACCCAAGTGCCTGGTGCATAGTCTAGAAAAATCCAGAAGTTGAAGAATATTACAAAAATCTAATGCGGGATGCAGTGGTTGGTAGGTTTAATGGGTTTTGGCCTTCCTCCACAGCTCTGTATCAGTGGGTTTTTGAAAACTGGACCAATAAATGTGAAATTTCTCTATTCCAAGGGTTTTTTCGTTGTCCATTTTAGGGAACCAGAAGATTACCAACACTGTTTGACAGATGGACCCTGGTTCTGGGGTCACACGGGTTTATTCGTCACCTAATGGTTCCCATATTTTGATCCGAATACCTATTCGGTGGCCAAAACACCAGTTTGGGTCAAGGTTCCTAACCTCCCCCTACATCTGTGGTATGCCCTGGAAGATATTGGAAATGCTTTGGGAAAATTTATAAAAGAGGATTTGGATAGAACGCATTCGGGCCTATGTTTGTTTGCCCGAATTTGCGTTGAAATTGATTTAAGCAAAGGAATACCTGATCGAATTAACCTTAAATTTGATTATTTTCAGCATACCCAGGTCTTAGACTATGAGAATACCGCATTTCGATGTAGACTGTGCAGAAATGTGGGTCATTTGCAAGCATCATGTCCCTTCAATAAGAATCAGAAATCGGAAAAAAAAAATGGATCGTCATCCTCGAGTAGATGGGGTGCTGTAAACCTGGATTTGGTTTCTGCATCAAAATTTAAAGATAATTCGTATAATCCTACCTCCGATGATAAAACGGTTTCAGAGAAAAATGATACAGAGATGGAATTTCAAGATGAGCAATTGGTTGGAGGTGGCATAAAAAGGGGTCTTTCTTCAGAAAGCTCAGAATCAAATCAAGATTCTGTGCCAGGTAATTTGATGGCCTTGGCAAAGCCCAGTGACCTTGCGTTGGTTATCTCGTCCGATCTCAGTAAAATGGCAAGAAGTAAAGAGGCAGAAAAATGAAAAAACGTTGCATGGGCAGCATTGATGATTATTTTCCATCCCAGGGTGGGAAAGAATTTTAGGATAGCTCTATCTATTGTAAAGTTGGCTTGTAGCTATTTTTTTTTGGCTTTATAGCCCTCTTGTTTTCCCAAGGATTTAGCCTCAGCTTTTTTAATAGGGAACGGGTCCCTTCAACCCACCTTAACTATCAAAAAACAAAAAAAAATTTAAAAAACGTGTCTAAATAAACATATTTCACCGTAATTTAATACAAATAATATACCTCTAGTTCCAAATGAGTATTAAAAATTTAAAATGATTCGCAATTAAATTGAATGCATTTAAAATTACAAAGCATATTCGATGAATCGATTATAATATGAATATATAAAATTTAAATAATTTAGAACGAATTTGCGTAAAAAGAAGCATACCTACATCTGCAAATGACTATTAAAAATTTAAAAGCATTCACTTTTACATTAGATGTATTTATAATTACAATATGAATATATAAAACTTGAATAATATAGACAAAATTTGCAAACACTTGAAAGAATTTATAAAAAAAAACTTACCTCCAAATGCAATTCTCCAAATTTCCTCTTCGAATTCGCTCAAAAATTCGTTCAACACCAAGCTCAAATGGTTGTGAATGAAAATGAAGTGCTTTGGTGCCTTATAAAGAAAAAGAACCCTATTTTTTGAGCGTTTTTTTATGTGTTCCGCATTTTTTTAGCATATGATGAGTCCTGTGCACGGACTCACCGAGTATTGGCGAATATTCACCAATATTGTGCAAGTATTAATGGCAAATATTCATTTCATAATTTTTTTAACGAGTCCTTGCCGACTATGTTGTGGTTCATAGTGATGGGAACATGCCAACACCAATTCTGCACTTTGAACTGACACTGGATGACCCCCTATTGCGTACGACCCGCTCATGAAAACCTTTTCCTCCACCAGTTCTCAGGGTCCACCAAGAATTCGATCATTGAGGTCTTCTAGATCCATGTGGATGACATCACTGTCCCCCACACCCGAGTATTCAGATGAGAGAGCCGAGACGGGCTCAAGACTTGCAAATTTGAATTTCATGTTTAATGATGACACCCCTTTTGCACATGGAATGAGGGCTTACTATTTTTAGAAAATTGCCTTTTTCCCCTTTTTATCTGCGGACCACTTTGTTTGTTCTCTTGATTGTTTCCTGAGAACACTAACTTGAAGAAATTTGCCCTTCTTGAGAATTTACCATTTATAGTAAGTATTCATATAGGGACTTACTATTTTTGGCAAGTGCCCTTCCACACCTGGGATTGTGACAAAACCAACTTCACCGGGATAGGTTTCTTCTCTTGATCTCACGTACAAATTTTCAGCTCAATCCGATAAATGGAATGGTGGAAAATAAAAAAACGAAAATAGGGCACAAAGTCGGGGTTTTTTTGCTGGAAATAATCTGGAACATGCATGTAATTGCAATCACATATGTCTTCAAGGTGCCTAGAAATGGAGAAGATTGCAAAAAACCCCACCTCGATCCGTGCATCAGTTTGTGAGATATGATATTTTCACTTTCCCGGGTACGGAGTCACTCAGGTGACAAAATGCACATGGAGCTTTGAAAAATTGCAAATTTTGTAGAAATATCTCCGTTGCGATCATGGACACATGGAGGGAGGAGTGGAATAAGAACAATGGAGGAGAAAAATTTGGAAACCTTTCACCACAGTTCTGGGTAGATTTTGAGCAAAATGGAGGAAGATCCAAAAAATGTTGTCCTAGTTTTTATGCATTAGGGGAGTGGGGGGCGGGGGAGTGCATTTTTTTGTACCCCTTGTTTCCTTGGAAAAAGTACAAAGGGGGCACAAAAATGCGCCCTAGCCCTATGAGGACAAGTGGCAAACATGCATTAGCGGAAGGGAGAGAGAAGCTTATTTTTGGCACACGGGACCTAAGTTGAAGTCACATGAGGAACCATGTGGGAGCAAGGTGGGGGGTGCATTTTTGTATCCCCCTTGGCAAAGGGACAAAAGAGACGCAAAAATGTGCCTCAGCTTCATGGTGACAAGTGACGGACATGCGGTGCACGAGGCAAAGGGCTAGTAATCTTGCGAAAAGTGCTTACAGAGGCCTCCCAAGGTCATGTGGAAGGGAGAGAGAAGCTTATTTTTGGCACACGGGACTTGAGTTGAAGTCACGTGAGGAACCATGTGGGAGCAAGGTGGGGGGTGCATTTTTCTATCCCCATTGGCAAAGGGACGAAAGGGACAAAAATGTGCCTCAGCTTTATGGTGACAAGTGACGGACATGCGGTGCACGAGGCAGGGGCTAGCAATCTTGCAAAAAGTGCTTATAGAGGCCTCCCAAGGTCATGTGGTGGGTCCAGAAGCTCAAATGGGGGAGGGGCACATTTTTTGTCCCCTCAAAAAGGCACATGAGAGACACAAAATTGCACCTCAACCTCATGTTGCCACGTGGCACTAGAAAAATTGACTAAGGACGGAAGGTGTACCTTAGGAAGGAACTTGAAAATGATGTTCTCAAAGCTCCCAGAGGTCTTTTTGGGCACTTCTTATTATGAATTTGACTAGAAACAACATTGTGAGAAGATTGAGATGGGTCTAAAGGCCTGATTCAGCCTCAAACCCCTTTCTAAAATGGCCTTCTTTCTCAGGATCGTAAGGTGTGCCTGCCAAGAATGAGTTGTGGAAACAAATGTATGGGTCTTGTGAAAAATTTGAAAATACCACCATGTAGGGCATTGACTCGTCTTTCTAATGGTATCTTGTTTGACCTTCAATTCAATTTGGAGCTCCCAAAATCATCTTTCGAAGCTCAGGTGCCTTTTTATAGTACAAGCTCTTTCACCCTGAAAAACTTCAGGAAGCATCCATCAAGTCCCCTCTTGTACAACACATGATTCCAAATGACATACTTGGCTGACTTAAGCTTAAGGGTTCTTCTTTGTTTGTAGTCGAGGTGAGAAGGGCACTCATCGTAAGTGAGAAAGTAGGCAATGTCAACATACCACTCATTTGTTGTAGTTACGAAGAGGACTTGAGGCAGGGTCTTGCTTATACATTCACAACAAAAACATTCTTTTGTATCATTTTCTGTCAAAAGTGCCTCATATTCTACAATCAATTGGCACAACCCATTTCCTCTTACCGGATTTGAAGGTCTGATCTCTAAGTCATACTCTTGAAATCTTGTCACCCAAGTGCCCCTCTTGGTTCCCGGATCCTATAGGGTTAGGATTGACTTGATCGCAAAGACTGGGACCATCACCACAGTGTGGGAGTTGATAATGTAAAATCAGAAATTCTTTACTACTTTGACTACGGCATATGAATGCTTCTCCAGCTAGTTCAACAGTGTGGGAACGAAGTCCCTCCTCAATGAAGGTGAGGCTGCCTTTATTGAAAACCAAAACTGTATTTACATCTGTACATTCAAAATTGTATGTGGGGGGTGTTTTGGAACATCAATGGAAAGAAAAGTGAATGAAGGAGATGGAATGGAATGAAGGAAAGGAGTGGAATGGAATGAACTGAAAGAACATGCAAGAGTTAGGTAAAAACAGAGCCTAATATTGCATGAAGAGGAAAGATGAATAACCAACACAAATAAAACGGAGTTTGAGTTAGCCAAACAAGAACGTGTAAAAGGGAACACACATGAGCAAGTAGATAATCAGAGCTTGATCACTGTGAACTAGAACAACTGATTAATAACGTTGACAATAAGATCAAAGATAATATTTGCATGCAAGATTCAAACACCTAACATCTAATGAACATAAGAACATCAAATGTTACAAGAGACAATGAATGAGACACAAAGTTCGTATTTCATTAACTCCAAAATGTTTTTCACAAAAGAACACAAAGTTTCTTCCTGAAACAAAGCTTGCACAAAAGTATTTTCTTCTCCTCTCTCAAAGTCACCCTTTACAAATGAGCCCCTCACTTCCTTTTATAACCCAAAAGTTGGTTACAAAGTAGTTAGGGTTTTACATGATCATTAAATAAGGCACTTAAGTGACCTTTGACTTTTTCAACAACTTTATTAAAGACAACTCAAAAATAGAAATTACTTAAAATATCCATTGTTTCCCGAAAACAAATAACAACACCTTTTAAAATATACAATAATAACCAGTGCCTTATCCATTGAAATGGGGTCCGCCTATCTCAAGCGTATGAGAAATGGACTCTCCCACTTCGTTAGATACCAAGAAAATCAACTCCCTGAACCACCGGTGAAATTAGGATCTGCCGCTTTTGCCAGTTGAAAGGATCTAAACCTTCCTAAAGTTTCAAACATCTTTTCTTCTTCTGGAGGTTCACTTGGTCGAAGAATAGCCTCACAAAATACCTGCAATTCAAGAATTCTACTTGGCATATCATTTAAATTAACAATTTTGGATTGAGCATTCTCAAATAAGTTCTTTAATTTGATGCACCGCTCCATGGAAACTGACGAGAAATTGTTGGCGGGAGTGTACATGTCCTTAAACAATTGTGAAAATTGTTCTTCCACCTGCTCCGATGAACACCTTTGATTATGCTCATTTACGAGGTTACAAGGAATCTCAGCCATGAATTCCTGAATCAAGGAGAGTGAAGTGAAGGCTTCATTGCACATGCTTTCATAATGGATCATAGAATCCTCGAGAAGCGTTTTTCTTGATTTGAGATGCAGACACCAAAGAAAACGTGTCCCTCGATGTTCAAATTCGAGAATTCCTTCAATAGCTAAAACTGAAGATTCCATACTTGTCATCTCCTGTAAACTGGGCAATATCTCATCCAAATTTGATATAGTAGAAACAAAAGTTTCTTTGAAAGAAAGAATTGGATCAAGATACGCACTGACATCTTCATGAAGCTTAACCGCGGTCTTGATCGTCCCCTGGCCTAAAACGAGAATCTCTGAAAGCCAAGTTTTAGTGACATGGCCCAATGTGTTTATTTCCTTTGACAAATTGAGAGTATCTTCATCTGGGGCAGCCACTGCATCAGGTACTGGGAAGGTGGATGATATGGGATTTATCAAATGTTGAACATATTCCACCAATTGATTCTTTTCGGCCTTGAGCTGAGAGTTTTGAGACTTGTATTTCTCAAGTCTCTTTAGCACGATATCAATTGAATCTCGAGCCATCGCCATGTCACTTTCTAATGTAGATCTTCCAAGTCCAAGTCTGGAAACTTCATAGTCGGCAGGTGTCATAGCATCGCGCTCTTTATCAACTTGTGGAATGGCAAGGTCTGCAAATTTGTTTCCATCATTATCCACCATTATTCGAGAAAGCACCTTAGGCTTCTTAGGAATGGCGTCATTCGAAAGTTTGAAAAGGGCATCAAAATCAATGTCAATTGGCTTGACAACTCTCTTCCTTTTCTTTACTTCGGAATCAACCCAGGAAGGAGTATCATTCACTATTTCAGCATACAAAATCCTGGAGCTCGAATCAATATTCTCATTATTTCGACATCATGAGATCCTACTTGAATCCTATCTACGACCTCGATTTGAGGAGACACAACCTCAATATCCACTTCCTGATTATTCGGGAGATTTTGGGAAATCCCTTCATGAACTACATGCTCTGAAGTGTTTGATATTTGAATTACCTGCACCTGAGTGGATGCTTGTTTGAAGCATGGCTGAGGATCATTTGCTACTAGCTTCTGAGCACTATTAACGATGTGGGTAGAAGAATCTCTACTCGAGGTAGAAAATCCAGACACACGCTCTCTTCCTTCTTCGGGGTTAGGATCTTTAGATCTTTCTCCTTGTGACACGTTACTTGGCGAAGTGGATTTTGGCAACCACTCCTTTCTTGCTTGTTGTGTATGATTGGATGGTAATGAGGTTGATCGAGAAGAGACTTTGGTCGAATGGAGGCCCCCTCGTATTGGCAATTTTTGTGATCCCGAAACATGATCTGGAATTGATTGCAATTTGGCAAGTTCTCTGTCATACCAAGATATGCTTCTTTCAATAATTGGTTGGTTCTTGCCATCAAGAGAAAATTCATCTCTTTTGGTCCAGTCGATTCGAGGCAATGGGGTAAAGGCAACAACATCATATGAGGGATCGATGACATCCTCATCATCATTTATGAATGAATCGGGAGGACTCTTGATGCGGAAGGCCTTGATCTGAGCAAGTGTTAGGCGAGAGTACTCCCGTCTTCTTACCTCATGTTCATCCGAACAAGCAGCCCAGAAATCTTCCATGGTAGGATTATGTTGGTACTTTGCTCCCAGAATCTTTTGCATATATCCATTGATATCAAACTGGGCTCTCTTCACATATGGATGGATGGTTATGAGAGCAAACTCTTTTTCCATGAGTTGTGCACTGAAAAGATTTGGACATTGGTATTCCCCGATTTGAATTGGGAAATGAATTCCTGAACGGTGCTTGTCACTAAGAAGGCAGTGAACTTGGAATAATTGTCGCGCCAGCTCCATTAATGCCCATCTGTCACTGACGTACTTAGGAAGTTTCCACGGGGTACCAGCAAAGCCACTCACGCGAATGTAGGAAAAAGATGAAAATTGAATAAACCAGGTTCCCCATTGGGAAATGACACTCATGGCTTCTTTAGAAAACCTTTCCTCAGTATTCCGATTCAGGTTCCAGATCACGCGGAAGGTGAATGCATCGTTGACTCTTCTAAAATGGTGAGAACTATTTTTGAAACTGAGTTGAGGGTAATAATGAAAAACACTGTTCGACGGCCCCATGACTCCTCTCGTTTCAAGTCCCGAAAATAGCTTTCTTCTTGCTACCGCATAAGTCAGATATGATGTCATGTAGAAGCATCCAGTCATCTTAACTTCTATCAATTGTTTGTGAAGGGTGTTACTGATGATGGTGGCCCAATCCACAAACTCTTTCTTGGCTAGGATGATACAGATAAACTGGTACATCCATGGGTGGAAAATCCTAGCAGAAGGTAGACCGAAAACTCGACTTAGGAGAGTGATCATGTCCCCGATTTCTTCCACGAACTCAACGCGGTACAGTTCTTTGGGAAGCCTGTCAATTCGAGGTCTCTTGGTTACTAACCAGTTGTTGTTAACCATCTTGCTCCATCTCAGGGGTTCTTCATCCCAGAATTCTTGTGCTTGACTGGCGAGTGATATCCGCATTCTCGGGAAAGTCGGGTATGCCGAGCAATTCCTCAATGTGCTCTGGTGTGATTAAGAGGAAAGGCTCGTGATTATCTTTAAAAATTCCTCGTCTCTCAGGGTCATAATGCTCCGCGCAAGCAATAACCAATTCCAGACACTGCACCGAGACAGGAAATGTTGTTGCTTGGGGTAGACCACTATGGTAAAGTCTATCTGAGAAAATGGTTTTGCCTTCAGTTTTCACCCGCTCGCAGAACTGTTGCACATTGATGTGACCCAGATTTGTATCAGTGATGTTGTCATATGCTGACTTAATGGAACTGGGAGGGATAATTCCTTGAAATTCATACTTCAGGGTGGATTTGTTTGATTTCTCCACTGGCTTCCTCGATCTTCCCTGCAGATTTGGATTTTTCGGCCATTATGAATTTTACAGAAGAACGACTCAGGCACGCAAGACAACGCAAACGGGGCCGGGTCTCAGTCTCTGAAACCCCGTTGATGCAAGAAAAATATTTTCCGTTATAATATTATTATTATTATTTTAAAATAATAATAATAATAATAATAATAATGACAATTTGATCAGGTTACAATTTCTGATTCCGGTGATGATTATTTATTTATTTTTAATTTAAAATAAACAAAATCACCCGATTTTAATATCCCGATATTTGATTTTTACTTCTCCGGTGCGTGAATCCTCCTGAGAACGCGTGATTCCTTGTGGCAAAAATAGGAAATATTTAATGTTCTTCTTTGCAAAATTTATTATTTCCTTTGGCTGTGCGTAGAGATCTTCTGTTCTTGGCGTGTGGCTGCTGTCAAACTCTTGCGTAGATTCCTCCTTCAGGCTGCGTGGGTTGTATTGTTCTTGTTTTCTTTATTTCTGCTCCTGCGTGGGATATAGATATGAAAGAAAACGAACTATTTTTGTTTGGACTATTCTCCAAAACAAATGCGTGGAATCTTCTTTGGAAAATGCGTGGAAACTGTTTGAAAACAGTTTGTGTCCTGAAGGACTGTTTTTTTAAAACTGCACATTTTTGGCCTTTCTCCTTTCCACGTGGATGTGGTATTCAGCTTGGGCAAGAAGAAATTACTGTCCTCCTTCCTCACGCGTGGAAAGAAATTTTTAAATTTTTGTTTTGTTGAAACCTTCTCTCTCCTAGGCGCGTGGTGGTCTCCTTTCCTGGGGCGGCCTGCTTTTAATTTTTTAAAATTGTTCTTCTTGCCCCCAAGGTGGACTCTCCTTTGCTTGGCGCGGCTTCTTTCTTTCTCTTCTCCCTGCGTGGGTAGATCTTGTCTCCTTCAAGCTGGGAGTTTGCTTGGAATTTTTGTTTGGAAGATTTTGGATGGGCTGGGGTTGTATTTGTTGGCTCATGGAAAATGTTTTTCCTTTGCATGCATGGGATTTTTGCTTTTTGATATTTCTGAATGTTGTTTCCTTGACAATGCGTGGAAAGAATTTTTGTCTTTTGCTTCCTCTTGCTGCGTGGAAAAAAAAAACTGTCTTCTTCAGCTTTCTTTCAATTTTCTTGGAAATTCTCCTGTTGGAGCTTGCTTAAAAAATGCGTGGACCTTCCTGCATGTGACTGGCGTGGAATTTCTTTTTTTGAACTTCCTGCTGTCCCTTTCTCCCCCAAGGCGTGGATTCTCCTTTCTATGCGAAGGTGATCTTCTCTTTCTAGTTCTTTAATGCTGCTCTCTCCTGGTGCTGCTCCTCTGACTGCAAAAATGCAAATAAAAACTTTGCATGCGTGGACAAAATTTCCTCCTTTGCGTGGGATTTTCTTTCCAATGTGCATGGAAAGCTTGGATGTCCTTTTTGGACTCCTTTTTTCCTCCATGGGAAATTTTTGTTTTTTAATGCGTGGAGATTTCTTTTTAAATCGTAAGACAGTTTTCCCTTGAGCTGTGCATGGTTTTTGAAGTTTGGATTTTGGATGATCAAACTTCCTTGCATGCACAATTGATGTATCTTCCTTCACAATGGCGTTGGAAAAAATTGTTCCTTCTTTACTTCTTACTTGGCATTCGCAGTATTGTGGGATGTGACAAAATATTATGTCCTTCAGAAGAAATAAGAAGCAATCGGAAAGCTTCGCACGACTCTTTCCAACGAGTTTGACGGAGGAAGTTATGAGGATTAATCCAACTTCCTCTCTTCCCGGGTAGTGGACTTAAGTGCCAGGGGGAAATGGGGAAAGCAACGGCCAATTGCCAACGGGAATGGCAAAGTGGGCTGGCAATCCCCGTTCAATTTCCCCATGTGGGAAATTGGGAGATTTCCTGCCCGTTAGCCAATCCATGATTTGGCAATTGGTGGAGAAAATCCCACAAGCGGGAAATTTAAAGAAGATTGCCAGGAAAGGGGAAATCCGGGTTCGGGAAGCCAAATTGGCATTCCCGGCAGTTGGAAGCATAAGCTTACTTCCCCGGCAATAAAAATTTGTCGAATGAACTTTTAATTAATATTTATTTAATTAAATACTCTCAAGTTATTTAAAAATTAATTTTATCAAACAAGGAGCAATTAATTAATTAAATATTAATTAATTAATTTTAATGTATTTTAATGCGATTTAAAGCCTGGCGGGAAGAGTTCTCGCCCGAAAAGGACGAAACGAAGACCGAAACGATCACAAAAATGAGACGATCGCGATGAGGGCAATGAACCACGCAAAGTAACACTTTTGAAAAATTTCAAAATTTTCATTTTTATTTTTTTTTTAAAATAATTTTGCAAAGTCATTTATCTGTGTTGGCGACATCTGATGAGCACTTGCTCAAGGTGCTTTATGTGATCTCCCCGCTTCTTTGAGAAGACCATGAGGTCATCTAGACAAATGACTATGCGGTGCTTGAGGTCCTTGAAGGCCAAGTCCATTGCTCTTTGGAAGGTTGATCCCACATTGATCAAACCAAAAGCCATTCTGCTATATGCAAAAGTGCCCCAAGGTGTTGTGAAGGTTGTTTTGGATTTGTTTTCTTCTGCCACCTCAATCTAGTTATACCCAGAGAAACCATCAAGCAATGAGAGCATCTCCGACCCTGTGACCACTTGTAGTATGTGATCCATGATCGACAATGGGTAGTTATTCTTTAAAGAGGCCTAATTCAAGTTGCGAAAATCTACACAAATCTTTATCTCCCCATTTTTATTCTGCATCTGGGACAATGTTTGCCACCCATGTGGAGTGGTGGATAGGGAAGATGATCCTAGCGTTCATCATTTTCAATACATTCTCCTTGATGGTATCCACAATTTTTGGATTGTATGGTCGTTGCTTCTTCTTGAAAGGCTTGGCTTCAGGCTTCAGTGGAATTGAGTGGTGCATCTCCTTGGGTTAGAGTGACTTGAATTCATCATAGGAGTATGCCAAAACATCATAATACTTCCTCAGCAACAAGATGAACCTTCTTTTTTCTTCGGGTGAGCAACACTTGCCAATGTTCACTCATCCTAGGTTGTTTTGTGGTACCGATATTTTCTTTTTCGAAATATTTTTTTCTCCATGATAAACATGTCGTGCTTTTCAAATAAATCCTCCAGAGACACGAGCCCGTTTGGGATCTTATTCCCTTTGATTCTGATGACCTTTCTGAGTCAAAAATTGTTGGTGAGAAAAATTGTTGATTGGACAAATTGGTGGATTTCCGCTAATGCTCTAGGACTAAGTCCCTCTGCTTGAATGGAGCAGCTCCATTTATTGTGTGTGAACAAAAATAAAAATCTAATTCTATCTGGCAAGGTGAAGAATCCAAATGACAAGCGAAAGGGTCAAAGTTTTAGCTCCATCTCCACAAACCCCCTAGTCTAGAAGTTGGCGAATAATGTAATTGCACTCAAGAACCAACTCGCACAAAGTACCTTGAGAAATGTTCCAAAAAACACGAATCTCCCAAACAGGCAAAGGATTGCTCCACCTCCCCATAGACTTGCTCTAGAGGCACCACCAATTAATGTAACCTGTGATGCAAAAGAAGAAGAAGAAGAAGTGGAGGAGCCAGAAGAAGAAAATGAAGATGGCAATGTCCTTGAGATCGAAGAAGTTGAAGACGATGCCCAAATTGGTTTTGTTGAATATTTTTCAGAAGATGACCCGCTCCGAATCTCAAATGGGAGCCTCTTCATCTGCAGCTGCAATGAAAAAGAAAAAGAAAGATGATCCTCAAGTTGTAGTCCCACAAAACAAGATAATCAACAGAGAATGTCGACTTCCACCATCAATGGAGTCAGCAAAGGAAAAACCCTGATAACAAGCAAGAAATAAGCTGTCGTGATAAGTAAGTCCTCTGGTGTTTCCCCTAGCTCTAACTCCGTGCTTAAGTGTAATCCTTTGCCTAAGGCTAATCTCGCAAAATCACCGAATGCTCAAACAAAGTCAATCACTCCTTCCCAACCTGCTACTCATCCACTAAAAGTGAACAAACTCCCAAGGAAGCGCCACCTTCACCTTCTAAAACTTCCACTATCCCAGGGACATCAAGTTCATCCATCTCAGCTCCATTCAATATCATCGAACATGTGAATAAATCGAAAGTTTAGATTTCCAGGTCTAAGTTTTTGCATACACACCCGGAGCAATTTGAGAGTCTTGTCAATTATATCAAGGGTGGTAACCCAAAACCCAACACTGCAAATACCAATTTGAAAGGGTTACTTCCAACACCACCCATGCTCCTACACAAAAAATGCTTGCACTAAGCGTATCCAAAACCAATAAGGTGGAACCCTTCTACCTATCTCTCTTGATCAAAGGCCACCAACTGAACAATTGCATTATAGACTCAAGTGCTTCAGATATTGTGATGCCCATCAATGTTGCTAATGCCTTAGGACTTACTCTGACATGAGCAACTAGCTCTTACTAAGGTGCCGCTAATGGGAAGAATCAAATATGCTCAAGTGGCCCTAGCAAATTTCCTGGACAAGGAAGTTTTGCTAACTATTTTGGTGGCGGATTAAAGATACAACAGATTTACACAACAAATTATTAATTTCACTGTATATTATCTCGCACAGTACAAGGGCTATTATATAGCTAAAAGCATAGCCAAACCACCTCATAAAAAATAGGGAGGTGTTACAACAAATAACCCGGAATACCATTCACATGTATAACAATACAACAATGTATTACTAAACATAAATGGAGCACTAAACAAATGTATTCCTAACATTCCCCCCCCTTAGTGCAAACATGGGGAAAACTTGTCTTGTACTACAACGTGCCGCTACGTAGCCTACTCATGATATGGATGGTTTCAAGGACAATAGCAACAACCTCTAGATGGTTTTCCAAGTGGTTAACCAACAACCACACAACGGATGGTTTTTTAGGACAAAACCAACAACCTCTGGATAGTTTTTCCAATGGATAACTAACAACCACAATATCATGATGTTGCAGTAGTATCATCGGCTCTCATCACATTCTTCCTTCAGGAGATAACTTAGGAAAAACCACTAAATTCTACTACTCATACACATAAACTAAAAAAACTAGAAATGGAACATTAGACCATGTTCCCCCCCTCAATGTGGAATTTCCACTTACTGAAAACAGGAACACTAAATATAATCACATTGCATACAACTAAAATCAACTACAACTTTGAAAAGAAAGCAAATACTCACACCACAAAATGCCACCACAGCTTTGTGCGGCCCCGTCGTTGGTGACTGACGAGAGGTCGCTGATTGACCTCCAGCCTCCGATGCCTCCATCCTCCAGTGTCATGTTGCTTACTCAGCAAACTGCGAACATGAAGCACATTTGTTTCCACATTGAGCTTATTTTTTCTTCCCTCCCGCAATGTGAAACACTTTATTTTTTGGACGTCGGGTAACCGAAAATGCATCCACAAGGCAATTTTTTTTTATTTTATGGACTTTTTACAATGACACAATTTTGACAACTTAACTACTGACAATTATTTTGACTTTGAATCTTATTGACAATGACTCTATTGACCATTAAAAAATGTTTCAACTCTTTTTTCATGACCTTGATTCTTGTAACGACGCTTGACAACAACAATGATGACTGACTCTTTTTGTTTTGCATTATAGAGTCCAACACCACTAATAAACTAAAGTGAAACTTAATCAATTCATGATACACTAAATATAAAATTGACTCACAAATCACTCAAGATTTGAAGCTTAATTGGAAATGACATGCACAGTTATTAGAATCTTCACTTCAATGTCAATGTAATAGATAGATGTCATATGAAAATCAATGCAAATGATAAATGCCTGTACCTTATTTCGAGGAGGAAGAGAAATTTGAGCTCATATACCTCTGCATTTTTTTAACAATACAGCTGTGTTATGCGTCTCACCAAGAAACACGCTTCAATGCCAAAACACAGGACTCATGAAGATCATACGATGGACAAAATTTGCATGAGGATGATACTAAGGAAGAGGGACTAACAGCAGAAGTCTTTAAATGTAGCTGGGGTTTAGCAATTGAACATCTAACCATGCAATGCGGCATTCAATTGGGATTCTAGGCTTGTAAAGAATCCAATGAAAGAACTGTTAAAGTCACAATTGACGCCTTTCCAATAAATCACCAAGCCCAACTCAGATTTTTATTTAACATCGCAATCAAAACAAATATGATTTTCAGATGCAAGTTTCAACTATTCAAGACTTCAATATGCAAGTCGTCTCCAGGAAGAGAATAATGCACCTCTATTTGGACGAGCTTGAAAAGTCGATACAAATAACTTGATGAATAAGCGGTAGTGTATTAATATATACTTGTATTCTGTCAGTTCATTTCTCCACAGAATAGGCCGCTATATTTATCAAACTTCCAACGCAATGTGGCAGGATGATGGTGCAACGTGATCAGGTACGCAGACCACACAAATATTACAGGGACACACAGATACAATTGAATGAAACTGTTATCAAGAACTTATTTAGTAAATCCTAGAAATGCCGACCATGTTGAAATTCTAAACTCCATGACCTTGGCAAGCTTAATATTATAATATAACCAGATGAACTTGACTCACACTGCCCTAAAGATGAAATCCTTAAAATATTAATTTCCATCAACAGGGGTAACGACAGAATTGAGTTTTCCCCTTCTATCACTCACAAATTCATTTTATGCATTAGCCTTCAAAGATGTTTGCTCTGATACCAACTAAAGATGCAAAAGCAGATTCACACAGCAAATTATTAATTTCACTGTATATTATCTCGCACAGTATCCAAGGGCTATTATATAGCTAAAAGCATAGCCAACCCACCTCCTAATAAATAGGGAGGTGTTACAACAAATAACCCAGAATACTATTCACCGGTATAACAATACAACAATATATTACAAAACATAAATGGAGCACTAAACAAATATATTCCTAACACGGATATCCCACCATCTTTCGGCATGTTGTTGAGCAGAGACTTCTACAGAGACCTGGGTGGCAAAATACAAATGGATTGGTTTTCTGCTACCATTCTAGTGAAAGGTGAAATGAAGTAAGTTGTTGCTCGTGCAGAAAATAAAGTACAACGTCCAAAAGTTTGAAGACCCAAAAGTTGACATCTTGTTTCAAGATAGTGGACTGTGTAACTACTTCACATCTGAAAGAGACAAGAATCTGTCTCTCCTCACAAAAGACGAAGAAGATCAATTGTGGACCATGGAATTTGATGAAAGTCATTCTAGTGCAGGATGTAGAGACGACATTGTTCTGACCTCTCCCTCACGCGAGTTCTTTCCATTTGCATACAAGTTACAACTTCACAACACCAACAATACTGCAGAGTATGAAGCCCTTCTACTCATAATCGATGTTGTCGAATCCATGGGCATCAAAAAACTCAAATGTCTCGAAGACGCTGAAGTAATGTCAAACAGGTGAGAAATCAGACATCAGGTCAAAAACCCGAGACTCAAGCACTACAGGAATCGAGTCTAGGATTGCATTGAATCTTTCGATGCTTTCTCTATTCAAGTCGTTCCTCACGATCAAAATTAAAAAGGCCGACTCTCTTGCAATATCAACTTCTTTGATGACTCCACACCCATCCTTCAATAAGGACAGAGAGACTATCGAAATGGTGTTCAGACCAAGTGTGTCAGACAACGCAAATCATTGGCAAGTATTCAACGACGACAGTCAGCTCCTCTCTTTCTTAGAGCAAAGAGACAACTTCAGTACTCTCTTCTATGAAGGAAGTGACAATCCAAATCGGGAGTCGGTGGCAAATTAAGACAAAGAAGGAATAGATGGAGTTGACTCGGAAGGGGTCATCAAGCTCAAAGGGAACAAGATTCCAAAAGATCTTGTGTCTCTGGAGGATTTGTTCGACAAGCACTGCAAGTTTATCAAGGAGAGAGCAAAAGAGTCATCTTGATGTACTTGCTGATTTTGAAAAAGAAAATATTGGTACCATAGAGCAACCTAGGACGTTGAACATTGGGAAGTGTTGTTCACCCGAAGAAAAGAGAAGGTTCATCTCATTGTTGAGGAAGTATTATGATGTTTTGGCATACTCCTACAATGAACTCAAGATCATTCTAACGCAAGGAGATGCACCACTCAATTCCACTGAAGCATGAAGCCAAGCCTTTCAGGGACAAATCACGTACAATCCAAAAATTGTGGATACCATCAAGGAGGAAATATTGAAAATGTTGAATGTCAGGATCATCTTCCCTATCCACCACTCCATATGGGTGGCAAACATTGTCTCAGTGCGAAACAAAAAAAGGGGAGATAAGGATTTGTGTAGACTTTCACAACTTGAATCAGACCTCTTTAAAGGATAACTAACCACTGCAGATCATGGATCACATACTACAAAGCGGTCACAGGGTCGAAGATTCTCTCATTATTTGATGGTTTCTCTAGGTATAACCAAATTGAGGTGGCAGAAGAAGAAAGATCCAAAACAACCTTCACAACACCTTGGGGCACTTTTGCATATAGCAGATGCCTTTTGGTATAATCAATGCGGGAGCAACCTTCCAAAGAGCAATGGACATGGCCTTCAAGAACCTCAAGCATTACATAGTCATTTATCTAGATGACCTCACGGTCTTCTCAAAGAAGTGGGGAGATCACATAAAGCACCTTGAACAAGTGCTCATCAGATGTCACCAGCACAAAATATCTCTAAATCCCAAGAAGTGCATCTTTGGTGTTACTTAAGGGAAACTCCTTGGACACATTATGAACAAGGAGGGGGTTAAGATTGATCCGGAAAGGATGAGAGCAATTCAAGAATTTTCCTTACCAACAAGTAAGAAGGGAGTCCATTCCTTCTTTGACAAAGTCAACTTTCTCCAGCGCTTTGTTACTTAGTTGAGTTGACCAAGCATATCACTGTCATGATGAAACCCCAAGCAAGCTTCAAGTGGAGTGATTAAGGCAAGATGGAATTCGAAGCAATCAAAAGAGCAATAGCTAAAGCCCCTACTTTGGCGTGCCCTGATTTTGATAAATACTTCATCATGTGTTGATATGCTTCAGAGCACACACTTTCGGCCATTCTAAACTCAAAATAACAAAGAAGACATCAAATCCCCCATTGCTTTCATGAGTATGTACACTAAAGAATCACATGAGTTGAGATACAACTAACTAGAGAAGCATGCCCATGTCTGTTGTCAAAGTGGTAAATAATTTTATATTTTACATTCTTAACTCCCACATTGTGGTGATGGTCCTAGGCTTTGTTATCAAGTCAACCCTTACCCAACATGATCTAGGAACCAAGAGGGGAAATTGGGTGGCAAGAATTCAAGAGTATGACTTGGATAACATAACTTCAAATTTGGTCAAAGTAAATGGGTTGTGTCAAGTGATTGTAGAAGATAAAGCACTCTTGATATAAAATGATACAAAATAATTCTTGTGTTGTGATATGTATAAGTAAGGAATCTTGCCCTCAAGTCCTTTTCGTAAATACAATAAGTGATTGGTATGATAGACATTGCCTATTTTTTAACTTGCGATGAGTTCCCTACTCACCTTGAATTCAAACAGAGAATAACCATCAAGTATTAATTCAACCAAGTATGTCATGTGGAATCATGTGTTGTACAAGAGGGTACTTGACGGATACTTCCAGTAAAGTGCGCATAGACAAAAAATAATAAGACCAATTTCTAAGATCATATCATGATCAGGCATGCAGTGGGAATTTTTCTATAGTGGTGATCACGTTCACAAAATTCTTCATGGTAGGTATTATTGGCCTACCTTATTTTCATATGCTCAAGAATGGGTTTCCAAATATAAAGCATGCCAACAATTTTTTGGGAGACCACAACTTGTTGCACTTCCTCTTCAGGTCGGTGGTGATCAAAGAAACTTTTCAATAATGGGTCTTGGACTTCATTAGAGTTATAAATCCTCACTACAAGTTCTGAGACATACCCATGTACTCATAGAAAACAAACTACTTCACAAAATGGTTAAGAATAAATCCCAGATAAATAAGGCCAATTCTAAAATAGTGTGTAATTTCATCAATGAGAACATTATTATTTGTTTTGGTATCCCCTCGAAGATTTTGGTTGATAATGCCACATAATTTTCCTTTAAAGAGTTGACAGAATTTTGGCTATAGTTATAGAATCTCATTGTCTCATGCATCGGACTATTACCTATAAAGAGAATGGTTAGGATGAGTCAAGAAACAAAAAAATTGTGACCATAGTCCATCAAGTTGGTTGATAATAATAAGAAGGAACTAGCACAATAATCTCTACAATGCACTTGTGGGACGGATAGGTTAACTCCTCAGAAAGTAATCGGTATGTCACCATTCCAATTACTCTATGGGATAAATGCAAAGATTCTAGTCACCGTTGAGATGTCGAACACTCCAAGTGCTTAATATAGTGGAAGATGGTCAGTAACGTGATTCCATTGATAAGATAATTTATGTTCCTCAAAAATATCAAATAAGACATGACCAAGGTGGTGGCCTGCATATAAAAGAACATAAACTAAAGGTGCAAGAAGCTATTTGACAAGAAATCAAAAGTTAGGGATTTCAAAATTTGAGACCGTGTCTTGCTATGGGAAAAACGAAGAGAACTTAAAGGAAGTCATGGGAAGTTTGATTCCTTGTGGCTCGGTCCATTCCATATCCGAGAAACTTGCGGAGAGAATGCTTTCTATCTATCGTATCTGGATGGTACACATTTGGAGTTGCCCCGCAATGGGAAATACTTGAAATTATATAAGCAATGAAAATGGGTTGTCCCCTGCATTGTACCATAGGTGATTTAGGTGTGTGTTTCCCTTTCCCGTCATCGTGTGTGTTTTTCCCTTTTTGTGTGTTTTGTGTTTCCCTTTTGTCGTGTGTGTGTGCTCCTTTCAGTCTATCTGTTGCTTATAATGACTATGTAAAGCCCAATAGATAAGGCACTAGTCCGAAGTTGTAAATATGAGATTTTGGAGTTCATTCTCATCATATCCTCACTTTGTTCGATCTAGAATGAGTCCCCAAGTGAGAGTCAATTGTTGTCATGTGATTTTGTAAGGGAAAAATTTCAACTTGAAAACATGACAACTTTACCCTAGTGTTGAAATTTTTTATTGTAAACCTTCTCAGGGCACTCCTCCTAAATCAGTTCATCCTTGTGTCAAGCCTATCCCCATCCTTTTAGTGATCATGTTTGTGGTGTAATAACCTTTCCCATGTGTTGGAAAGATGAAAACAAGTTCATAAGATTCTTGCTGAGACAGTGTCTCTCGAGGCAGATATTTTAGCTAAGCTTAGAAATGGCTATTTTTAGCCTTTCTAAGGTAGGTGTAGCATTCTTTAGGAGCAGAGTTGAAGGCCAAAATTCATCAGGCAAGTGGTATCAATGATCTAAGATCATTGTTGCAAGTGATTTAGGAAGATTTAGGAAAGATTTGGAGGTTTAGGAGCAAGTTCATTGCAAAATGCAGGTTTCTGAGGGTGAAGGAGCTTGCACTGTCAAAAAAGCACCTGAGCTTCGGAAGATAATTCCAGGAGCCCCAGAATGAGTTAGAGGTCAAACAAGATACCATTGGAAATCTGATTCAATGCCCTACATGGTGGTATTTTCAGATTTTTCACAACACCCGTGTATTTCTTTCCACACCTCATTCTTAGCAAAGCACACACTAGTGATCCAAAGAAAGAATGCCATTTTTGAGGGGGTTTCAGGAAGAATCAGACCTTGAGACCCATCCCATTGTCTTTATAAGGCTCTTGGAAGTCAAAATCATATAAGGGTTCATCAAAAATGACCTTCCGTGAGCTCCGACAACTTCAGTCTTAGTCATTTCCCAAGGTAAACCTTCCATACTTAAATTTTTTCAGTGCATGAGGCTAAGGTGAGGCACTTTTGTGTCCAGTCTCATCCCTTTCCAAGTAGAACAAAGGGGACAAAAAAATGCGCCCCTCCCCCTTTTGAGCCTGGACCCACCACATGACCCTGTGAAGCCTCTATAAGCACTTTTCGCAAGATTTTCTAGCCCCCGCCTCATGCGATACCTCAACTGCCCACCACTTGTCACCATGAGGCCTGAGGCGCATTTTTATGTCCCTTTCTGTCCCTTTTCCAAGGGGACAATGGGGAAAAAAATGCACCCTCGCCCACCGTTGCTCCCACATGGTTCCTCACATGACCTGAACTCAACCCCCGGGTGCCAAAAACATGAGCTCTTCTCCCCTCATCCTTCCAACAAATGCATGTCTGCCACTTGTCATCATAGGGCTAGGGTGCATTTTTATGTCCCATTCGTCCCTTTGCCAAGGGGATTAGGTGGAAAAAAAAAGTGCCCCCCACCTAGAAGCATAAAAAACTGAGAAGGAGATAGACATTTTTTCGAATATCTTCCTCCTCCATTTGTCTCAAAATCCACCCCAGAAATTTGTCCGAAATTTTTCAAGAAATTTTCTCCTCCATTGTTCTTCCTTCAATTCCTTCATTTTTTCATGATCATCAGCGGCAAAATTTCTACAAAATATGCATTTTTCAAAGACTCCATGTTCATATTATTGTCTTGAGTGACTCCGTACCTAGGAAAGTAAAAATTTCATATCTCACAAACCGGTAAACATGGATTGAAGTGGGATTTTTTTGCAAACTTCTTCTTTTCGAGGCGACCTTCAAGACATACATGTACATGTAAACACATGCATGTTCCTTGAATTTTTAACGGCGTAAAAAAACCCCGAGCTTTGTGACCCAATTTTCATTTTTTTTCTATTTTCCAAAATCCATTTTTCGCACCTTTTTGGACCAGGATCTTCTTGCAATCTTCTGAAAGCTATCTAGAATTTTTTCCATTTGTTCATGTATATATTGCTCACATTATTATAAGAGGCAAGTTAATAGTATAACTTGTCCCCATATCCCTTGAAATCTTCTCTTACAAATATGTGGTTTATAATGAAATGTCGCACATTTCGAAGGTTGAGATTCACTCATTTTTTAATTTTTATATCAGTTTTTTGTACTGCCGTACCCAAGTGCCGTACCTGGGCCTCCGAAAAAATTGATCTAGACGTACCGGATCCCCTACCCGTACCCGAACCATGTACCCACAGATTGAGGACTACCTAGAGGCAAATTGCATAGATGATTTCGAAGTCTTAAGGAACCAAGACTGTCACACTGAGAATGACCATCGGGCACAAGCTGAAAATATTCAAGTTGCGATTGGTACAGAGCAAGCTCCAGATGCATGGCAAAGTGATCTTGTCAAACCGATAATTGATCACCCCTGTGAGCTTGTATAGTCATCCATACCCAAGCTCCTCAGACTTCGATGATCCAATGAAGTGATCTAGTGACACCGGCACCTAGCTATGAATAAATTTCATGTACCACAGATTCAGGACTATTCTGAAATTGAAAGATGACTTCAAATCAGGGAATGCTAGATGCCGATAGGACCACTCGGGCAAATGAACAAGATTCAAGTTTGATTGGTACGAGGATGGGTATTCAAGAAATGATGCTGCACAATTTGTAGATCTCGAACTGCCTACACAAGCAGTAAATGGCCTCAACCCATCCATTTTGTTGTGACAGGATAAAATCCGCGAATAGAGAACAAAAAAAATTCAACTGATGGTCGTCATCAAAATATAAGGGAATGGTGACCAGAAATGTTGAAGGTTGGTATTCATTGCATCAGGAAATTTCCCCACTGATTCAAAGGCAAACATCAAATCATTCCTCTTCCAAACGTCGTCGGAGAAAGCTTTTCAAGCTATGAGGATCATTCTGAAGAAAGTTCGGTAGTAGTAATAGCAGTGGAATTTCTTTGAGAGCCCCCAACTACAAAAGGTTGCACAAGAAGGTCATAACGACAGATGATCCTCACTGGTAGAAATAGAGCTAGGGGAAAGTGATCCAATTCAACCTTCTCAGTCCCTTGGCAGTCCTAAAGGCTTCTCACTCTTCAATGTCATCACCGGCCCCTATTGCACGGTGATGTTCGGCTTCTCACTTCCGAGCAAGAGACAAAAATCATGTCAACATATGCCAAGCCTGAGATGAAATGAGATATTTCCTTGGAATACATGAAATGATCACAAAGGAAGCCCATGTACGGTTCGACAAGCTTATAGTCCTTGATTTCTCAACCATATCCTCATTGGCTCAAGGGAAAGACGAAAAAGGTCGCTCAAACGGCTTCTCGCTTCTTTAGTGGTGCTTCAGGCAACTAGTATGTGGAAGTAGTTAGGCCAAGAGTAATCAAGCCCATTCCTGCAGAAATGACCTCGCCTTCGACTACGAGATGAGCACCATGCTTCCCTAGGCCCAATAACCCACGAGGGAGATTCACATTTGTTCCAAGAGTCTTCTACTCACCTTCATCATGAGTTGAACCAGGAGCACAAAGAGAATTCAATCATATCAATTAGAGGACATGTGCGAACACTCAGATCGTCAAGTGCAAAATTTCATGGACCCCGAATGCAAACTTCATCTCTTAAAAATGAAGAAGTTACACCCATTCAGTAGCTTCGATCCGGAGTCCATTTGAAAGACACGGGTTTCACCATGCAAACAACAAGCCAGTGATAAATGGTTCAAGTGAACGACTCGCCGTTATGGAGAAAGAGGAAGTGTTAAGCTTCCAGGAATGAACTCTCATTGTACGTGCAAAATTTCATGGACCCAAATGCTTCTTCATCTCTTCCAAATGAAGAAGTTACTCCCATCAGTGGCTTGAGATCCAGATTGCATTTGAAAGTGCACGGGGTTTTACCATGCAGGGACGAGCCAGTGACAAATGGGTGAACGGGATTGTGGAGAAAGGGAAAGTGTTGCTTCCAGAAATGATCTCATTGTACACGTACATGTGCGTGACTACCACCAAGAGTTCGGATGAGCAAGGGATGAAATGATCGAAAAAGAAAAGGAACATTGGGATCAGGTTTACCCGCTGGTTGTGGAAATGGGAAAAGCTCATTCTTAGGTGTTGGTGGACGAAAAGGTATTTGATTCTCCATCTGAGAATTTGTGACAAGTATGGGCAAGGACTCTTGTCTCTCAATATGAAATGTTAAACCGTACTCTAGACAAGTTGGATTCAAATGAGGATCGTGCTTCCAAGACGTAGGAAGATGTCATTGATCAGGGTGCAGAAATTTGGAGTGCGCACCATTGATGAGAGTACCTCAGCAGATGAATTGTTGAAGCCATTTAAGGAATATGTCAAGAAAGAAACTGGGGACCCCCTTTTCTTTCAATGAGGACACATTGGAGTCCCTGAGTTGTGTCCGCATTCCTCAAGCTAAGAAAGTTGCACCTGCGGCGGCCCGATACAGTAGAAAATTCAAAGGAGTGGAGATTTTTCCAGTTGAGCTTGGCAATGATCCATCAGAAAGCAAAGCAAAATCAGTGAGGGCAGCATCTTCATTGGACTAGTTCTCTCTTCTTTCCTCTCCTTCTCTTCACTCCCCCTTCCCCCCTTTCCTTCATGTTCTAATTCTTTGTTGGGGGTTTGCACTTTTCATTTTGTCTTATTCATTTTTTTCCTATTCATTTAAATGTGACTATAATTGGCATTGTAATAAGTCACCCTTAATTAATAAAAGGGGACTTAATTCTATTCCTAGGAATACAAAGAGTCACATGTTGTGGGGGACAAATGAAAATTCATGAGGGGGGTAGGTTAAGAGTTTTTCTAAGGTCTATAAATTGTAATGACTTCCCCATTCTTAATGGTTGTCAATTTCGTATGTTCAAGAGTAAATAACTACTTGTTATAAGCAAAAGAGATAGCTATTTTCTTCCATTCTCCTCTTCATATGTTCTTCTATTCCTCTCATTGTACAAATTTGTGAGAATTCCAATAAAAAGGAGGTCATGCATATTTGATGAGGGAATAAATGAAACTTTGTGTTCATGATTCCATTTGGTCTTGGTGTTAATAACAAGGTTGTTTTTCTTCCTAATTATGTGTGTTGATATGTTCTGATCAATCTTTGTAGACATCTGAGTTTTCTACCTAGGATATTAATCCCCCCTCCTAATTTCCCACTCCCGTTTCCCCACCTAACTAGCAAATTTCATCTTGTCTTGGTGTTAATAATGAGGTTGTCTTTCTTCCTAATTATGTGTGTTGATATGCTCTGATCAATCTTTGAAGACATCTGAGTTTTCTACCTACGATATTAATCCCCCCTACTAATTTCTCACACCTATTTTCCCATCTACCTAGCAAATTCCTCCCTTGCAAGAAATTGCAAGCATTTGCCACAGGTGCAGTGGAGTGTGCTTGTTGGATCCCCGGCCTCTAGGCCAACAACAGATTTTTATTTTTGTTCACAAAAAATAAATGAAGCCGCCCCATTCAAACTGAGGGACTTAGTCCCAGAGCGTTGGCGGAAATGCACCAATTTATCCAATCAAAAAAATTTCTCGCCAACAGGTATACTTGGAAGTTTTGCACAATATTGGCTATTGCCATATCTCTATTCGTATCCAAATTTTTAGTTTTAGTTTCGGTTCAGAACTCTATTTAGTTACAATACAAATTATTTGTTTCAATTTCAATGCATAAACCCAGCTAAGTTACAATACAAATTTTTTATTTCAGTTTCAATTCACAACCTTGTTTAAATACAGTACAAATTTGTTGATTCAGTCCATAATTTGTTCCAAGTCAGCAGTTTCATAGACCATGGTTTGTTGATACAGTTTCCAAGACCTTGTTTTTTGATATATTTTGAGAACAAAGTAGTGTAAATGGTGTATTCGGTAGTAAAAAATACAAGAAATATTGCTTACTGGGCAACTACACCATTGTGATTTTTTTCCTCGAGGCGATCATTGTGTATTTCAATTTTTCAAAAAAAAATCCCATTTAAGTATCAATTTTTGGCTATCTTTTCAAAAAAAATGAAAAAAAATTGCCCATGAGCAAATTACACTATTGTGATTTTCTCATTGAGACAATCATTTTAACGTGTATTTTTGGAAACACTTTTTCAAGAAAAAAATTTGCATATAATAAATTTGGGATTTTTTGACCTGTAACAAGTTTTGTATCGTTATGGCTAAAAAAGGTAATTTTGACAAGTTCTAATTCTTTCAACTAAAAAGGCTACAGTGTTGATATCCTCCTTACCAAGGGTCTTTACCGCATTGCAATGAATTAAAAAAGTGCACTTCTTGACCCTCTCAAACTTCCAACATGGGAAAATCTTTGTGATGAACCTAGAGGTGTTATAAGACAGTCATTATCCCGTGTTGAAGTTTCATTTTTTAGGGTGGAATGACACCTTATACAGTTTGGACTACCTTGGAAGATTTTTTTGGAAAACAAAGTAAGATGATGTGGTCATACCAATTGGCAAATGAGTTTTTTGCTCTTAGTCCAGACAACTATCCTCAAATTGAGGATTTCATCACTCTAGTCAAGGTTTGAGGCTTTCTACTTGTTGAACTTGGTGAAACAAAGTCTGATGACAATCATTATGATTATTTTGTCTAAATTGAGTTGTCCTTACTCAGTTGGTCACTGCATATGTGGATTGCTTGTTAAGCATCTTTTCCCTCTCACTCAAGGATGAAAACCCTTGATTGAGGCACTCCCAAGGATCAAAACCCTTGTGGAGAAGTTGTGTGGACAAAACCCCACACTATCCTTTGGTTGATTTCTCTCTACTGCTGGTTATAAAGAATTTATGCCCTAAGCAACTTGCTTAGAGGTGTGTTTCCAAGGTTATTGCTGGTTTTTATGTGATCTCTTTGCATGGTTGGACTCTCTATGATTTATCAAGGTGAAATTTTCATTTTATCAATTGTTTGGTGCAAATTGTATTTTATTTCAAGAGAGGCGACCTAAATTGAGGTGGTGTTTTGGTATGTTCAGCGACATTTTGGCAAATCTAAAATTATTATCTTATTCTCTATATTTCATAAGGCCAATATCTAGAATTTCATAATTTTTTTGTGCTTTCTAAGTTGACTTATGAATTTTTAAAAATAACACTGCAGACAAGGGTTTAGTGAAATTCATCTCCATATCTAGGGCATTAAAACTCAAATTTCTTGCACTACATGATTGTTGAGGTTATATCATAATTTTAGAAATTCAAGTGAAGCTAATTCGAAGAGTTTTGACGGCTCAAAAGTGGGGTTGGAACCCCAAATCAGGCCGCTGCCCTAGAACATGGTTTGATTTGCAAATTTACAAGGTTATAACAGCAGCTCGGTAAATGTGATTTGAGAGCTTTTGGCCATTCCCTGAGGTCCCCCAAAACGGGACATTACAATTAGATAACCTGAATGGCATCACCATCCACTCGTACAACCCATCTCTTGTTTTGAAATCCGTTTTCCATTCATCCCCTTAATGGATTCGAATATGGTAGTACCCACTCCAAAGGACAATCTTACTAAAATATTGAGCTCCCACTAGCACATCCATCAAATCATCGAACCTCGGGATTGGGTGCCGATACTTAATTGTGATTTTATTTATTGCCCTATTATCCACACACATTCTCCATTCCCCATTCTTTTTGGCAGTCAACAGTGCTAGAGTCGCACATGGATTCGTGCTTTCTCTAAGTAACCCTTTCTTTATCAGATCTATCACTTGCTTATTCATCTCCTCCCTTTGTGTCGGGCTCATCCTGTAGGCTGCCTGATTCAAAAGGGTTTATCCTGGGATCAAATCAATATGGTGTTGTATATCCCTCTTAGGAGGCAACCCATATGGTAGCTTGTCTAGTATGACATCAACATATTCTTTTAGTACCTTTGTTGTCATTGCGGGTATACTAAATGCCTCTGTTTCCACTTAATTGTGATTTTTATTTATTGCCTTATTATCCACACACATTCTCCATTCCCCATCCTTTTTGGGAGTCAACGGTGCTAAGATTCGCGCATAGACTCATGTTTTCTCTAAGTAACCCTTTCTTTATCAGATCTGTCACTTGCTTATTCATCTCCTCCCTTTGTGTTAGGCTCATCCTATAGGTTGTCTGATTCGGAAGGGTTGATCCTGGGATCAAATCAATATGGTGTTGTATATCCCTCTTCGGAGGCAACCCATATGGTAGCTTGTGTAGTATGACAAACATTCTTTTAGTACCTTTGTTGTCGTTGCGGGTATACTAAATGCCTCTGTTTCCACCTTTTCCATCAATGCATAGCCCTAACTAACTTCTTCCATCTCTATAACAAAACTCCTTTGTGGCCAACAAGCCCCCACTCTTCTCTTCTTCCTTTAAGGGTAACAAGATCACCTTTACACTATCCTTCCAAAAAGTATAAGTATTCTTCCCTCCATCATAGGTAACCCTTCTCTCATATTGCCAAAGATATAAGGCACACATCTATCAGGATAACATCACACCACACCTCGTCCTTGTAGGTATTCCTAATCGAAAATTTAACTAGGCATCTTTTATCTTTGGTTACCATGTTCCCTTTCTTGAACCACAATATGCAATAGGGATATGGGTGCTTCTCACATTTCAATCTCAGTTTATCGACCATCACAATTGACACCATATTTTCACTACCACCATCAATGATTATTTTACATACTTTTGCTCCAAAGGTGTATCTTGTTCAAAAGATATTTTTCAGCAGCCAAGAAACACCACTAACACTATCTTGTGCTTTCTCCTTCTTGGGGACGATCATCGTCCTCCTTATCATGAGGGTTTCACCCAAGTCTGCTAAAACCTCAGCTTCAACCAGATTTAATGCGGTTGTTATGATGGTGTCTCAACAAGTCTTATGAGGTCAAGAAGATCGGAAAACTTTCTCCTTAAGGCACTTGATGAGGTTGCTGGTCTATTCCTTACAGCAGTCAAAAAGAGGTCATCTGAGGGAATACTCGTCCTTAACGAGAAGCCTAAGGTTACTCAAGACAAGCACCAATAACTTTGGAACAAATGCAAGAAAGAAAGGACCCCGTCCGGCAAGGAAATCATGCCAAGAAAAAGTGTTGATTTAAACTCAGAAATTCTGCGTCATAAGAGTGTCATGGGCAGACCACGGTATGAAGATATCTCAATTTTTGCCAATATATAATTTCAGATTTGTTACCATGGAAAGATGGTTAGGAGTGCTTATATCTCATGTGTATTGTTTTTTTTTTTTTTTTAAAACACGGCATCAGATTTTATTGATCAACTTGTGAAATACAGATTACAATGCCAAGCAATTATACTCATACTAGATGAGATATCTTTAGAATTCCAAGTACAAATGACAAAGAAAACAGAGCATATATGTGCTTTATCCAATATATCTCAATTTTTGCCAATATATAATTTCAGATTTGTTACCATGGACAGATGATTAGGAGTGCTTATATCTCATGTGTATTGTTTCTTTTCTTAAGTAAAAAAACACACCATCAGATTTTATTGATCAACTTGTGAAATACAGATTACAATGCCAAGCAATTATACTCATACTAGATGAGATATCTTTAAAATTCCAAGTACAAATGACAAAGAAAAGAGAGCATATCTGTGCTTTATCCATCATGAGATTTTAGAGATAAGATCCACTCAATTTGTTTTCATTTCGCCTGAGGCCACCACAAGGGTATAGGACCAAAATGTATCAAATTAGAGTGATCTAATGCCCAGTTAGCCAATCCATCAGCTATCTTATTCTGCTCCCTGGGAACGTGGCAGTATTTAACTGTTTGGAACTGTCTAGCAATATGTTGTCTCTAACCCTGAATTTTGGCAATAAGCCAATTATTGGAGGGATGATAGTCAGGATCTTGAAGCATTGTAATAATAACCCTGGAATCCGATTCAACAATGATACTAGGACACCACAATTTAGTAGCTTCCTGGAGACCACGCTAGACAGCCATTATTTCAGCCACATTGTTTGTATAGTATCCTAGCTAATATGCAAAAAAGAAGAGAGGAGTTCCTAGCGAATCATGAGCTACCCCTCCCATACTGGCTGGTCCTAGATTACCTCTAGCAGCCCCATTAGTGTTTATTTTAATTATTTTGAATGGAGGAGGTTGCCATATTCGAAGAGCATGAGGAATTCCATATTTGGTTGCCTGCTTTATCTGCACTTGTCTATTGCCTAAATTCAGTTTTTGTAGTAGAGCCTACCGTCTGTGAGGGAGAGGGAAAGGTAATTTTAGATTGTGTATAATAGTTTATGATATATTAGTTTCACGGTTTTCAGATTTGAAAATGCGTTTGTCACATCTAAAATATACCAACTGTCATGGATTTCAAATTTGAAAATGCGTCTGTTTCTTTCCTTCCAAATATTCCACAGCAAAAGGGAAATGGCCAACCATATTGCTTTAGCAAAGTCTTGAGTATCTCTAAATGTATGTTTCCAAGCTCTAATAATGTCCACTATATTGACAGGAGCTTGCCAAGTTATAGAAAGCCAATCCGCTATTGTACACCAAAGGGCCAGAGTGAAAGGACATTGAAAGAATATATGAGTAAGATTCTCTTCAGCATTTTTGCATAAAGGGCACCAAAAAGGTCTAGCTATGCCTCTTTTCATCAGATTTTCCCCTATGAGAATTCTATGATATATCAACAGCCAAATAAAGAATCTAACCTTAGGCCATATCACAGGTTGCCAAAGATCCACAAAGATATCTTACCAAGGATGAGGATGAGGAGCCACTAAAGCTCTATAACCCTCAGCAATTGAATATTTTCCATCCTGATTAGTTCCCCATCCCAAAGTATCAGGTGTCAGGCTCACACAAAGGATCCTACTTTGCAAAATAGATTGGAGAAATTGAATTTGCACCTGAGTCAAATTAATTTGCCATAAGGAAGGATCCATTCATTTCCTAAGCCAACATGCCAAGTGTAATGTTTAACCTTAATTTTTCCTTGGTTATGGAGAGAGTCCATAATATTCGTAAGGTGAGGGTACTGTTTGATCAGAGGAGGATGACCATCCCACGAATCCGTCCAGACGTTAGCCTACTCGCCATTTCCAATTTTCCAAAACATCTGTTGTTTGATTATTCCTTCTCCAATTCTAAGAACTGAAAGAATGGGAGATCCACGGGAAGGTGATGAGTGACGAACTATGTCATGGGGTCTCATCCCATTTGTATATTTTCCTCTTATATTGATACTCCATAGCTGGTCTGGATTTTGCAGAAGTCTTCAATAAAGTTTAGTTGTCAAGGCTTTATTATTCGGTACACTAGCTCTAAATCTCAATCCTCCCTCCTTTGGCAGACATTAAGTTGTCCATTTCACAAGGTGCCACTTCCGAACCTGTTGGATGCCTGACCACAAGAGTTTTTTACGGATAGAATCCATATGGTGAAGGATAGAAGCTGGAATATTCAAGAGAGCAGCAAAATAGACAGGAATAGCTGGCAAGACAACTTTAATTACTGTTATTCTTCCCCCTGAAGAGAGCCATCGGTTAGTCCATTTACTGAATTTTTGTTGGATCTTAGCCGGAAGCCAGCTCCAGTCACCAAGTCTTTTAGGGCCTAAGGGAATACCCAAATATTTTAAAGGTAGAGTGACTTTCTGGAATCCAAGTTTCATCAATATATCTTGTTCCAACCTTGGTGGGCAGTGGAAAAAATATTATTTGCGACTTAAGTTTATTAATATCCTGACCAGTAGTATTTGAAAAAAGTTCCAAATTTTTTTTGAATCTAAGTAGCTTCTTTTATAGAAGCAACACCCATTATGGATGAATTGTCTACAAATTGTAAGTGAGAAGTGGACTGTTGAGCCAATTTTATGCCTTGCAGCTTTCGTTGGGTTCTTGTCTTGGAAAACAATCTCCCAAATGTCTCTACAACTATAATGAACAAAAAGGGAGATATAGGATCTCCATGTCTTATACCTCTTGATGCAGAAAGCCCCTTTGTACGGTGACCATTGACAATAACGGAATAAGAGATTGATGATATACATGCTTGTATCCATTGTACCCATATAGGAGAGAATCCAAAGTGGAGAAGAATTTCAGAAAGAAATGTCCAACTAACCCTGTCATAAGCTTTGGATAAAGCAAATCTAACAAATATGGCAGGCTTTTTCAAAATGCCCATAGAGTGAAGAGCTTTCCTGAGCCAGCACAATGTCATCATAGATTGTATCTTTGGGGAACAAATCCACCTTGGTCTGGAGATATTACTTTGTCAAGTATGACTTTCAATCACTCAGCTATGACTTTAGTAATAATTTTATACAGAACATTGCAAAGAGCGATTAGCACGGTGCTCCGTAATAGTGGAAAGTTGAAACTTCCTGATTTTTAGGAATTAAAGCAATGTATGTATAATTGATGGATTTAAGAACAGTCTTTTCTTGTCTACATTCTTCCACAACTTCAAGCAAATCCTTTTTAATAATATCCCAATATTCCTGATAAAATTCAATCGGAAAACCATCCGGTCCTGGAGTCTTCCCTTTTTTCATGGCTCCCACCACTGTTTGAAGTTCTGTTTCCGAAATCGGTTGCAAGAGTGACTTATTGTCATCTTCACTATGGGAGGAATATAGTTCAACAATTGTTGTTGGGCATTCCTATCCAAATTAGATGTCGTAAACAAATCTGAGAAGTATTGGATGGGAACCTGTTGGATTTCTTCATGTGTATTTTCCCTGCTTCCATCCTCTTTGTCCAGATAAGCAATATGGTTGTTGGCACAGTGAGCTAGAAGAGATTTATGAAAGAAAGAGGTATTTTTATCTCCCTCTTTCAACCATTTAATTCTGGCATTTTGTTTCCAGAATATCTCCTCCCTTAATTCCCATTCCATTAATTAATGCTTTAGAAGGATTTCCTTGCTTTGTAGTTCCTGTGTGTATCCTTATATTCTTGTCTGTTGTGATACATCCTGTAAGGCTGCCAAGATCTCTTGTTTTTTCTCATGAACATTTCCAAAATCTGATATATGCCATTTCTTGAGTTGGTTCTTGAGGTGCTGCATTTTTTTAACGAAGCAAAACATTTTAGTACGATGGTGTGGTTCACCTTCCTTCCACCATTTCTCAATTAAAGGAGGAAGATGTTCATCACGCATCCACATCAATTGAAATCTAAAAGGGGATCTAAATGGTGTTGATTTGCCCAGTTCCATAAGCACTAGACAGTGACCAGATCCTATATTATCAAGAACATTGGTTGTAAGTATGATGTTATTGTCAAACCAATCTTCAGATATCATAAATTTGTCTAATCGTTCCATTATACAACTTGAGTTGGACTTTGAATATCAACCAACTGCAATATTTGTATAGAGTTCAACATATTATCAGCAGAAGCATCTAGAATAGTATTCCCCCCCTTCTTTTCATGGGAGAAAGGACTGTATTGAAATCTCTTCCTATGATGACAGATATTCTTGAATTTGCTACTACAATGTTTTGAATAAGAAGCCACTGGGCTTTTTTTGCCTCCAACTGTAAAGGGGCATATATGTTCATTATTAACATAATCTGATTTTGAGAAACATATCGGACAACCATGTGGAGAACACCCTGGTTTCCACCACTATCAAGGCAATGAACTTGTACCGGGTCCCAGATACATGCTAAACCTCTTGATGCTCCTTGTGAGCTTAAAGAAACAACCTAGAGTTTTTTATTAATATTTGGGACAGCCGCTGTCATGAATTCAATTGAAGCTTTAGTTTCCTGTAGGAATAACATATGAGGGTGGTGATGTTGTACAAGATGCTTAATCTCATTAATTTTAGAAGGGCTTCCCTTCAGCCCCCGAACTTTCCATGTGATCAGCTTCATTGTGGGGTATGTTCAAAAATAGAAGCCAAATCCCCCACCTTACCATTACCTGTTAGTTGTTGCCCTTCTCTTTGAATCCGAGCTTGATTATTTTTCCTTCCTGCTCGTAATGTAGAGTCCATTTTTAGCTTCTTCTGCTGTTCTTGTTGGATTCCGGAGGGATTATTATTAGGTTGAGTTGTTGTAGGTGGACTCTGGAGGTGGTAATAATAAAATAATATCTTGTATATTATTCTAGGCATTTTCATTATCCTCCTTTCATTGCTCTTCATTCAGCTTATGTTTCCTTTGATAACTTCTTAATTCTCTTGTTTTTCCTTGGTACACTGCCAATGCTTTGGACTCTGATTGTACCTGGTTATTGTCTTCAACCTTATAATGGTTATTGTCTTCAGCTTATAGTGGTTATGATCCACTTGAGTTTCTGGCATTTGGGTTTCCTGTACTACCTCCATATCTTCCTCTAGTTCTTCAGTTTGGAGGGCTGCAAATCTGTTGGTGTTATTATTATGAGCCTTACCAGTAGACTTCTCCTTTGTGGTCTTTCGTTTTGGAGGTGATATAAATTCCTCAGATTTATGTGTCTCCTTAGATTGGTCCTTAGGCCTCAATAGACAATCTTTGACAAGGTGTCCATATTCATGGCAAAGGCGACATCTAAAAGGTATATTCTCATAGTCGATCTGTTGTTCCCATATTTCTTTCCCTAATTCCAGAATTTTTTTTACAGGCAGCAGTTGATTCATATCCATATATACGCAGATCCTTGCATAGACCATCTGTTCCATTCTCGTTGTAGAGTCTGCTGCTTTCATATTTTTGCCAATAGAGTTGCCAATATCCTGAAGAATAACCGATGTCCAAAATTCTGCTAGTAATCCAAGCAAACGGATCCAAACAAAAACTAAAGAAGGAAGTTCCTCTTCAGCTATAAATAAGGGTTGTCATGCCTTTATATTCTTTTTCAGCTCTAGAGGCAAACACAACCAAAAAATAACTATTCGGATATACGACGACCATGTACTCACCTGGGGTGTTCCATGTTTTCCAAGCCCATTCTTTGAACGTAAATAGAGATGGCTTAAACCCCACAAAACGAACAATGAGAACATCTGATGCTACGATTTTGATGACCGGTGTGCTGTCCAAAGCTTTCATGCATCCAATAGGAGTTTTCTGAGGATCTTCTATGGTAATTCAGAATGAGCAATTTAAACATGTATTAAAGGGAGCATGTTAATCTTTGGACCCACGAATGGCATCTCAGAAAGACAACCGAGAGGGTTCCCCTTTCTCAAATAAACGAGATTTAGAGTGATTCATAGAAAAAAGGAAGAGCATTGGCCATGAGGACCAGAGACACAGAGGGAACAAGCCTCGAAAACCAGCAGAGGACCCACGAAACCCTATCACTCGACATGAGATCAGGGGTAGGGTTTGCGACCACAAAATTGAAGGAAGAAATGAGTATGTGTTGGCTAGATTTTCTGCATAGCATCAAACCTAGGCAGTCATGATATAAATCTCCCTCATTTAACCGGTGAGGCTCTCGTGTCAGATTTGTCAATAAAATGTGTTTTTATCTATCAAGGGTTTTACTTTAACCACTTAGTTCATGAACCATAACTAAGAAGTTCTGCAGCAAGTAAGCAGTTGTTTAAGAAAGGAAAATTATAGAAGAAGGAAGTAAAAGAATTACAGAGAAGAAATGAGGAAGATGTGCATTCCAATTAGTAGATAGCAGAGCTAATTGCATGCACATAGAAGAAACTTAATAGATTAGAACACACAGAATTATAAAGCAAAGGCAGCTCTAAATCCAGATCTAAAATAACACAAAGTTTACTTAAAAGATCTAAGATTTAAAAGCAAGAAACACAGTACACCGTGACACAAAGTTCTCCGGAAACCTGCTTCTTTGTATTCCTCTGCTACAAGTTGCTCTCAGGCGTTCAGCACAAAGTCTAGAACTCAGGATTGCTGCTTACAAATTCTGATCGATCATTAACCCGGAGGTTCTTCTCCTACTTATAGAATATAGGAGGGAAAGTACAAATAGAAGAGTCAAACTGAACTAAAGTATGAACAACAAGTAAAGATGACATTTGGCAATCATTCTCAACTAACTTCTTCTTAAGTGACACATGTATCACTTAACTAATAGAATGGTTTCACATGACTTCAAGTAATGGTTGCAAAACCAATAACTTAGAAGTTTAACAATTTCATCCGGGAACATAGAAAATAAAAGAAGAAAGAATATAAGTCATGTCAGCTATAATGTTTACATCTTCTTCTTGTTCTGATATCTGATATACTTGTCGAACATACAATTCAGCATCCTTCTATCTGTTTTAGCCACTACTTCCTTCTCTGTCCTGAACTGTAGCAACCCTTCATTCAACACTTTGCTGCATGCTTCCACCTCTTCCAAACTCGGCCCAAACCTCGCAATGTCTGCCTGCAGCGCCACCAATCTACTGATAGAATTCATCGTGAAAGGCTTGGTAGCTTTATCAATTCTCTTTTGCACCATCAGAAGAGAACCTTCCAGGGAATCATGCACCTCGTTAGAAACAATCCGCACGTATGAAGTAACACCTCCGTCCACTCTTTCCTCAGTGAAAGAAATGATACTGTTTGGTAAATCTGATGTTCTATTCTCAAGCGCCTGCATCCTTTTCAGCAAAACTCTACAGATCTCCAAACGGAAAGATACTGCAAACTCTAGCTGCTTCCCCTTCTCGACTGATCCATCCGGTACAATTTGTTCTGCAACCAATACATCTCCCGGCAGCTTGTTGATCTCGGCCAAAATACTCAAGTTACTCTCTGCAACTGTATTCATGCCTTCTATGCTTTCCATCAGTTGCTTTAGTTGATTTGCTGCATCGTTCATAACCTTTAGGCGGGCTGGCACTTCCCCAAGTTGCACAGAAGCTTGACAAATAATCAGATCCTTCCATTCGTCAATAGCCTTTACTTGATTGCTTGCATCTTCCATTTCCTGCATAAGATGATCACTCACCTGCTCTGAAATGGGCTGAATGGAAGGTTTAGCAACATTGGCTATGATCTCACATAATTGAGATATTTGCTTCTGCAACTCTTCTTTCTCCGCCTTTTCACTGTCAAGCCTAAGGAACAAAGCATCCATCAATGTCTGCGTGTCCTGCTTCAATCCTTCAGTGGTAGCTTGACCGAGTGGTATTTTGGTCACCGTCACATCTTCTGCCGTGAGCTCCTCTTCTATCTTTCCTTCCGCCGAAATTGATATCTCAGCAAACTTCTCTCCCGAATCATTGATGATCAACCTAGAAGTTGCTTTAGCAACTTTAGGCCTTCTGCCTCTTCTGCTCAGATCCTGAAGTAGCTGCAAGTCATGCTCCTCTAAGTTCATCTCTACTCTTGCTTCCAGAACCAACTGCAAAGCTAACCATCCCGAGAAATTACTTCTCGGGGAGTAAGAAGTCGCTGAGTGCACTACCATCTCCCGCTCTGCATCCTCTCCGTCAGAAAGTGCCACAGTGTCATGGCTGCCATCTTCTGAAACATCCAAGGACAAAGCTCTTTCGAACTCCGTCATCTACAGCTTCAACATCTCCTCTGGAACGGGTGATGAACGAAGTGGCTGCGGAGAGAAAACGAACGTCGCCGGATTCAATGAAGGCATGGAAGCATCCTGCTGCTGCGGTGCAATAGTTGGTGATCTTCTGGGTACTGGAGAAGTCGGAGTCAAAGCTATGGTCGTAGAAGTGATCTTCTCTTTCTCTTGAGATCTTCTGTGTACTTTCAACTTCTCGGACCTTCTGCTGCTTTCCCCTTCATGCTTTCGTTTGAGGGAATCTCCTACGCCGAAGTTGCCCATGATTTGATTCATCAATACTTCATCAAGGCAGTATCCCTTCGTCAATAGCCAGTTCGAAGAATTCACCAACACAGCTCCAGATCTTTCTTCATTTGAATGGCAGCCTCCAATGTTATCCTGCAGTATAGCTTTATCTCCTCCCATTTGATGGTAAGTGTCAAGTACCACGTTCCCATCATCTTTAAGATCCGCAGGTATCCGCGCTAGTCCAAAGTCGAACACTTGCTTTGTTGATAGCCTGCTGAAATCTTTCTTTCTAACCTCGTACTCACTTCTGCACTTCATCCAGAAATCTTCTAACGAAGGCACATGTGCGTACTCCTGAGAGATTGTCTTCCTAGCTACTCCAAATGGATCGAAGTTAAGCCGCGCAGGGAAGAACTCTTGCTCATACTTGGATAACATTTGCGCTTCCATCCCTCGAGCTC